>WBNO01008493.1:78100-216774 GCA_013400575.1 Peucedramus taeniatus | reverse complement strand
TTTGTGCGGGTGTTGCTGCTGCTCCGGCCGGCGCTCCATCCCCTCTCCGGGCAGCGCCATGCGAGCCGGGCCGGCGCTGCTGTCCGTGCTGCTGGGCTGCGCTCTGGCCGCGGAGCCGCGGCTGCAGCGGGGCATGTGAGTGTGCGGGCTCGGCCGGGACACGCCGCCCCTGGCTCTGCGGGGATGCTCCCGCTCCCCTCGGCTCTCCGGGAAAGTTTGGGTGTGCGATGGATGCGCTGTAACTCCGCGCGTCCCCAGCGCCGCTCCCGCGGAGCTGTCCGGGATGCGGCTTGCGGGGCTCCCGGGAGGGAGGGCTCGGCTCGGCTTTGCTGCAGGAGGTGAAGGCAGCTCTGGGGCTGCTCCTCGCCCATCGGCCTGGGGAGAGCGGCAGGGTGAATATGGGGGTTCCGTGCGGGAAGGGCAGGGAAGGGAGCGGGGAGCGGGGAGCATCCTCCCGCGGCCGGGAGCGCACAAAGGGCTCGGGGCCGCACGTGTGCGGCTGCCGCGGTGCCGGGGAACTTTCTCCGAGGGGTTCTGCAAGGCGTGAGCAACAAATGCCCTTTGTTGTAAATGCGGTGCAGCGTCTGTGTCCGGAGGTAGTTCTAGGGTCAGGTTGTAGAAGAGAGTAGCTGGCCGCATGCACGAGATCTGTGGTTAAAGTTTCTGCGTGTTGAAAGTGAGTGTTGCTGGAAACTGTTTCTTGTGTACCTTTACTTTTCCTTGTGTACCTTTCTCGTCTTGTGTTTTAAGGAATGTGCCCCCCTCTCAAAGCAGCCCTGACAACAGCCTTTTCAAATATCTGTGTATTCTCTAATTTCCAGCCTCTCTTATCTGCCTGGGTTTTATCTTCATCAACTTCATCTCACTCTTTCAGAATTAATGTCTTGTATTTGCTTTCAGTTTAGTTCTTTATTCTGTCTGAAAATTGAGATTTCCAAGCCTATTGCTCACTGGCTTTCTATGCAATACATATTTACACAGCATTTACCAGAAGTGCTTTTAAGGTGGTTTATATTACTCCATTTTGCTGGAGCACGAAGTATCCATCACAGTGCTCAGAGAAGTTAAGCTCATTCTGTGGTAAAACATTTTCCTTTGTTAAAAGTGCTCTGTGTTTCTTTCAGACATGCTTTGTGCTCTCTTTCTGAGCAATTACTCTATCAGGAGGAGGAACAGCATTGGCCTACATTAATCTCTTTGCATTTGACATCAGTAATAACTATGATTCTGCACTTTTGAAGCTGGAGGTGCTGTTAACTGTGAATTGCCTCCAAAGAAATTTTGTTTGCTTTTACCTTTTTAACGATTGTGTCACTGAAAGAGCAGAGGAAACATTCCCTTCTGGAAGTGATGCTGTGTGAGGATGTTGCTGCTGGGCTGGAGTCACTGGGAGCAGCAGTGCTCTGCCAGCCAGCAGCAATCAGGAACAGCCACCCAAACCCCCAAACCTGTGACAGAGCCTTGAGTGCTTCCCCCAAGAATCATATTCCTGAAATTACTGCCATTCTTCCTGCTTTTCCTGAGCTGGGGCAAGTATAAGTATTACTCCAAACTTTCTTGCTATTTAGGGACTTTACCTTTGGCATAAGCAGAAATCAAGATGTCACCACCCTTCAGGAGGGAGTCTGCCAGCTTTCTCTAAGAAATAGTGAAATGTCCAGATGATTTTTTTTAATGAATCACCTTTTCCTAGCAGTTCTGGTTTGTTCTTTTGACGTTGGTCTTCTGCAGGCAATGAAATCAGAGCAGCAAATGTATCCCTTGGAACACACCATGCTGAGTGTGTTCTTTGCTGTTGTTTTGATTGAGATCTTATGTGGCTGAGGCTATACAGGATATTCTTCGTAATTGTTTTTGTTCTGTTGTTAACTTGAGCATTTGCTCCCAGCTAGAAATGAGAGGGATCTGTGTGGATGTTGGTGTTCTGCTTCCAAGCCCCCTGAGGAGATTTAATGTAGAACAGATTAGAGAATGATGAGATATTTCTATCAACTGCTTTTCCATACAATTAGCCCTTGATGATCCTCTAATAGAACTTTAGAGAACTCTGGAATGACCAGACAACAGATATGCCATTTTCATCATAAAGCTTATTTGGACCTTTAAATGAGGCATTAACCATGTCTCATGATAAAAAGCACATTTTTAACACTTTGTACTGAGCTCTTTAGCCCAAAACTGGGGTGTATAAGACAATGCAAGTGTGATGTGTGGACATGAACCCAATCTAGCATTGGGTTCATGTTCAGCATTGGGCTTCACAGAAATCAGAGAGTTGTTGTGGGATAGTGCAGGAATGGGAGCTAAAAGAGGACTTGAGTTGCTGTCAGAAGTGGTAAATCCTCTCCTAGACAGACATTCCCCTGGGAGCTGGAGCAGTACAGATGTCTGCTTGTAGTTAGGGATGTAGGACTGAGCAGAGGCAGTGGAGTTATGAGGTATGTGCTGGGAACCCCCTTTGTGCAATAAATATCACCTTTCAGAGTTAGGACTGGGACAGGGCTCAAGAATGGATTCTTCTGTTCCCAGGTGAGGTGGGTGAGGACTTCTTTGCAGAAGTCAGAAGATAAGTTTTGTTCCTGTCAGCATTGAGCCCCTTGACTCCCTTTGTGCCTTTGCAGGTCCAGGATGACATCTGGAGGGGCTGCTTTGCTTTTGGAGGATCCAGGCTCAATCTTGCAACAAAACTCTTTTGCTTAGGGTCTTTCTTTACTGCTCACATGTTGTATCTGCATGTTTTCACTTTATCCTCGAGCAATCTGGTCGCATTCCAAGGAACACCTGGATGTAGAGCTGGATTCCTGGCTGAGTTGCTGTTTTCCAGCCTCTTCAATTCTTTGGGGCATTATCGGCTTTCTGGTGCTCCTCCTGATAAATCACGTTCCCAAAAGCAAAATCTAGCATCCACATGTTATCTGCATTTGCAAACCTGGAGTAAGCCTGGCCCTCCAGCTGTTCCAGCTGTTGGGTGCAATGACACAGGGCTGGTTTTGCACCACTGCAAACAGATGTGGCTGTGGACACTATCTCCAAGTGACATAAATAAAAAGTCCTTTAAAGGCATAATTAAAAAAGGCAAAGTCCACTTTCTTTTTTTTTTTTTGATGGAATGCATTTCAAGAATTAACTGCTGTTGTGCAAAGCGTTTCCTTATGAGGAGATGCCTCTGAGTTGTGATTGCTACAGCAGAACAAATTGCATGTCAATTTGAATATTTGGAATGCACTGCAAAAAACAAAACAAGAAATGCTTCCATAAAGTTTATGGAGATACAGCTTAAACTTGGAGCCTGGAATTTTGCTATAATACCGTTCAAATGATGTGAAAAGTAGATTGTGTAATCATTTCTTGGTGAGAAAGTGTCTCAATGTATTGGCTGTTTAGCCAATATATTTTATTTTCACCTCCAGTGATGTCAATTTGCAGGTGTGAGGAAAGCTTGTCCTCCTAGCATTAAATAAGGGCTTAATGTACATTTACTTTTTTGAGCTGAGCTGAATAATGTAGTGGAATCTCCTTCCACTTCTTTGGATGTGTCTTCTTAGACTTGGAGGTTTTAGTTTAAAAAAATTGCAAGTTTTTCTGGTGAAAACGAGGACCTGGTTTGCTAGTGGTGTATTTAAATTTGTACCATAGTTTAATTTTGTATTAAATTTGTGCATCAAGTGAGATTAGGTGTTTCTCTTTAAACCTTGGTTGAAGTGATGCTGGCAACTGAGAGTCATCGACAAATTTTGCTTTAGGCTACTGAATTTTCCCTACCTTGTTTTCAGCTGAAACCTCCAGCCCTTCTTCACATTCCCATCTGCTCAGATTCCATGGGGTTGCAGCAAACCCTCCCTCCTCCTGAACAGCAGCTACTCCAGCCTTTGAGGCCTGGATAATGTGATTTTACTGAGCGTGGTTTAAATGCTTTGCCATAAAATTCACGATGGTTTCGTCCCCTCATTTCCCCAATCCTTGACTTTGCAGTTGAGGACTGAGATGTTTCTCATCTTTGTGAGTGTGACCATCACACTGAACAAAAATAGTCTTTTTAGCCTGTGCACTACAGGATGCTGCCAGCAGATAGAGCTCATGCTGGTCAGCACTACAGCACAGAATCCCATTCCTCAAGACTTTGCACTTCAAGCTTCTGTTTCACAGCTCCTAGAGGAATATTAATTTTGAATTTAGTCTTTTAACAGATGGCAAAGCGCTCTTTTCCTCTTTTTCTGCCCCAGTATATTCACTGTCAGGAGAGTTAAAGATAATGAATGAGTGTCATGGTGGTGCTGTACTTTTCCTGATTTATGACGTTTTCCTGCTCTTCAGGAGAAAAATGAGATCAAGACTTTCTCCCAAACTCTGAAATAGCTGTAAGGCAGGATAATAAAATCTGATAGCCTGAAGTTGTTATATTTATCGAAGATGAACTTGAACTATAAATATTTTCCAGTTTTAGAAATTTCTGGGTTTGAATCAGAGACATCATAAAATGGTTTTAAATCTCACAAGAGGTTTAGAAATTTCCTGCTCATAATCACAGTAGCTTACACCTACTGTATGATTCTTGAATCTGCAATTTAAGGTAAGAATGTGAAGGGGAACACCCCTTCACTTTTAATGGGATTTGACTTCTCACATTACTCCCCAAAATACGCTCTAAGAGGAAAAAACTGGTCAGGTTTCTTTAGGTGTAATTGTTATGGAATGTTGCTATCATTCTGTTATTTATGCAATAGTTTAATGTGCTTGAAATGTGTTTTTGCAGTATTTCTTGGGAAAATTGCCTGGTTTTTGCTTTGACTTTCCTTCTGCATTGTTTATATCCAGCACTGCCTGTTCTTCCTAGTTGTAGGCATGCCTTGATCTAGGTATGCCAGGCTGTGGAGTATTTTTAATAAATTTGAAGAAACCCCCTGGTGAGGAGGGATGAGATTATCTGTGGTGGCAGACCTGGTCTCGAGGTGACTTTTTAGCAGAACTTTGATGGCAGTGACACTTTGGTTCCCAGAGGGTTAACAGCCCATATTGCAGACTTGTGTTATTCACCAATTAAATACCTTCTCTCTTTGAACACAGTTAATAGATTTCCTTCCTCTGAAATTCAAGCCTGTTATTGCTTACATTCCCTCTCAAATCTATTGCTTTTAATTTATTTCTGAGCAGAAAGAAATTTCCTTTCATTACTGGGAAATCAAAGCATTTTAAAATGATGTACTGAACATATGTAGTTTGTGCTTTGGATTCCAGTTCCTAGCCTTGCTTTAAAACTAATCATTAATTGTTCTGGAGGGGAACTTGATATTTCTGCCTTTGCTGGGAGATGGTGTGGGCTGCCATGTGTGCTCTGAGCTCCATGTCAGTGCCTCTGACCTGTGGATGAATATTTGTGTGTGGAAAGGGGAATGTTGTTTGAGTCAGAGTGCTGACACTTGTTTTTGTGTTCTCTAGCAGAAACACCTTGCTGTCTTGCCTTTGTACATCAGAGCAGAGCTTGGCACAGAATCTTGTTTAGAAGAGAATGCCATGCCCAGACCACGTTTTTATGTACACAACCTAATTCAATATTGAAAATTTAGCATAATATCTCAGGATGTGCCTGAGAAGAGCTCTGTACTGTTTGTTAATGATGAAATCCCCATAAATTATGAAACAATTGGGTATTTTGGGCCTGGTCTTCTCAGGTTGGACTATTCCTCTATAGGAAATGAGTTTTTATACACCTCAACCCTCAGGAGACTCTTCAGTGGTTGCCCTTTTGTTTGTAATTGCTGGTGCTCTCCCTGCCTGACCAGTGCACCATCAATGGTGAAAAATACAGCTGTATAAACTTCTCTCACCATTATATTGCTTATATCTTATAATTGTGAGTCCATCTCTCTCTGTAGGGTAACACTAGGAACTGTGGGTTATTTAGAACCTCAGCATAAATTTCTAATCCAAAAGATATCAACTGAGATTTTTCCTCCTTCTACTTTGCCACTGTTGAATGCTAATCCACTAATGCATGCATGTTAGTTTTCCTGTGGTTAAAATTAATTAAATATTTAGCTTAACCAAGTTTTCTTAATGTTAAATAAACAAACAAAAACTCCAAACCAAACAAAACCCCACAGAAAATGGACATTGGTATCAAGCTAATGATTTATAGGGGAGTAAAAGACTTGGAATATTTTAACACCTAAAATGTTGCCATGTAGGGATTTTTCTTACATATATTGCATACATTAGATGTAATCATGTTTGTTTCAGTTTAACTGGAAATGATATATTCCATGTCATTTTAGAAGTAAGCTTTAAAAAAGTTTTGCTTTGAAACTGCTAAAATCTGGCAGCCACCAAAAAAGCAGCGAACAATTCCTGGATATGGCTGCTGAAATAGAACTGAGGATTTCAGTGTTCTAACTCATTTAATTGTCAAACAGTGTGGCACTTGCTGTAAACCAGAGTGAGCTTTCTCTCCCTTTGACAAAGTGGTGTGACACTTTTGTTAATATTTGAACATCAGGTCCCTTTGTGCCTTCCTGCCAAAGGAAGCTCAGGTGTGTGCACCTGGCAGATTTCCTGGGGGACTGGAGTTTACTGGAGTGTTACACACCCCTCTGCAGGGGAGTGACAATGGCAGTGGGTGTAATGAGTGTGGAATTACACCTAGAGCTTTCCTCTCTGATCTCACTTTTCCATCCTCAGTTTAGTGTGGATTTTGGACCCTTATCTGATTTGTCTTAACAATGAGTGCGTGCCAACTGTTTCTTAGCCTCCTTTATGTGATATCCCATATGGTTTTCTAATTAAAAGAGAGATCCTTGGGACATTGGTCCTTAAGTGTGTAAAGCTGAGTGTTTGTGCTGCTTGGGGCTTTGCAGGCCTGGTCACTGGTGCTCTCCTGGATGTAGAACACAAAACTGTAAAACTGGATGTTCTGGGGATTGAAGTGACATGACACTAAAAGAAAAAAAAATCACTCCCTTATTTAAAAAAAAAAAGGGTGGCCTGGCCAATCATGGTTAAATGAACTGGATGTGCATGTTTATCTTTTGCTTTTCTTACCAACCAAAATAGATTATTCTGTCCTGGGGGAGGGAGGAGGATGGTTAAGTGGAAGGTAAACGACAGGAGCTGCACTTTGATAGCAGCAAGAACTAAAAATCTTATTGTTGTTATAATAGCTGAGTGTGTAATTAATCATCTCCTATTGATTTGCTCTTCATCTAGATGCAGGGCACAAAGGCTGAAGGAACTCTCATGTTATTTAGCTGCTCCATCTAATCAGGGAGAGGATGTGAGTAAGACACAGCAGTGCATTAGTAACCTGTGGGATGGGGGAGCCTGGTGTGATGGACCTTCATCCACAGAGCCAGAGAACAGCAGTGATAATGAGACCTAATCTAAATGAGCTTGGTGCTTACAATCCATGTCCCAGAGGGGCTGTGAACATCACAAATATTGATACAGGATCAGGAGAGAGCAGGGATTGATTCGTGGTCAAGGGAGCAGGATGTCCTAATTGTCTCTGGTAGTGCTGATTAATTTGATCAGGGAAATGAGCCTTAAAATAGATTAAGGGTAGAAAGGGGAGCTTGGCAGCTTAAAAAAATAAAAGCCTTTTCTGTCATTCTGGCCTTTGTGAATTATTAAGCAATATGTATCTAGAGACAAAATTTATGTATATAAGCAACTATATATAACTTGTTCTTTGGACCTTTTGTTTCTGCGGCCTTTTTCCTGATTTGACTTTTCCTGTGTTCAAATATTTTTTTTTCTCCTTTCCAATTGACATCATATAGATTAAAAACTTCTAATCAACATCTCTTTTGCATACAACATCATGCTGCTGGCTGTTTCTCCTCTACAGTGTCACGTGTTTCTGAAAGGTGTCACTTTGTCTTTCTAGAGGTCTTATATTTTTATAAGACAATGGTGATGTTGGAGGTGTGAGGGGATTCAGACAGTTAACCTGAAAAGTTTCTAACCAAATCCTTTGTAGCAGTGTACAACTATTTTCAGATCAACATCAGAGTATCTCCAGTGCAGAGCCAGTTATCATCACAGCAGTGGAGAATTTAGCCCTGACTGTAATCTTGGTTCCCTTAAGAAAACTCTTATTTGATCTTTTCAAACTAAAACTGAGTAAGCAGACTGTGGTTTTCTAAACTTTTAATAACAGCATAAGGGGAAGGAGCAGCAACCAATTAGTGTTTTGAAAATACAGGATTCCAGCAAGCCACTCCTTGTGACAGGTTTCATCTATTGACTGATTTATGGGAAGATCAATAGTGTTCAGGCTGCAAATTCATCAGCTGAGGCAATGCAGGCTGCAACATCTCATTTTTAGGGAGATGTTAACAGCTGTCTGACTTAGTGTAGAAGGTGGTGTCATTCAGGGAATCTCTGTGGAAAGACCTGAAATCAGACAGCCAAATTCATATTCGTTAATGTTTTGATTTAAAGTTTGTGCTGCTGAAAGAAATCTTTAGGGATATCTTGATGTGTGTTTGCTCTCTCACTGCTGTTAAATCTGCCTACCTTCAGCTTCTTGCATGGAGCTGGGAAAAAGTAGATGGGTAGAATGAAAGATTTTACTTTGGCATTCCAGGTGTAGGGCAGAAAAAGAAAATATCCCTATCACAGAGATATGATGGACCTTTACAAATGGAGGTGTCCAAGGCCAGGTTGGACAGGGCTTGGAGCAACCTGGGATAGTGGAAAGTGTCCCTGCCCATGGCAGGGGCTTGGAACTGAATATCCTTAAGGTCCTTTCCAACTCAAACCACTCTGTGATTTTTGTGGTAGATCTGCTCCTTTTCTTTTTAAAATTCCAAACACAGGAACGAATTACATCCCGCCTGGAGATGCTTTTAATTTTCTCTGAACTTTTCCTGTTGTGCAGTGGTTCACAGGCACCACAGCCACATGATTAGCCCAGGCTGCTCTTGCTCCGTGTTGGTCTAATTATCTGTTCATTAGAATCTCAAGTCTTGAGCTGGAAGTGTGTAGGGTGTCTTTGTTTAAAGGGCAGTCTCCTAATGCAAATATTAAGAGAGCTTTCTGCCTTGCCTGAGTCAGACTGACAAGCTAATAATAGCCTTGGTGTTAGCCTTGGCTAGCACAGAGCACCAGTGCAGAAAGGTTTAAAGGGACTGGTGTATCAATCAAATCGTGGCCCACAATATGCCTTTGAGTCTTTTGCTTGTTTTAACACTTAAACTCCTGTTAAGAAGCATCTTCTGAATGCAGAGGGCACGGCAGTAAACCAGGAGCTGCTCTCTGATACCCTGCTACATCCACTTGAGGCTTCAGCTTAGTCCTGGATGGCTTCTAATTAGCAGAGTCCCACAGTGCTGAATTGTACCTCCACTAGCTGTAGCCCTGTTCCAGGAGCTGTTCTGAGGTTTAGAGGCATCAAGTGAGTCAAAAACTCAAAATCTGCCGTGTTGACTCTGTGTGTGTGGGGAGCTGTGAAGATGCTGAATTGTTGGAGAGGGGCATGTTTGATTCCCAGCTTTGCCAGCACAGGATTACATGTTATGCAATTGCTGCAATTTAATTATAGTGTTTCAGCAGTTTTGATATCTGCCTTTAAATTATCCCAAGGGCATCAAGGAGGAATGGCTTACTTTGAATAAATCTTCATAAACAGATGACTCTGCTGCTGGCTTGTTTTGTTCTGTGAGCGTCATTTGCTCCCATTAACCATATCCTAGAAGTCAGTACTGCTATTCCTGGAAACATGGCAATATCACATGAGGAGGAACTTGTGGGATGGGCTCAGTGTGTCATTACAACAATTGTCAGCTCCTCTCTTTTATTTATGGAAGAGCGATGCATATGAATGTACCTTTATCTGGAAAGTTTTAGGCAATTCTAATAAAAGGAGATATGCATGAATTATCAGAACATGATGTTCTATTCACTGGAGGGAGAGTCATTTTAAAAAGCCTGCTAAGTGAGGCATGGTTGCTAAGTAAGGCAAGGGTTTTATTAGACCAACTGACGTAAGGGAAAGGAGGAAAAACAGGCAAGATTTTGGGCACACAAAGATCTTCTTTGGATGGGAAACAAATGGCAGACTTTGTGCTAAGAATGGCTCGGGAACAATGGCTCCAAACTTCAGCTAAATATGTTAAATGGGGAGGCAGTTCTGGAGGGAAGGGGCAGCTGGGACACATGGGAAGGATTGGTAAATAATGGAGATGACATTGGGAATGTGGGGAAGGCTGTTGTACTGAGGAATTTAAGGCAATCTGAAACTGGGCTGTGACCATCTCCTGTTCTGCTCTGAGGTGTTGGCACCCAGGGCAGACCTGAGGAATGGGAAATATGGAGCAATATTGAGTATGGACTGTGCAGTAGAGGAGGAAGAGCAGGGAGGGATGTCCACTGGCAGTGTGGTTTAGGATGATGGAGATGATTGCTCTAATTGCTCTGAAGCCTGGGAGAAACAGATATTCTAGTTCAGGAAAGTAACTTCTGCCAAGGTCAGGTGTTCCAATACAAGTGGATTCTTTACTTTTTTTCCATGGTGTTATGGGACAACCAGAGCTTGCAGATGTGGGCTTTCTTCTCCTACCTTCTTTTACATGGGCTGCCTGAATTCCTGAGGGCTGTTTGGATTGTGCTTGACTCTGCTCTGTTCCTCCTCCTGGAGTGTCCTGGTTGGGCAAAGGTCCTCTTTACCCTGAGATGATGTCCCAGGTGTTCTCTTGGCAGCTGTGGTGCCTTTGGAGACCTGGCTGGATGTCCCATTCTCCATGGGATGGTGACAGCATTCTGCAGAGCACTGGGACTATTGTCCAGTCAAATCCTCTGGGGTTTGATCCAGGCAGGGCTTCTTCCAAGAGTTCAGCTCAGCAGGAAAATTGATCATGATGATAATGTTTTCTTGTTCTGCACAGGCTTAATTTAATGATATTTGTAAACTACTTGAAGGCCTGTGGGTAAAAGATGTTCTCTCATTAGCAAGGCTACCTTGTGTGGTGTTCAGGCTTGATAGAAGTTAAAAACCACCATAAATCCTGAATGAGATATTAACAATATCCAGTGTAAGTGATGATGACCAACTGCCAGCCAGCTCTTGGGCTAGAGCTGCTCTCTTATTAGTGCCACCCCCAGGTTTTCTAGCACAGGGTCAGGTTCCTACATGTGACAGAGGAAACAAGTGTGACAGGGTGTTGCTTGATCACTCTCTAGCTTGGAGAGGGCTCAGGCTGAAATGTGGGGAAGGGCTTGTCTGCTGAATGGGTACAGAAGGTCCCTGTTCCCCCCTTGTTTGAGGTATTGAGGCTTGTGCTTGCAAAGCCTCACCAGGCTGTCCTGGGGAATTGGTGATTGAATTATTGCGCTAACGATCTATAAACTACTCAGAAAAAATCAGTGAGTTAATTTCATTCGTGTCACAACAGGTTCCTGCCTTAAAAGATGACAGAAACCCTCATTCTTCATGGTTTTATTTAGACCCTGAATGTTTGATGCCGTTGTTTTCCGTCATGCAGAATTTCCTGATTGATGCCAGGGCAAAGAAATTGGGATAAGGCAGACAAAATCTCTGCAAAACCATCAGCATGTAACCTTTTTTTTGACCCTCCATACCTCCTGCAATCCTGCTATTTTTGTAACTCTGGCTAGGTAGCAGCATGAAGATTACATATCATCCTCCAAAGCAGCGCTTTTATTTTGGTCTTGTTATTTTAGGAATAATCAGCAGAGAACAAGGATACTTCCTCTTCCCAATTTCGTGTGTTTCCCTGAGGGGACTGATAGCAAGAGGGGCTCTTACAGAATATACAATTTCCCTAGCAATAGTTTAGATAAATCTTATCTGCCCTTGAATCTGTGGTAAATCTTTCATTGACTTGTGTGGAGCCTGAATTTCAGTGCATTGTTCACATGCTGCCTTCTGAGGCTTGGAGCTGCAGTGTGTTCAAACACCAGCAAAAATTCTGTTTCAAACTGTTACACACAGCAGAGTTTTATGTGTGTTTCTCTAGATGTCTAAACTTGGTGCTAGAAATAAAAATTATCTTTTTCTTTGCCCCCAGGCCCAATGTGTGCCCAGTGCTGGAGCTGGCACTGGTGGGACACCAGGAGCCCTGTATTCAATCCTTCAGTAGGATGGTCAAGATGTGGAAACAAGGCTGCACAAAGGGGAGGTGGTGTGTGAGCTATGAGAGAAGGTAAATTAAATTATCTATTGTTATAAATTGGTTTTGTTGCTAATCTTTGTGCAAGTTCTTTAACTTCTTTGTGAGAGAAGTTGTCAACTGTTTCATCTGGAATGTGTGGTTATGGACATGGTGTCCTCCTGAGATTTGACTTGAAATCTGTTACTACTGAGTAGAAAATGTGGCTTTTTAATGTGGTTTGGGTTGCTCATGAGCTTCGTGGCTGGCTTTAGATTCAGAATTTTACACTATCAGAAAATGTTCCTGTCTTGTTCTTGTTCAGGTGAAGCCCAGCTGTCAAGTCATTGACTTTGAAAAATTGAACTTCTTTCTATTTCTGTCACATGCTTAGAACTGATGGGAGATCTGACTCCCCCAACAGCTAAACCCAAAATTGATTGCAAAAAAAAAAAAAACCAACCAAAACCCCCCAAAAAATTACTCACCTTTGACTAGCCTGAATACAAATTCTTCAAAATAATGTGTGGACATAACATATCAGGATGCAGTTTGCTACACTTGCTTCGTTTTTAACCAAAACTCCTGATGGAGGCTGAAAAAAACATCTCATAAATATGAAATATGAGTGCAGTGCTGCTGGAGAGGTGGGAGTGAGTGGAATGGGAGTTGTGACTGCTCTCTTAACCTTCCTTTCCCCACAGGTCTGGCTACTACACGGTTTACAAGCAGGTGTACAGGATGGAGCAGCAGACTGTCTATAAGTGCTGCCCTGGCTGGGCCCAGCAGGACAGTGAACCCGGCTGTCTGCACTGTGAGTTGGGACAAAACTGTGACAAAACCACGAGGTGACATCCTCAGGCCTTGCCTTCCTACTGAATCCCCACTTCTAGATGCAAGGATTTTGTTTCTTGTGGTTTATAACGGGCATTTCCCCACTGATGGGGGGGTAAATGTCCTTTAAAAGTACAAAAGTGCTTATGTAAAAGTAGCAAATAGCTCTAATTTTAATCCACACAATTTAGATTAACAGTTTGATTGGAGTTGTTGCAGCATTTTCGTGCCAGCCTGGTTTTGACAGGCCAACCAAATTTATTGCTGTTACCCAAATTATGCAGAGAAATCTGCTGTGAGGCACTTGTTTCTTGGGTGTAGCTCTTGCTGTGGAGTCTGTCTGGTTTTGGAATTTTCACTTCTGCTGGTGCCATTGGAGCAGTTTTATTTCTACCCTGTGGTTCTCCATCTGATGAGAACCTGTTTCTGTCACTAATTTCTAATCATGATTGGATGTTTTCCTAAAAGATGGAATTTAATTTAAGTGATAAGGCAGCACTTCAGCCACTGTTAACAAGACATCAGTAGAAGATGGCAACCTACTCAGTGTTTAGTTTTGTTACTGTTTAGTCAGTAATTGTGTTTTCTGTATGAAAGTTAGCATCTGTTCTTATTTATTTTTTAATCTCCATACCAACTTCAGGGCTACATTCAGAGAGCTTGATTTTATGGTTGTCTCTTTGTAGTTAAAAAAACAAAAACAAGCCTGAGAGGAATTCCTGTTAGTTTCAGCCTAAATCTACATATTTAGTGTGCACCTGTTTGGTTGAAAGAAGTAAAAAATATGTTTACAATCTGTGTTTTAATCTCTGGTGTAAAGGAGTTTAAGGTATGTGAGCACCAGTGGTAAAATGAAATTTTCTTCTTGAAAGAGCAGTGCAGGCTTGCTTTGAATTCTTTAAGGCACCAAAGTGGTTGAATTACTCTTTTATATTTGATACTCTTTGCAAGTTTGGCTCAAGCATGTGGAATTTAAGTTGTAAATAAAACTGTTCTGTGTTAGAGGAAGGGAAGAATTGTAGTTCCTCTCCCCATATATAACATCTCCCAGTGCATCAGTGGTTTTTAACCATTCCTCCATTTCTGTCTGGCAGCTTTTCTTATTTTATTTTGGATTCAGGCAGTGCTTTGAGTCCTGCTTTCTGCCTCTGAAGCACCTTCAAGTTAATAGCTAATAGCTATAACTAAGCAATAGCTAAGTCTTACTTTCATTAAATTTCGTCATTCCAACAAGGTAATTACACCTATGACACCAAGTCCTGCTGCAGTCCAGCCTTTGCACTTCAATAAAAATCTGGGTTTCTTCTTATTTGGAATGTCCTGTTGCAACAGAGCTATGTCAGAAAGGCAGTTCTGGAGAATCCTTGGCACAAAACCAGCTGAAATTCCCATCCTGTTTGTGTTCTCTAGTGCTCTGCTCTGCTGGCACGTGCTTCAATGGAGGGAAATGCTCTGAAGAAGGATCCCAGGTGTGCCAGTGTCCTGCAGGATTCCAGGGGCCTCGCTGCCAGTATGGTGAGTGCAGTGGGAATTGTCTCAAGGGCACCTGGTGTTCGTGTAAAATGCAACTTCAGTGATAATTGTGAAGACAAGAATATTTTGGTAATGTTGACTTAGAGTTAAAGGTGCCTTTGCTGCACTTTTAAGTGGTTATTTGATCATTCCCCGATTTTCAGGAATTTTGTCTTTTTTATTTTTTAATTTGGTATTGTATTTTAACAAAGCAAGATTAAAATTTAATTTGATTGGTATCAGGTGAGTGTCTGGGGTGGATAATATCACTGAATATCAGCAGTGCTGTCCAGTGGAGTATCTGTCTATTGCTTCTCAACTTGAATGTTCCCCTGGTTCTCTCACTGAATTTCTCAGCTTTGCTTTTGCCTTTGTGAGAGGAAATTCTGAGCCAAAGCAGGTGGGCAGTAGGTGAAGAATGCAGCAAATGAACCACTGCATTTGTTAATGGGATTTTT
This sequence comes from Peucedramus taeniatus, assembly GCA_013400575.1. Lineage (NCBI taxonomy): Eukaryota > Metazoa > Chordata > Aves > Passeriformes > Fringillidae > Peucedramus > Peucedramus taeniatus. The sequence goes on along the minus strand of WBNO01008493.1, from coordinate 201,866 downwards.
TTTTAAGTGCACCTCAAAGTAGGAAGATTTTACAGCTCACTACCAAATATTTCATAGTATTCCTGGAATAATATATGCACCAATCTTTCATTTCACTGTGCTCTAGCATACTATAGTCTGAATTCTGTGTGACTTAGACTCTATCACCCACTCTCAATGAGAATCTTTTTTGTCTCACACACTGGCTCACAATTTGATAAACCCTCAATGGGTTGTCTTGCAATTTAGCACACTGTGTGAAGCTCTCCAAAATTACAGCACTGCATCCATTTGGCTTCTTAAGGGAGGGAAGAAAGTCATTCCTTCAGAGTAGGCTGTGATTGGGACAAAGGGTTTCTTTTGTATTAGGCAAATGATAATTTCCTTTTCAACTGAAGCATATTGTGCTTTGTTCAAAGGAAGGCAGATTTTTAAGTATTTCAGGCTTTTCCCTTTTAAATTCTAATATGTTCATGTCCTCACCTGGCTTGTCTGTCAGGCAGTGTGAGTGAGAAGGACTATAACAATAAATAAAATGCAGAGCTGTTTACAATGGGGCTGCTGCTGCCTGCAGACAATATCAGTTCAGTTCAGCTGTGATTGGGTATTTCTTTACTGCCCACAAAAACAACTTTATGTGGGTGAGCTGAGGTGAACCAGAGTGACACCAAGGCAGGCTGGTTGTGATTAACTTACAGAAGAGCTGCTGTTTCAAGGTAAGCAGGATCACAACATCCAAAAAGGCCTTATAATAAGTTATTATCCAATATAATATATCTCAGCAAATTATAAATTGTCCTTGCTATAATAAATTATCTTTTGAGGCTCCTTTTGCTTGGAACTGAGGCATTCCCAACAGGCAGATTGTGTGGATAGCCCAGGTGAGATTTTCAGGCTGCAATGAGATTGTGCAGTCTCTATTTCACAGGTTGGTGACTGCAGCCCCTGTAAAAACAATGAGGGGTATCCTGCAGTCCTTGCTCTTTGCACTGGGGTGGAACTTTTATCTCTGGTCGTTTGTCTGCTTTCTATTGATTGCTGAGGTTTGAATGGAATTCCAGCAGTCATCATTTTCAGGTTTGTACAGCAGCTGCTATCGCAGCCTGGCAGGAGTAAGTTTATAAATTGAATTCTGAAGGGACTAAACCTCCTTTCAGGAAGAGTGTTATGGACCATTCACCTGCCTAACAAAAGCAAGGTAATTTAGAGTGTAAGGCCTTTTAACTGTTGCAGGTGCCTCCAGTCAGGTTCTTCTGAGGTTTGTATGATATTTGTGCAGGCAAAAGGAAGGAGAAATGTGCTGTGGCACTAACAGCCACAGCCTCTAGTTTTCCTGGCTGATGTTGGAATATTGCTCTTAAAGTAGCTTGGATTTAATGCTTGAGAGATGGTTTCTTTCTTCCTTTCAAAGAATTAAAGAGCCCATCACTATGATTCTGAGGTGAATTTGACACTTGGTACCACCAATTGTTATAAGAGCAGCAAGTAGAAGTTAACTAATTTTTAATTATAATATAATTTTTTTTATTAGTTTTAGTTATATTATGTTGCAAATGTTTTAAAGTTAATTATTTAAAATTATTTTGGTGGGTTTTATTCTAATGTATTTTTTACAGTTTTATTTTTCTTAAGTATTTCGTTTTATTTGTAAGGTTATCTTTTGAAACTTGTTTTTAGTTTAATTTTTTTTAAATAATGTTTGTTTTATTTTAGGGTATTTTTAAGTTAGTGTTTTTTATTTTAAGGTTTGCATATAGATGTATATACTATGTGACTTTTTGTCAGGCTTTGAGAATTTTTTATAAATCCATTCCCCACATTTGTAATCTTGGCTTCTGTCACTTCTGGTATTGTGGCCTCCTGTCAGTCTCCTGACAGAGGAGGAACCACAGGCATTTCATAGCTGCACTTGAACTCATTTGAACAAAATTGCTTCATGTATCCCATTTTATATCACCCCTTCTCCAACCTTTTTGCTTTTCTTCTCCGTTTCTGTCATCAGTGTTGGCAGCTGATTCTAAAGTTTCATTTGTGCAGCAGCTCTTGTGATCTCCTTGCTGGGTGCTGTGAATTACAGACAACAGACAAGAAATTAGTATAAAAATATCACTAAATTCAATTACTCTAAGTAAATGGGAACATGTCTCAGGAATCTTCTAATTGTTCTTCTTTTTGTGGAGTTTATATCTGAGTTAGGGGGTAGGTCAGTGTCCTGGAAATGAAGTTTTGTCCTGGAGAAAGTTTGTGGTGGATCCTCCAGGCTGGCTGATGGCAGCCCAGTGCCTCACAGCCATCCCAGCAGAGATGATTGTTCACAATTGCCATGATAGCAGCTAATGACTTTAAAGGAATCATGGGCTGTTTCTGCAGCCTGGGACACGACATATTCCTGATTAGATGCTGCAAGGATCAGGGCTCCTGTAACAAACTTAATGTAAATGTGCTTAGAAATGTGTTACTGCCTCCCTTGGACACGTCACTCCAGAGTTTTATTATTTTACCCACACAGGCAGCAATGCAAACTTAGGAGAAAGATTTATGAGTGAAATGCTCAAGTTCTTCATCCAGCCATTGCAGGGACTCAGTAACAGATTGAGCTGTCTCCTGCACTGTCTGCTGCAATTTGTCTTGTAATAATAGACTTATATCAATTACAGTGTAAACTTGCAAGCTGGATTTCTTTCCATTTTTTTTTAACTTGTTTGGAAGTTGTGATCCCCATTTGTCCCAGTGAAAGGGAGGGAAAACCTGTAACAAAAAAGAGAGAAAGTAAAACCCAGTGCCAAGAATGAATTCTGCTGCAGTGCTGGTGTCATTGATATTCACTGGTTGTCCTGGTAATCTTGTTCAAGGCCTGGTGGCCACCTGAGCTGGACATGGAAGTAAATGAATTTCATTTAGCTTGTTTAAGTCAGCCCTGGGACTTTCCAAATTCTACAACAAGGGTGTATTTCTTTACTCCTCTTCTATGTACTCTACATGTTCATAGAATTGCTCAATGGAAAATGAGGGGTTAGTTTTGGCTCTTAAGTGTTTTGTCATCAAATCTCAAGCTGTTGTTGGTTTTACTGAGTACCTCCTGATGAGTTTTAAAACATGAAGTAAAAAAAACAGAGTGAGAACTGAACCGGCTTTATAATTTCTTGACTGATACAAAACCTGAGCATGATTAATGTTTTGCAAGAGGCTCCCATAATTATGAAAGAAAAAGTACAATAGAGTCTATCTGAGACAATGGGTGTAATTGGAAGATGTTTAAAAATAGGTGAGGGATGAGAAGGGAAGACTTGTCAGGAAAGTCATCTCATGATGACATGGTGTTTGTCCTCTCTAAAGAAAGCTGAATACAATACTCCAGTGTTTAACAGATACAGTGTCAAACTTTCAAATTTGACTGCTAGATTCAAATTTTACACTACTGTCTGCTGTCACACAAGTGGAATTTTAAGTTCTTTTGCAGTGCCTGATCATTCCAGGCTGCAGTAAGTGCTTCCCAGCACACATCTGGAGAGGCAGTGTGATAAGAGTCACCTGATAAGAGTTTTCTTTTCCACCTGCCACTGACCTTGGATCTTTAGTGCAGTAACTTTTAGCAAATTGCCCCACTCTGCCTGGGCTTTGTTGTACATGAAATGTTGATAATGGTGGCTCATTCCTTCCTCAGGTGCTTTGAGACCCAAGTAATTAAGTGTGAGATAACAGCACTGGAATGTGTGTGGAAAGGCAGAATGCACAGGTAGCTAAATGAAATGCTTATGAGGGAGATATTCATCAGTTCATTGACTAGCTGTCAATCTCTGCCTTCACTCTGGTCACACACTATTAAGATATTGAACTATATAAAGATTCTGGTAAACAAAAATATCAGCACCTCCTAGACCAGGTAGATCAGAGTTTACAATATAAATCTGCTTAAAACAAAGGTGTTTTTCTGGTTGTTTGTTGTGGTTTTTTTTGGTGTTTTTTTTTTCTTAACCATTGATTAAAATGGCAGTAATTCTGATATATTTTCTTGCAAATAAAAATACTCTTTTCTTTCACTCCGGAAAAGAATTTTCTTCCATTTTCCTCTAGGAAATGTTTCTTCCTGCAAAGAGCTGTTTGATACAACTTCTGATTAATGTCCTGTTTGCCATCCTGGTCTCTAAGTTTTTCTTCTGTGGGGCTGAAGACCTACACAAACCTTACAGGGCAGTGTAAATCCATGACCCTGTGCTACAGATTTTCCTTCTTTAAAATAGCAAATGGCAAGCTGAAGGCTCCCATGGGTCTGTTGCCCATAGGGATGTCTTCAGTTTTCATGGATCTTTGTTTCCCACTGAAACTATAAAATACTTGTGGGGGTAAATTAGTTCTGATAGCTGGGCCCTCATTGTGCCAGGGTTTTTTTGCATTTTGTTTTCACATTTTGGCTGTGAGTCCCCTGAAGTTTGACCTGAGCCAACCTTTTTGACTTGAAAATTTGCCATTAGCCCATAGGGAGAGTGGGAGAAGATGGCACAAAATATAATTTATGCTCAGATTGCTCTAATTTAGTGCATATAATACCTTAAAGATACCAAGATTTGTTTTTTTTTGGTTTAGGACAGTCCTTCTCCTGCCCCAGATGACTCAGTCTCATCAGTAAAATGCCAGCCTGTCATGGCAAGGGAAGCAGAGATGACTGATGAGGCTGCTCAGGGTAGAAAATACCTTTCCTCTGGCTGAAAGAAACCTTGTGATCACCCTCTCTCCTGGTGGGACTGTGTTTTGTTCTTCCTCTGCTCCTTTTTGACTCCCAGGAGCAGTGATCCATCAATCCTGTGCCTGTTTTTTGGCTGCCACTCTCCTCCTGTGGTGGAGGAGCCCTGGCAGGCAGCACATGGGAAGGTGGAGATGCTTTGGGGCCATCCTGCAGCACTGGAGGAGCTCCAGAAAGCATCCTGTGGGCTGGGAATGTGCTGCAATCACTTGTTCCTGCATCAGGGACTGTGCTAATGAGCCCTTTCCTAGCACTTGTCAAGGCAATAACAGTCCTGTGTACTCAGAGGGTCCAAAACCCTTCCAAGGAGAGGAATTTGAAAATATAAGTGTGTTTTGAACAGCATGCAGAGCTAACAGGGTGTGTGGATGTGTTTCATCTCATCAGAAGTTAAGAGTGGATGGTGGCACTTCATTTCTGTCTGTCATGTGTGCAGCACACAGCAAACAGGAGCTCTGTGAGGCACTTTCAGGTGATGGGGCTCAAATGCCTTCACTTTGTACCTGGCAGGTTGGCTGTGGCCAGCAAGCAATGCTTGATCTTGTGTTAAAGATGCAGCCACTGCTCTAAACTCAGCCAGTTCTGAAGCAAATTGGTTCAGTTCAGTGAAAGAATAGCAGTGTAGGTTTTAAACCTTAATATTAATTGGTCATATTGCAGATGCAGAAGCCCTTGATTTCCATGAAGTGATCTGAGAGCCCAGTAAATATTTATCTATTTGCTATAATTCTTTCCTACACTGAAGATTTCAGACATTTTAAGCTGTTCAGAGGTTGTTTCAGGTGATTTTTATTCAGTGTTGAGTGTTGCACTGCCCAGCATGCATTTGAAAAATACCCCTTACATAACTTTGTGTGGCTTTGGATTTAAAGCCCGACTTCAGTTGTCTGGACAACTCTGCCCTTGCTAAAACCAGTCTGAAGTAAGGATGACCTTTTCAAATTTCCCCTCTCAGTACCTCATTCCATTTCTCACTGCTGTTTTCCCTGTGTTGTCCCCCCTGTCTGCATCTCTCCTGTTCCTGGTGCTGTCTGGAGCCAGGTGAGCTCCCAGCCTGGGCAGCTTTGTGTCCCTGTGTGATCCTCAGGGTGTCCCCAGCCTCTGTCACCTCGGGGCTGGGTTGGTGTCCTGCTGTCACCACTGCCTTCACCTGGATGCTTCTCCTGCAGTTCTCCTCGTGGTGACCTTGGAGCTGCTGCCACAGCATCTCTCTGCCCCAGCTGAAGCCTCACAACTTCTGCAGAGCCACTTTGGGCCCTTCCAGAGGCGCAGGGAGAAGTGGGGGGAACCTGATGGCTTTTTCTTTCAGTTTATAAGTAGTCTATCAAGTTTAGTGAAAATTTGGATGCTGTAAAGTCATCAGTTGCAGCCTTTTAGCTGATTCTGGACTCACTGGAGATTTAGTTAGTCCTTTAGCACTTCAGTGACCTAATTGCCTTGAAAATCTGAGAAACAAAAAGGCACTGCTTGATTTTTTTTTAACCCCTAAACTTTAAGGAAACCTATAAATTCCACATTAGATTTTTGAATCATTCAAAGAAAAAAAAAAAAAAGATTTTGAGTATTAAGAAAAAAATCTCTTTTTAATCTACAATGTCATCCCCATCATGTAGGTCTATCAAAACAGTCATCTCCTGCCAGGGTTTGGTCTCATGGTGACTCACCTTCCTGTAACCTGTCTCCTGTGCTCTGCTGACAACTGACAGGAATCCTGACACTTGAAACATCATGGGATTTGTATATTTAAATTATAGACCTATATAGCTACAAAATAATAGGAAGGTAAATTGAACCTCAGTATGAAGTGTCACAAGTCTGGAGCTGATTAGAAACCCATGAGAAAGGTGAGCTGGATGTTCTTTTGGGTAGAGCTTTGCAGAAGGCAGATGTAGTGCACAGATCACTGCAGGAGGTCCAAGCTATCTGTAAATCTCTCAGGGAAAAAAGTTATGGTTGAGATAAAAATGACACTATCTCTTCTGGTGATAGATGACAGTTGATTCAGAGATTAATTCCAGTTGTGAGCAAGGCCCTAGGCAGGATTCAAAAAGCCCTGAAAGCATGGCTCCCTCCAAACTTGCCACTCTTTCTTCTTTGCTCCCCTCCTCACACCCACCTGCTCTTTGCCAACACTGTCCACAGAAACATCTTTCATCACCAGTAAGGCACGAACCTCTCCTGATAAAAAGCCCTTTAAAGCAGCCCCTAAAAAGCTGAGAGGAACAAAAGCTCTGCCGCTCTGAAACCGGAGCGGTGAAAACGCTGATTGAAAAATCATGCCTGGCTCTCTGCTGGGTGTGACAGGATATAATCATCAGCCCATCCTGCTGAAAAAGGGATGCACTGCCTGGGCTCCACTGCCATTAGGAGCGAGAGACAGGTAGACAGACAGCAGAGCTGGAGCTGCAAACAAATATGTCAGAAGGAAATGAACCTCGGAATAACAGCTGGAGAGAGAATTCACCCCCGTTGTCTTTGCCACAAAAGGCTGTTTAGTCTGTGCTTGCTGCAGAAGGTAAAAGTGAAAAATCACAGGGGAAGAGCTGCTGTCTGGCTGCTGGCATTCATTTGCTGTTGGGTGAGGAAATGTGGTTGCAAGTCCCAGCAAACTGAATGTTGTGTCGAGGTGCTGGGCAGGTACATTCTCCTCCCCACGCTAACCAAAGGTGCACGAGCAGACTTTGAGTCTCTAGAAACATCTGGATTCTGTTTCATGACACCTGCATGGCCTCTGTGTGGCTGTGGGCAGATTTATTTGGGTTTTCAGCTCGCTTCAGGGATTTGAGCTGGATCACAGTGAATTTGATCAGGTAATGCAGATGAATTTAATTAGCCCAAGGTACCATGGCTGAGCTCTGCCAACACCCAGTCCAGGCAGTGCTTGTGTAGCTCTGGATGCACCCCCTGTATTAATAAAACATCTTGACAACATGGAATTTTAACTGATTTGGCAGAATATCCAGCAGATTGTTATGTCTTTAAGAACATTTTTGTTGTATTTTGGTAGCTTTTCAGAGTGAAGTGGAGATGGTTGCTGTGCATTTCATTGTCCTGTCTGCAGAGAGCTCTCCCCTTTAGTCAGAAGTCAAACACTTCTGCTGCACTTTCCCTCCCATCCTCAAAAATCTTTGGACTGATGTGTGCTTCCAAAGAGGTACAAATAACAGGAGGACCCTTCACAAACAAAGCCTGGCTGGCTGTTTTCTCCTTCAGTGGCATCAGTGCAGTGAGTCACTGCTGCTTGCTGCTCCTGCCATGAGATGTTCTTGAGGCACTGTCACTGCAATGTTTCTTGTGGAAGGGAGGGACTGGAGCTGCCTTCAGCAGCACTGCAAGGACTCTGACTGACAAAGTCACATTTGGGTGGCTGATTATTTTTACTAAACTCTTTGACACATGGAGATGAACAGATCTGCACTGTAGAAGGAGAAAAGGGATTCCTCTAGAAATGTGTGGGTTTAGCTGTTCAGTCAGGACTGTGTCATAGGTTTGGAAGGGATCTTAGAGAACATCTTTTTTCAACCCCCTGCCTTGGGCAGGGACACTTTCCACTGGACCAGGTTGCTCCAAGCCCTGTCCTTGAACACTCTCAGGAAGGGGGATCTACAACTTCTCTGGTCTGGTACCTCTAAATCTATTTTAAGCCAGGAACAATGGCCTTTAAAAATTATTTTAGCATCAAAGGAAAGCCTGTGGTGCCTGTCCTGGTTCCTTTCCAGCCCTTGTCTGCAATTCTCTCAAGCTGGGTCTGGGTAGGTGCTTTTTGCCAGAGGCTGTGTTTTAAGGCTTAAGAGTAGATGTGTTAATGTGTATCTGTCACTTTTTCTACAGCAAACTCCTTCCATCCTGTGCCTTGTGTCTCCTTGGGTGTCCTCTCAGTGCTCTTAAGGAAACAGCTATTTTTTGTCAGCCATCCTCCACCTAGAAATTTGTTTTCTCAGGTGTAATGACAGCAGCAGAATTCTTCAGCATAAATACTGTTTTACAGTCATTTACCAGCATTTTCAGTGCTGATGTTTATTTCATCTAAAAGGGGCAGAAGAGTTAATTACATTGTCTAGAAAGGGAGGCAGAATCTTGCCAGCAACCACGAGGCATTGCTGCTCACTTCGATAGAACTGAACTCACAGTGGTGGCAGCTGGATTTAATTATAAGTTTGCAACCCTGTGGTTTCAGCAGCAGCTGCTGAAGAATGGATAATGCAAGTAGCCTTCGAAGCCATTCACATTAGAGATAAAACCTTGTCATTCACCGAGGCAGCTGACTGAACAAGTATTAAAATGAATAAAGATTTCCCCAGGGAGGTTGCAGGATGAGGTTTGTTTTTTGTCTCGCTGGCTCTTGCTCAGATATGTCAGACATGCAGGGTTTTGCTCTGCTTCCACCCAAAAATATGAGGCTACTGACAAATAAAAGTTGTAGATTATCTGATCTAAGCACTGGTTGTGTGATTAACCTCAACAAGTTAGGAAGGAAATGCTCCTTACTGGACTTTTTTGTATTTTTGTAGCAATCTTAAGAAAGCACTATCCTTGCCTGGAGCAGGGAGGGATGGAAGAAGGTTAAATATCTGCTAAAGATACCTTAAAAATTCATTTTATTTGTCATTTTATTCAATGATATGTCACTAATAGACTACCACAACTGAAATGCCATGGAAAAGAATGTGGCTACTGAAGTTACATTTTCATTATTTTGTTGTTGATATATTTCAGCTTTTATAAATGGAAAATCGAAAATTCTAAAGTGAATTTGAGCCTTGTAAAATTAAAACTAATAGCTAGAACCTCCACAGGCAAATGAAAGCATTCTCCAAGTCAAGCTGGAACAAGAACTTGGTCTAAATGGTTTTTCCAGTGTCATTGGTAAGTTGTTCCCTAAAATGACTTCCCATGCTCTCTTAAATTTTGAGGTGAGCAATGATTTGGAATATTGGAAGCCCTTCTCTGTTTTCTCTACTCTAAGATTTGGTATCCTCTGAAAATAGGTCCTGTTCCAGATAGCTTTTGTTGGTCACATAAAAAGCTATGAAGGTCAGATAAATTTAATATTTGACTGTTTGAAAATTGAGTCTTTCTTAATTTCCTTTTACGTGCTGCCTTTTTTCCCCAATGATAATGAAAGCACTGACTTACACTGCTTAAAGAAAAGTGCAGCTGTTATTTGTCTAGGCAGATATTTAATTTCTGCTTTGTTTCATCTCCTGTGGAAGAAGAGGCAGCTGTGGATGAAGTGGTCCCTGGAGACACTGGCCCTGTGATTCTTTTAATTTCTTTTATTTTTGAGTGTCTTGATCATTCTTTTTCCTCTTCCCTCTCCATTTTTTTCCATCCTTGCTACTTTCCAAACCTCAAGTTGTGACTTAAACTTTGGATCCAGTTATTTCAAAATTGTTTTCTGCTTCTTCAGGTACTTTCTAATAATCTCTTCCAAGTACACCAAAAGTTGCAAAGGCCAAATCTATTTCGTGACCACCTGGAATAAAAGTGTCTGCTTCTGTTTTTCAGACATTTGAGAGATTCTCATGGTGGTACTGAAGTGGGGGAATTGGTGTCTGTGCTATCCTTTTAAAGAAAACTTATTTCTTACTGTTTCCTTTTTTGTAAAATCTAATTGCTTTTGCTTCACCAAGAATTCACAGGCAATTGCTTTTCTCGCTGTTATCCATACTGCAAGGGTGGCTTTTGTGTGCAGGGTTGCTGACCTGAATCTGTTTTTTCTCTCTGTAATCTCACTGTTTGGGAGCTCAGAGAGCTGACAGGAGTTAGGGGAGGCAGTGCTGATCTGCTGGATGTCTGACATGGTTTCCTTCACACGTGAGTGCTGGAAGTCCTGTTAGCATTAACATGATGGAACATGAGGGGAGAAATGGCCCATTCCATGGAAATTTTTATGGCTAGATTTTCACTGGTCCATCCATCTCTTCTTCCTACATCTGCTCCAATCTGAGATGTACCTGTGACTTTTATCCTTCCCCACTGACCCTTTGCAACTCTTACAGAGGCCTCTAGATCCATGTGCTGCATTTATGTTGTAAATAATCTAGAAGCTGTAAATGTAACTTTTTTGGGGTTGGGGAAAAAAATCCTCAATATGATGTTAAACTTCCGGAGTATTTTCTCATTTTGGATCTTGGTATCCTATGGAGCAAAGTCTTGAAATTGTGTGTAAATCTTGTTTAACTGAATATCCTTGTTTGCTTGTTGTGCTGCTGTTATAAATAGGGGCTGTTTATCTAAGTGATGTTTTCCAAGCTGAATCTTCACTGCATCCTCTCTGGATCCTTGTACAGTCAAAGAAGTGGAGAGTTCAGTTAAATCCTCTCTTCCCAGATTTCTGTGTTTTGTGGTTAAAATCTTCTTTCATGCACTGGAAGGTGGTACTGTATGAACAGATCTGGGGACTGAATTTGGAATTATTTCCACACACTATCTCCAGTTGTAATAATCTTTCTTCAGTAGTTTTATGTGGTGTGGGAAGCAACAGGAGGGAGAATGTGCTAACAGAGTAGATAAGGGAGAGATGTTCATCAGAGGGCAGACTTAATAACTGTGAAATAAGTGAATATATTACAATGCTTGCTAAATTCTTTGCATGGAGAGCAAATTCATCTGTGGCATGACTAGGCAATTACACATTGATTGCAGCAGAGTTGTGCTTCACATCTCTGGAGAATTTTGCCACAATTTGTTTCACGTTCCACCTTTGTTCCAGCCAAGTAAACTCGAGACAGAAGAAAATTGCACAACACATGGGGAAAAATGGGAAAGGAGGAACTGTAGGTGTAGCTCTGAGCGCTGCTCTCGTCATCATCTTTGTATTGCAGAGAGCTCCATTTATCCTGGCAGTTGTTCATTATCCTGCCATCCCCTTGGCATTATCATTCATCCTGACAGGCACATAATAAAGCCAGGAGTTTCAGAGCTGATGAACAAGTGTATCTGTGAATAAATACTTCAGGATTTTTGGGTTGGGCGACTAATTCAGTTTTGCTGAAAACATTCTCTTGGTTTTGTCTCGTTCTACGTGGAAATGGGATGGCAAATAAGTTCACCAAAACATGAAATGCCATCATTCCTCTCATGGACTATGGACAGCTTGCTGGAGGTGAAGGATAAAGCTAACTAGCAATTTAAAGAAGTGTATGAAGAGCAGCATAACTCATTAAAATATCACAGAAAGTTGTAGTTATCCATTCAGAGTAGTTCAAACTGAGGTTTGGATGGTACCTGCTTCATCTCATTTTTCTCAACATTCCTGTGTATTCTTATATAAGTATTTTTAATGTGGTTTAATTTTTTACTTAAAAAAATAAATTAAAAAAAAAAAAACACCAAAAAAAAAAGAAAAAAAAATGGTGGTGTGCTACAAGCATGTTGTTGTAAAAGCCTGGTCAGCACTTCAGAGTTGCTACTGCATCACAGAAATGGTTCTTTTCATTTCCTTGAGTCTTAAAATAAGGAAGACTGTCTAAAGAAAAACAATTGAACTGCCCCAAAATATCCAGACACCCATATTTGTGAAGTTTCAGGTGTACCTAAACCTTTAGGAAAGGGGGATGCACAGGTTGGGGTGGGGAGAATGCATGGGGGAGGAACTGAGTGAGGTTAAATCTGCTCTGGCATGGTCTTGGTTCATTTTTTAAGCCAGGACTATTCTTAGTGCAAGTTCTTATTAATTGATATATTGCTCTCATGGCCTCTTCATAAATGTTCATTTCCATAAGCTTTCAAAAATGCAAATTCAATGCCAGTATCTCTTTCTTTTATTTTTAATAGACATATCAATGCATCGAGATGAAAGTGTGTATAGCAACAGCACATTCTCTCTTATAAATATCGAAACAGATTTAAAATATACTCTCTGGGTAGCACTGTGCCTTGGGATTCAGGAGCAGAACAAGCCTGAAGTGCAGCTCATCCCAGTGTGTGTTACCTTGCACCCCTGGCTGAGCTGCACTGCAGTCCATTCTGTCTGTGCAGTGCTCTGGATGTAATGCTGTGAGTTTTGTTTGACCCCCACCCTGACACAGGCACTTAGTAACCATCACCTGATTTATTTTATTGGTTCCTTGTTCCCGTCCAATATCAAATTTCCTGACTTAGGAGTTTTAAGCAGGCTGTATTTTTTGCTCTGTTGGGAGGCCCATATTTCTGTCACCATTTCAAAGGTTTTCTGTGTGGTCATTATTAACCTTGTTCAGTGCTAACAGCAAACCTCTGAGATTTTTAACCAGTGGTGGTGCAGAGCTCTTGCTTTGACAGATGTGCCAGTCTCTTGCTAGTGATGCTCTGATGTCTGTGGGCTGAATTAATTTGGGACTTACAAAGCTTTGCTGCCCTGAAGCTGGAGGACAAAGGATGGGGGGGTTGTACTCATCCAGAAACCACATCAGTGGACATGTCTTAGAGTGTACACAGTCCTGGGGAAGAGAAAATACATCTGGCCTTGCTGTGTGAGGGCAGAGTGAGTGGCTGGAGGTTCCTCTTGTGCTGCTGTGTTGTCATCCCCCTTGAGGGACAGAGAGGTCCTGATTTATCCAGCACCTTCCTCAAGTCCCCTCCCTGCCAATGCAATTCAGGCTCATGTTTCATCCACTGCAGTGTTTTTTCTCCCTCTCTTTCTGTCTTCAGTGCTGCAAGGTGTGAGCTGTGAGGCTCAGGGTGGGTGGCTGTGTGGGACAGTCCCTCAGACAAGGATGTTGCAGCGTCCTGGGAAGCCTTTCTTGTGTTTTGCTGCCCTGGAGTGTGAGTGGTGTTGGTGCAAAACTTCTGCAGAGCACTGAGAGGCACCTGGTGTGCTTCCCAAGCCAGGAAGGACTCATAGCCTTGGTGCAGGTCTGATAGATTATCCCCAGCCCTTGGGATGGAAGTGATGGCTTTAGGTTGTACCCTGCAGCACAGCCACAGATGTGTGTGTGCACACAAGGAGCACTTGCCCCATCCCTGCTCTTGCCAGCCCAGCAGGAGCTGTTTGTGGCCCTGGCCTCTCACACCCTCTCTCTGAAGGTTTGGTGTGGCAGGTGTTTAGCCAGGTTTGAACTCTGCATCAGGCTCATTTTACTTTTCTGGAGGAGATGAACTCTTAACCCCAGTACCGTGGGTCTGTGCTTGGCTCTCTCTGTGTCTGGGGCAAGCAGCTCCCAGACTTTCTCATCTTACCCATCTGTGAAGTACATATTAGAAATGTGGATGGTTTATTTATCTTAATAATTGCAATGCTTTTTGAAGCCCTTTTAGAGAATTTCATCTGTATGGAGAAACACTCATTAAAAGCCTATTCAGTTCACAATGAAGGAAGTGAGATTCTGTGGTTTAAAAAACACTCATTTCAAAATTCTCTTTAAAGTATTGCAGCAGCTACATTAAAACTGAGGAGGGCTATTGATTTAATGCACACAATATGATATTGTGCTGTTAGGTTTTTCTTTTGGTAGAAATTTGCTATTGATTGTTTTCACTTTGACCAGATAGTAATGAGTAGTGAAGTAAGTCTACAAAAGTTGCCAACACAAAAAAAGGTTTGAAAAGTTTCTTGCCATTTTTGATGAAGTGTACTTGTAATGATCTCATTCTTTCTCATACTTAAGTAAATCATTGTCTTCATTTTCTTGAGAATAGATTTAAATTTAAAATGCAAGTTTATATAAATGGCAGTGCTTCATGAGTTGCTGTTACAATTCATAGGCAGGAAAATGTGAATGTTGCAGATACTTGAAAGGACTTTGGCTGAAATTACCCTGACTTAGACTCTTTTCAGCCCTGCTGACTTTGAGGGAGGGATTTGAGGCAGCAGAAGACTTGATGCACCATTAACCACACTAAAATAGAGGACCTTCTTGACTTAGGTACTTGCAGCTCAGACTGAAATCACTGGGAGGTTTAAATGTGAAACAAAGCAAGTTCAGGTTAAGATGGGTGAACCTGAAACAAACTGTCCCAGCAGAATCTGGGAGAGAGCAGGGGCAAAGTGTTAAAATACCACTTTATATACAGTGCCTTTGTCTGGCAAGGTCCCTCCTGACTGCACACACCCTAAGCAGGTTTGGAAGCTTCATTATTGGTAAAAGATGTGCTGTCACCATGGAGTAAATGAGAAATGATCACCTCCTGCTTAGAAGTGGTGGGAGACCTCACACACACCAGGCGTGACTGAATCTCTCTGTCCAGGGACTCCAGGCTGGTGCCAGCCAGCATGGCAGAATAAAAGCACATCCTAGTTCAGGAGGAGAGGATAAAGAACAGTCAGAAGAGAAGAGAGGAGTCCTGACTTCAGTGGATAGCAGTGTTAAGTGATGTGGAGTGGCAGTTGTGCAATTACGTGGAGCTGGGACTATGCAGGCGGAGGGAATAGTCCTGGAGCCAGAGGAGAAGTTTAGGAATAGGTGCCAGAAGAATGGATGATTGTTTCATTTTTAATTCTTATTATTTATACCATTAACTTTTAATGGATTTTTTTTTTCCCCTGTATGATGCCTTGAAAGTTAGTGGTTTCTGCTCTAAAGTGAGGTTCTGCTCTTGGCAGTGAAATGCAGCTAGAGGATTTTGGCCGGTCGTCTTGCTTAACTCTGCCCATCTGTCATCAGCATCCTCTGTTCTGTGGCAGAGAGGAATGGGGAGTTTGACTTCAGAGATGCTTGTTATGCCTGGCATGTCACTGCTCGTGACAGATCTGATGTACTCATGTTGCAATTAATGGTGGTGCAGCTTTTCTTTTGGCACCACCACGCTCTGTGAGTTTTCATCATCCTGCACTTAGTCTGAAGAGAACAAAACACTGAATATTAGAGACAGCGAAGGCTGAGGTTGCAGATGTCTTTGTAAATAGCAAGAGAGAAGATGTGCTGTGGTGTAGGCCTGGCTGGGCATCAGGATTTCTGTTCTGAGCTTGTTTTCAAGATCAGAGAGATGTTTTGTCTTCATCTCGCCCTGATTTGGAACAGAGCAACAAAATCCAAGTGTCTATGGACCTGAAGATCTCCCTTGTTCTGCTTCAGGTAGAGAACACCTCTAAGTTTAGCAGAGCCCTGCTCTGGCAGGTGCTGGCTAAATCTGCAGTGCTCACTGTGACTCCTTTCAGCCCTCAGTGGGATGAGGAGCCCTGCAGACACACAGCGAGACCTGTCCCTGGCTCTGTGCAAGCCCTGCAGCTCGGCTGGTGCCAGCACAGCATCCCAAAAACATCCCATTCTGTCACTGAAGGAAACCCCTGGGGATTTGGGGTCCATAACCCCTCCAGATGGGCTCTCAGGGCTGTTGCAGACCAGGGATCTCCAGCTGCTCTCTGAGCAGCTTTGCTCTGCACGAGCATATGCCTCCTCCATGTCTCACCAGAGCTGGATTCCAACTCGTGTTTTCTGTGAGATACTTTATTGAATGATCTAAAAACTAAACAAGCTTGTTTTTCTTGGAAAGGCCTCAACAGCCTTTATTGTGAATTTAATTCTGCTGGTGTTTCTGGAAGATCTGATTGGCACAATCCACTGTGTTGGGCCTCTTCTCAGAGATGGTCAGCAGGGTGGGTTTAGCACAGCATTAAAATCTCCTCTGCTGAGAACGTGACTACTTCTATTCTAATGTAAAACCAGTAAAATAAAACACCAAGTTTAAACTACTTTGCCTCAGAATGAAACTCAGTATAAATATTTAGGCTAAAATATGAAATGTTTTACAGCAAGATACAGTATTCAGCATCTACTCACGTAAAAGAAGGTAATAAAACAAAGATAATCTTTATCTCCACCAAATGAAAAAAATCTACAACGCTGATCTCACTTAAGCCTGTATAAATAATTATTCTGAATTAATTTTGGGTTTATGTTTATTCTGCAATGTGATTGTCTGACAGCTGTTTATATGCAGTTGTAGCTTTGTAGCCTAATTCTGCTGCTGCTGATGTGAATGTCAAACTCAGCTTCCTTCAGTGGGAGGACAGTTGGACCCATTTGAAGAGTGAAACTACAAATTTTTACTTTGTAAAAGTAAATTGTTACAAAACCCCTTCCTGTCTGGGTTTTCAGTGACTAGAATGTGTTTTCCATACTCAAACTGTAACAAGTTGAAACTTGCATTATTATCTGTGCTGGTTTTGGTGACTATTACAGCATATTTCCAGAGTGTTTTACAGGCATAATATTTCAGGATTTTGCTTATTGTAGTCTTTAAACTGAAAAATGGCCTTGTAGAGCTGAGCTGTCCAAGCCCAGTTTGGCAGCTGCTCTGCTGCAGACTTGGACCCGTCCCACTTCACATCTTGTGGATGGAGTTATTCCATATTGTATTACAGATTTCTTATATAAATATCTCCACCTCTCAGAGGGACTGCAACAACAGTTCTGGGCTGTGTCTTTTCTGATCTTTGATGTCTTTGCTGGCAGTGATGTGTGTGTGGTTCCTGACTCAGCTACTGCACTCTTCTGCCTGCTTTTTTTCCCTTCTTTTGCATTATTAATATCAGAGGATCACTTAGGCACCTCAGCCTGGGTCTGAACACCCCATTTGCTGGCCAGTTCTGGTCTTCTGGATCATCTGTGCTTTAGAAAAAGAATTACAGTAAATCTTTCATGTGGGAAAAGACTGCTTGGAGCTTGGACTTCCTTATTTTATTCCCTTTGCCCATATTATGTGTGACAACAAAATACCCAGTCATAATCATTTCTAACCATCATTATTTAGATTATTTTTCCCAAAGGCTATGTAATTCCTTCTGCTTCCCTGCTGTTGATAGGGATGGAAGGGACAGATTTTAGATGTGGCTTAGGCACTTTACCATTTGCATAACAACAGAAAGAATTTACTAAAAATCACTTTCTGCCATACAACAATTTAATGTACAAAAATAAATATCTTTAAAATACCTTGAAAAGCTATTTATCTCCAGAAGACTTTAAAATTTACTGGCATGCAGCATTGGAAATTAAAATTATTTTCACAGTGAGTATCCTCTTAGAGGAAATATTTCTTTTAATGCCTTCTTTTGTGGATGGGGGGTGGGCCTTGAGATATATTTGTATGCTCTCAAAAAAAGGGTTTTACTAAAGTATATCTGCAGAAAGGTGGTGATGCCTGTCATTGAACTGAGTGATTGATTGAATGTCTGTGGCTTTCAAAATACATTAGAGGATATTCCTTTTCTTAAATAAGTCTTTCTGGTTTCAATGAAGAAGGAATGAGCTGCTTTTGGATGCTGCAAGAGATTCCAAACAGTTTCTTGATTTTCTTTTTCCCAGCCACCAGTGTTACAAGGAGGGAATCCTGGTTTATTTCAGTTTTCAGGATAGCTCAAGGCACTTTAGTAAAGTCACTATTGTTTGTTCATAAATCTGGTGTGGACAGAAGTTGTAATGAATATGCAATTTTGAGGGGTGTGTGTGCATTTCTAGGTACACATGTTATCAAAGGGTAAGGAAAAAAGCTTAATTCTGTAAATCTGTAGAGTTTTTTAGTCAATCTTAAAGGTAACAATGCTGTTCTTCTGCTTTGCTTAGAAATTTTGTTGGCATACAAATAAACCCCAAGTTCACTGTCACTGAATAGTCTGGGCATTGTGAACACACACAAAGACATTCTTTAAGGGTAGCTTCTTCCCAGCTATCCTCCTTACAAATGCTCACAAGAAGAGCAGAACCTTTCCAAGAGATGCTTTTTTCTGAGGATCTGTGTCTCTGCAGAAAGTCCTTTAGGACTAATGCTTGGGCACTAGCCTGGATATTGAAATCTAGGCACCATTAGCTGGAGTGTCCCAATTACTTTAATTGACACAGACATATTTGAGGAGAGAGGCTGTTTCCAAGGTTACCAGGATTTGAATTACAGCATCACTTTTAAAAAGAAAAAAAAAAAATAGAAAAAGCCACCTTCCCTCTAAACTCTGTTCCTTTTAAAAGTCTAAGAAATTGTAGTAAGAGTGGAGTAGATTCTTCCCAGCCCTAGTAAATATGGTCCTAAGCAAAATTATTCAAGGTCTTACCTAATGCTGCAGCCACTTTGATTTGATTTATTCAAAAAGTACCAGTGTTATGACTAAATGCTCTTAAAGGATCAGTTTCTGGATCATAGCTGCAGCCACTGGGGAATACTGTGAAACACTTTCCTCAGTGTCAGGTCCATGTGCATGTCTGGCACCAAAAGAAAACACATTTTCTCTCATCACCTCTTTTCAGGAAAAATGTGTTACAGTCAATAGAAATGAGAGCTGAGCCTTCAGCTCTGTTCTATATTAATGTTAAAAATGTTCATCTTATTACAAGTTGGCCTAATTCTAGAAGTGCCGTGTCTTCCAAACACTTGCAAATAATTCTTAAAAATCCGTGATGCAACTCCTAGCTCCACTGCTGCATTCCAACATCTGGTTCACTTCAGTGGGAATTTCAAACACTTACCCTCAATGTGCTGTGTGAGAATTTGAGAGTGTGATTTTATCCAGATTCCGAGGGCCTAACACTGGAAATGGCAGCAGGTCCTGAAAGAGGGGAAGAGGTACAGGAGAAGTTGATGCCTAAAGCTGTCCTTCTGCCCCACTTTATTGTGAATATTGCCCTGTGATCCAGGGCAAGGCTCTGCTGTGGCAGCTGGAGCTCCTTGTCAAGTTGGTGCCTTTCCTTGAGCCACCTCCCACTCTGCCCTGCAGACCCTTCTCCCTTCCCCAGGCTCCCTCTCAGGCATAGAAACCTGCAGGGCCTGGCAGTGGTGGCTGGAAATGAGGACACAACATTGGAAGGATGGAGGGAGAATGCAGCAGGGGAGAATCTATAAAATATACATTATTCTTTTTCCTCTGGCAGTCAGTTTTGCTTTTAGCTTTGGAGATGAACTCTGGGAATTGACTCAGCCAGTGCTGGAGCTGAACCCTTGCTGTTGTCTCCCCTTCTGTTGTCTTGTGGACTAAGTTGTGCTCACAAGTTCAGGGGATCATTTTGTTCTTAATTCTATATTTTCTGTAATGGTCTAATGCAGAAAGTCTCTCTGCCTTGTAAGTTCAGCCAATTAACTTTCTGTGAACTCTCCTGCTAAATTTCCCTCTATTTCCATCACTGTAAATCAGGAGCAGCTTGACTGGCCCCAGTCTGAAGTCTCTTTATGTAATTGAAAGTGGGGAGTTTGAAAAGCAGTCTGCAAAAGGTTTTGTGGCAGAAATTCTCTTAAGAGAAGGAGCTTTCAGTCCTCCTGTGCTGGTGCTAAGTCAAGCAGTAGCCTGTGTGCTGTGGAACAAGGACAGGCACCCAGTTAATTTACACCTCAGAGTCCCCTGGGGATGAGGCACCCCCCACTGGCTCAGCTTTCTGGTTGAGCAGGTCCAGCACCATTTAAAACCTATTTTTAAGGATGCTCTGGCACATCTGCATTCCCAAATCCCTGCCTGTCTGCAGCACAAAGCAGCAAAAGGCACTGAGAGCCTCAGCCTGGTGAAAACCTGTTGATGAACACTTGGACATGGAGCCAGAGGAGTTCCATGAGAACTCCAGAGCAATTCTGTAGCTGTGATGAGTTTAAATAAAGTTCAGTGAGGCTCACTGGACTCTCAGATCATCAGCCATCTGTGAGGATGGGACTGCAGTTGTTACAGGCATGCTGTCCACTGCTAAGGATCCAGTCTCAAGGCAGGCTCATCATCAATTTTTTTATTTGAGTGAAACTAATTTTTTTTTTATTGGAGCAGACTGTAAGATCTGTGGATCTTATCCAGCAGATTTATTCATTTCCAGCCATTCTGGATTGTGTCAGCTTTATTGAACTATAACCATTAAAGAAAATAAAAGGCTGTTCTCAGAGCCCCCAAGATCTTTTCATTAGAGAATTGGAGAATGGGTAAGAAGGGCTTGGGATGAATTTTCCTTCTAGCCCACGGTTCAGGTGTTTGCAAGAAATGATTTGTGGGTGAATCCAGATTTCTGACTGTGTTTTGCCAGGAGAAGAGGCAACAACACCCTCTGAGCAGCATAATGAAAATAAGGCATTAAATTTTTCAGTATTTTCATTAAGTGAAGCCTGCCAGTTCTAGCCATATGTGCCATTACTGTTTTAATCATATAAATGACACACAGAAATGATACACAACTCACACACTCAGAACTACTGAGCATTCTTTATGCCACTTTTGTGAAAAATACCCTTTTATTATAATCTTTTAGAGGTCTGAATACAGAATTGCATTCCTTAGTGTTGAACTGAGGGTTTTAGGCACTGTGACTTGTAGCAGGAGGGTTGTGTTGAGGACTGGACACATGATGAGT
The DNA here is from genome assembly GCA_013400575.1 of Peucedramus taeniatus. Classification (NCBI taxonomy): domain Eukaryota; kingdom Metazoa; phylum Chordata; class Aves; order Passeriformes; family Fringillidae; genus Peucedramus; species Peucedramus taeniatus. Next base: position 180,914 of record WBNO01008493.1, on the reverse strand, counting down.
AGAAAGTCTGTAGAGGGAAGGCTGACAAAGAAAAGATTCATTTTCTTTGTGAAGACAAATCTACCAACAAGTACTGAGGGTATTTTTCTTAATTTTAAAATTCACTTGCCTCTTTCACTCTATACAGAATTGGAATAACTGAATTGTAGATAAGGCCAGTTCCTTTGACTGCATAGGTACAGGGCTCTTCCAGTGCCTTTATACTGGGACCAGTACTGGTTTATGGGTGTTGGGCTGGGACCCAGTGTGAGCTCTGCCAGCAGGGAGGAGTTTCTGGATGTGTCTGGAAGGATGTTGGATGCAAACTGACCATGGCAGCCTGTGCCTGCCTCGAAGAAAGGCCAGGTAGGTGCAGAAACACTTTGTAATCTGATTAAATCCCAACTCTGAAACCATCCCATGCAGAACTCGTGGGGTTGTGTCTTAAATTGCAGAGAGGCCAAAGGAAAAAAACACAGAGTGCAGTTGCAGCTTTTATTTTTTTCCAAAGAATACTGTTTAGAGATCTTATTGCAAGAACTTAAAAAATGGTAAATTCTCAATTAAATGCTTTGTTTGACACTGTTTATTTTGAAAGTTTTGTCTCTTTCTAGTAAATGTGGTTGTGTGTAACACACACGTGTGTGCTCACCTCACAAATGTGCTGTAGGAGTTTCTTATCACATCCATGGAGGTTTTTCAGTCACCCTTGAGACACCTCCCCATACCCAGCCATGATTTTCTAATTCCAGTTATGCAAAAACCATTTTGGGGACATGGAGTGAGAACGCAAACTTTTGTTTTATTCCAACCCATTGAAGAGTTGCTTTAACACACTTTTCATCATTTATCTCCTCATTTGTATTCAGCTGCTGTTCCGGGATTTGCCAGACTCAAAGGTTTTTCATTTTACTACTTCTCTCCTTGCTTAAAGAAAAAAAAAAGATGTAGTAGTTGGTTGCACTTAATAATTGTCTGGGGGTGAAGTCATGGCTCCCTTAAAATTGATAGAAGAGCACTCATTGACTGTAATTAAACTGAGATTTCCATTTGAAATCTGAAAACAAACCTTTTCCTTTTCTGTTTTCCTTTGCCTTCTCCTCTCTACTCGATGTTTCATCCCTGCTCACTTGCAAGGTGTTCAAATTGCTTGGTCGCATTTGTAGTAACAACAAGAAGCTTTATTTCTTTTGAATTACCAACTTATGGAACCCACAGGGATCATCCAGTCCAGCTCCTGACCCTGCACAGACACCCCAACAGTCCCACCCTGGGCATTCCTGGGAATGTTGTCCAAAGGCTCCTGGAGCTCTGGCAGCCTCAGGGCTGTGCCCTTTCCCTGGGGAGCCTGGCCAGTGCCAGCACACCCTGGAAAAAGAACTTTTTCCTCATATCCCACCCAAACCTGCCCTGACACAGCTCCTGAGGTTCCCTTGGGTCCAGTCTCTGTTCCCCAGAGAGGAGAGGTCAGTGCCTTTCCCTTCCCCTCCTGGGGAAGCTGTAGGTTCCTGTCAGGTCACCCCTCAATCTTCTCTCCAGCTGAGGAAGCCGAGTGACCTCAGCTGCTCCTGCTTTGGCTTCCCCTCCAGACCCTTCACTGTTTTCATAGCCCTGCTTTCCTCACTAATTCTTATGCCTTTTGAAGAGGAGAAACCCTTCAAAACCAGTTTTTGTTGCTGGCAGCAAACAGAACACTCTAAATGTCTGTTAAATGGATTTAGGTTGCCTGTTCATCCCTGGAGTTGTTTCTGAGAGGAGCTGCAAGCCCTGGCTGAAGGTATTAGGGTGTATGGAAGCCTTTAAGATCTCACCCTAAATGTCTAACTAAGCACTCAGTTGTCCTACTGAAATTAAAAAGGAATTTAGCACATGCTGGAAGTTCTGAAGCAGTTGGTGGAGTTGAAGCCTGTTTTAGAAATATCTTGTTCTGCTTCCCCAGCAAAAGCCTTTTGATTCCTCCTTTGAAGAGCTGATTCTGGCTTACAGGGGCCACCAGGTATTTGCAGAAACCTGAGAGCAGTGTTTTCTAAATCTGCACACTGTAAATAAGCCCAGTGGTTGCTTTAGCCAGCATTGTTGTGTGGCAAGCCCTGGGTTTGTGGGGCCTTTGTGAAGAGGGAATTGGATGTACAAGTTCCTCCATTGTTAGGTAACCTCAGCAACCAGCTCCTCTGACAGGGAACATGAAAGGGGCTCGTGTCTCTAGACATTGCCTTGCTGCAGTTGCGTTTCTATAACAACTTGAGGAATCATTAATAAATTTGAAACACAGCTTCTCCCCCAAAGCGTTTCTTGCAGCAGAATGGGGGCTCGTGCTGGATTTCAAAGAGAGCATCATGCCTACAATTTATTTCCAGAGTAAAATGTATTTCTTTTTGAATCAGAATTGAGCCGATACACTGAATTAAAAAATCCCTGATGGCTCTAAAAATTTGTCCAGTGGGTAGCTTGCTTAAACAAGTAATTATTTCTAACATTCTGTAAATTATTAACTCCTTTAAGATATGAACACATTTATCAGTTGAACTGTTCTTGTAATGTTTTCCCTTCCTATGTTATTTTTCCGCTTCTCTTGTATCTGGAGATTCAAAAATAACTGAAGATCTTGCAGGTTTATGCCCACTTATTTTTATTTTTAGATTTTTGTATTGCTCACCTCTTAGGATTTTTCAAAGATTGCTTCAGAGAAAATTCATTAATGATGCTTTTTCGAGATACGTATTTCATGGGATTATAAAAAGCAGCTTCTGAGCCCATTTCTTACAACCAATTTGTTCTTGGGGCTGTCAGTTAATTCGTCTGTTCCTCGGTTTCTGAAATAAAACTGAGCTTATCTTGTAATGAGGTGTTTGACAACTGTTACATAGCTAACGAGAATGAGAAAGTGTAGTCACATAAAGAGCTTCAGAAACTCTACTAACCTTGTGCATAATATAAATATATTACTTTTTTTCAAAGGTTGTACCTCTGTGACTGCCATCCTTGGGAGCAAAAAAAAAAAAGCCAGCCTGTAGGAAACTGTTTCCTAGGTTTTATTTGTTGCATTTCCACCTGTAATCTCCCCAGAAAAATTACATTAAGCTAAGTGCTCAAAGAATTTATGCATATTGCAGCATCTCCTTGTTTGTGGTTTGACTTAATAATGCTACATATGTTCACTGGTTATCATTTACAGAAGGACCTGATTTAGGGCTTAATAGATATTGGCCAGTGCTCATACAAACCTGACTTCCAGTTAGAATTGTTCTTCCAATTTAATTTTTGAGATAGCAGATCTCATTGCAGGTGCACAGGCCTCCCCAGTAATGGCAAAACTTCCTGGGTGCAAATGGAATGTTCTGAAGAGCCTGTAATTATGACAGAGGCTTGATCAATATTTATTTCCTGGAAGATCTACTGTGGCTTTCTTGGTGGAGGGCTGGTGAAGTGATTTACCTTCCCTTGAAACGCACCGAGCGCAGCATCGTAAAACCAGATAAGACAGTTAATCTAAAAGTCCATTGTGGAATAACAAATGTTATTATTATGGCCTGTGCAGAGCAGCCCAGTGTGTTCCTAGAGAGCAGCCTGGATGATTCATGTGGTCCTTGTTTCCATTCCAGCTGTCCGGGATGAGTAATGGTGTGCTGGCCAGAACATGGGATTTTCACAGCTCCTCCTCCTCGTGCAAATCTGGTGTTCCACACCAGCTCTATCTGCTGTTCTTTAATGTCTCAAATCTCTGCTTTCAGAGGACAAAACCACACAGGCATGGCTGAGTGGAGTTGAGAGGAACTCTGCTAATTCTTCTCTTAGTTCATTCAGGCTTGTTACTGAAATCAGCTCAGGATGCAGAGCCCAGCTCAGTCCAGTTGCATCTCTTTTGAATGTAAAACACTGACTTGGAGCTGTCTCTTGTTTGCCCTATAATTTTCAGCCATTGACTCTGTTCTATGATGCCCTCAGGAGGTTATTAAGAAAGTAACTCATTATGGGAATCCAAAGTGTAGCGATAATCACTCGCCATAAACTGCGTAATGGAAGAATTTTATAGATTGCTAAAGCTCATTTTAACATTCTTTATTTCATCTTCTGCTTTGGGTTAATGCAAAGGCATTGCAGACAAAGAAGGGATGATTGCTGCTGGATTTGTGATCTTGGATCAGGGTGGATAGGAGGCGATGAACAGAAGCAGATGGTTCCTATTGGGCAAACAGGGTCAGGGAAATCAAATTAGTCTGTATTTGTACTCGTTTTTTTGCAAATAGTAAGAGCACCAGTCATGATTTCAAGGCCTCTAGTGTGCTTTTACCAGATGCTTCCAATGAGAAATTCTTTCTTTTTCTGGCAGTAGGATTAATCCACAGTTCCTGCCCAGCACACTCTGTGTACTCCACAGTTAAAAACATTGCAAGAATAGAAAATTGTGGTAATAAAACCATTTTAGCATAAGTGCACTGTCCCTCATTGTGATATTGAAAAAGGTTGAGGTGGTTCACTAGAAAATACAATACTTGAGTATAAACATGCAAAGAACTGCCAAATCACAAAGGTTGGGTGGGGCCCGAAGGAGAAAGAGCAGGATGTTCCTTGTGATTTGGGAGAAAAAAGTGACAAAATACAGGAGTCATCAAAGTCTGAAAGATGTAATTTTGTAGATTTCTTTCTTGTTCAACTTGTAGGGGCAAAAAGTATTTTATTTTTTTAGGCTGTTTCACTTAAACATTACTGTGGAGTTCAGTTATGGGTGAGGTCCTGAGACTGATGAAAATACAAACAAATTTTGCTCATCACTGCTCAGAATTACCCCTTAAATGTAAAAGACAGTAAAGTGGTAGAAAACCAATGAGAATTTAAGATATTTATTGGGTTAGGTTGTGTTTTTTTGTCACATCCACAACCTAATCTTAGCAGAGCTTCGTAGTGACAAAGTTGTTACAGAGGTTTTTGATTGTTCAGGGAGAGTTGAGTCCCTGGTCCTGCAAGGTGAGAGACAATGTAAGACAATATGCAAGGAGAGTTGTTTGCTTTTATTTTTATCATATGGGTAATGTAGCCTGACACCTTGATTGATGGGGCAGAGCTGTTGGGGACCTTGGAAGGAAGGAGGGAAAGGAGAGAAAATAAATCCTTGATGTTGCAGAGATGAAGGAGAAGCAGAAGAAAGAGTGCTGAGATCTGGCTGCAAATGCCCCTTACCCAGACTGGGGTTTCCCAAATCTGTATGGACCTGAGCAAGGGAAATTGCAATGCTTGGAATAAAAAAAAACAACAAAAAAAGTGATTTGCAGAGTTGGAGGTCACCTCCCAGGATGGCAAGGAGGTGCCTGGTAGGCAAAAGAAGGTGTAGCAGTAGCTTTTGTTCTCTCCAAATAATACCTAGACAGAAAACATGGCAGCCCTGTTCTCCCCACTGCAGTTAAATCCTCAAAGGAGTTGGAGTCTCATTAAAGCATCAAAACAATTTGTTAATTAGCTTGTCCATTCAAAGTGCATGCAAGGAAATAATTGGAATACCTGAAATTTGAGTTTCTGCGGAAAAGCAGATTTAGAATTTAATGTCCAAGTAAGAGCAAGCAGTAAACTAACTGCTGTTTGGAGCAAAACCATAGGGGAACTAGGAAAATACAGATGGAGTTGATGAACCAATTCTCAAGCAGTTCATTTAAGTGGAAAAGTTACTCCAGGGACTGGATGGGTCTTAGTTTTCCTGTCAAGTGCGTGCTCTCTCTTGTTACCTGCAGTAAGGTCTGTCCTCACATTATTTTTCTCCTTTTAATACTTAATTATTTAGTTGCTAACACTTATTTTGATCTCTATTTTTTTTCCCCACCTTATCAGTTTGAGAAAATTAATCAAATGCCTGACAGTGACCAAAACTATTAATCTTTTGTGCTTCATCGTGGATTTCTTTTGTATCTTCTTTTCTGTAGCTAAAACATGTTTAGCTTCAGACCCATGTGGCTGACACATTCCCTCTCCATAAGGATTCTTTATTTTGGAAGTCCACTGAGACTTCCCAATAAATTGAGTTGACCTGTGCAGCTCTGTGTTTGTCTCCTGCCTGACCCTCCCCTTGTACAGCCAGCAGACAGATTGGAGTGAATATGATTATGCAGGCAAGCAAATCCTCTGCTTATAATTGCTTTTAATTGCTGATGCTTGACACTGGAAAGTGCCAATTCTCTATTTTTTTTTTTTTTTCCCAGAAATAATCTTTTCTACAGGAACTTTTGTTTGAAATGCAGATCTGGGTTGTTGAGTGACTACGCCATGACTGGATCCTGGCTGCTATAATTAGTAGCTAATTACAACCTTTGATTGCATGTCTAACAGGCTGTTTGTTCAGAAACAAGCACACCTTTTCTGTGGCTCAGGTGAAATGAGCAGTTTGCTGTTCTGTTATTCTGCCCTGTGATCATGCCCCCTGCACCAGGAGCTCTCCCTTTCATGTGCTGTGGTAGGAAATTTGTCTCTGTCAGCAGCACTCCCTGGCTCTGCACAGCCAAGGATGTGTCCCTGTTTTATCAGGTGCTTCAGAAGCAGCCCCTGTAGTGGGGGAAGTCTCAGAGGAGGAATTTGTGCAGCCATTTGGGTCAGGAATCTCTTCCCTGGGCAGGATTTTCAATCCAGCTATCACAACATTAATGCAGACTCTTGCAAACTGGAAGCTGTGGCAGAGACAAGGGGGATGTTTATTATATTTATTAATATACTCTGCCTGTGCAAGCTGTAGATAACAAACAACAATAACGATGCCATGTCTGATACACAGCTGCCAGTAAACTGCTTTTTTTTTTTTTTTTTTGCTTAAAAAAGATCATCTAGATAACTCCTCACAAAAAAGCCACAAGGATTTTCAGTTTAAAATTTATGTGTGTCCTATCACCCTTAGATTTGAATCACTAATTAAATGCCTGTATTTTCCTTTTTTTTGTCTGTGTCACTCCTGGAAGTGGTACTTGCAAGACAGTTTTTATATCTGAAACTTAGGAAACAGTAATTTTAATGAAAAAATAAGATACATTGCTGTAATAAGATACAGTTTTGTTCTTTCTCTGCATAGACAGTGCTGAATTATTTTTCCTTTCAAGCATCCTCCTCTGAAGTAGAAGAAAATGTTAAGTGCTTCAGATAGCTGGAGCAAAGGCAAAGGTGGGATGGAAATCTCTGCCTTGCTGCTGCTGCCAGCACTGACAGTGGCTCTGATATTTCCCTGGCACTTTGTTTACCAGATGGAAATATTTCATCACTGATATCATTTTTTTTTGTTAGTCACAAAGAGGAGAATTGGACTTCATCCCCTTTAATCATGGACAGTAGAACTAATACAAGGAGAGTCACACAGTGGTGCTGAGAAGGCTGGTAAAGTTAGCACTTATTTTTTTAAGAAATATAGTCTTACATATGTGAAAATAAAGCTTTTTCTCACCTTATCTTAATGTTTAATCATAATGCAGCTCCCATTTTCCCTGTCTGGTACTTCAGGTTTTGATATGATAACTCACTGTTCTACAAACTTGAAAGCTCAAGGAAATGCCTGTAAGCACATATTAATGATACAGTTTTTCTGGATTAAATTCACTTACATCATTCTGAAGAGAGGAAATAAGTTTGAACTGCTAAATCTGCCCAGTTTCTCTCTGGTGCAATGTTTTCTTTATGCCTCAGAGAGAGGGAAAGGGGGAGATGTGGCTTCATTTGAACTAAAATGACTGTCTAGGGAAACAGGGGTGCTTGGAGTTTTAATGTGAAGAGGAGGAGACTATTTCACTGAAATAACTTGACTGTTACAGGGTACAAAGTTTGAAGACCTAACTAGTTAAATGCTGAATTTACAATGTTAATTTCACCTGCATATGTTTTTGTCCTAAATGTTGTCTTGAGTTTATTTTAAGCTCACAAGAAAGTGCTCACAAAGACTTTACCATGATCCTTCAGAGTGAGTGCATCCTCCTAATTACCACCAAGAGAGCCCCATCAGCAACATTCAGAATGGTCACAGCACAAATCCCAGGGATATTTAAAGCCCTGACTCTGCTGGTTCCACATTTTATTTTATATTCCTTGTAAGCATGATTGTTGTGAGAAGAGAAACAGAACCATGTGGAACATCAGCTCTGGATCCTTCCAAGTTACTGGACCACCAGATGTGCCTCAGTGGTGTCTCCCTGGTGGAAATGTTTCCAAGCAGGGAGCTGCCTTTGCTCCCACTTCAGGCTCCAATTTGTGTAAATTGGGGTTATTTTCAGCCTGGTGAGGTATTAGCTGTAATCTGGGTAAAAGCCATTTAACTTTGGAACCAGTATTGGGAGTACAGGATTTATTTGGCTGGGAACCATCGTTATGTTCAGCATTTGCAGAGTGAAATAAACCTAACAAATACTGGTTATCTTTATTTCTTGCCACTCTGTCACAAGCAGTGGTGCTCTCAGCACTACACGTGTTCCAAAGCTCAAAGGCTGCTTCACATTAAACAGCTTTATTCTCTGAAAATGTATTTTTGTACCATTACTGGAATCTCAGACCTCCCTGCTTGGTCATAAGTCCTCTAAGCTTCCATCACCTCTTTGCAACGATGCTTTTAATGAGACTCTGCAGTTCACATCTGGCTTTTACTACTGTGGATGTGTGACAGAATACAAAGGGTTCCTTGTTTAAAATTGAAGTCCTGAGGCTCATAAGAAAGCAGTAGGAGTTGAAAGTGACTCTAAACAAAACCCATTTAAAATGGATTCAAGTCTGTAAGAGTGTTTCTTCTATACCAAAGGCCTTAATTTCTTGTTTATGATAGGTAAAAAACTCTATAGACAATTGCTCAGTATTGTTTTGTCCTTATTTCATGTAATAATGCTTGGTTACTTTAGGGCAGCATCTATATTCTGTAAATCTCTTTAACCACAAAGAGCCAGGGGATATGAATTATCTGCTCAGGAAAGTATCTCTGTGTTTACACAGCCCAGGTGTTGGTGTCCTTTGGTGACAGACAATGGATAATCTTTGCAGTGGGAGCAGAACAACCTCCTGCCCTGTGGGCAGAAGGAGCAGGGCTGTGTCCCCTGGAAAGCTCCCAGGCACTGCCAGGGAGGAGCAGCTCCAGGAGGGGTTTCCTGGCTGGTGGAAGAGCCCTCTGGTGTTTTGGAAAGGGGGAGAGAGCAGCATTTGAGGGAGCAGTTTTCCCTCTGGAGGCAGAATGATTCCAGAGGTGCTCAGGAGCTGTGAGGAGGGCTCCCATCCCTTGTGCTGCTCAGCAGAAGGTGCCTGCACAAAGCCCCTCTTGCAAAGTGCAGAAATATAAAAATTACCAAGCCTGAAGTTGATGTAAGTCACTGGTGATCTTGCAGAGTTCAGCTGTGTGGTGTGGCAGATCTCTGGGGCAGCCAGGTGTGGCTGCAGGATTGTTTTGTGTGCTGTGTTGGAGAGTTCTTTTGGCTTTGCTGTGTTGTTGTTTTTCACCTCCTACCCCTCCTTTATGGTTTGTTTGAGCTAATTCAGGATGGGGACAGTTTCTCACTGCTGTGTGCTCTCAGCTGTGTTAACTTGGAATTTCCCCCAGACTGTTGCTATTTTTTTTTAGCTAATTTAGCCACTCTGCTCCTGGTACCTGAGCTAACATAACACAGAGTGTGTGGGAAGTGCTGGAAATGGCAATTTGCTGTGCCATGTAGGCACCTTGCTTGCTTTTGTACAGATTCTTGCAGCTGAGACCTCTAAATGATACCATATTTTTCTGGTTTCATACAGGCTGATTAAGATAAAGTCAGGTTGTGTCTTTTTGTACTTTCCTTTGGTCTCTAATTTGACTTACTTCTCATCATTACTTGCTTCATACAAAGAAATAAAAAGTGATTGAAATTAATGGCATGTGTAAAGCCATGAGAATATGGTATTAAACTAATGATACTTCAGGGAAAATAGAAAATTTGTTATTGTGAAGTTTTGTGCAATCCTGCTCAGAGTATACTGAAAAGCACAAATGACAAAGCTAATCCTAGCCCAAGGTTTGAAGAAAATAGCTTTTTTTAAAGTGATTTTAAGGAATGCTGATGTTAACTTCCTCAAGGATTTCATAAAAAAGGTTCATCTCTGGAGCAGATAAGCTCTGGTAGCTGATCCATGAGATTAATTAATGAGGGGAAAAAAACAACCTCTTGGTCGGGCCACATACACTCACTAATTTTGGTTAAGATAATTTGTGAAGCTGGAAATCAAAAAAACAGTGCAGAGGGGAGAAAATGGCTGTGATAAAGTATATCCCTTCCCAGATGGTTTTAGTTTAAAGGTGGCCTCCAGAGCCTTTCTGTCACTGCTGTGGGTGCCAGGAATCCTGGGTCTCTCTTGGCTTGCCCTGCTCAGCTGGAGCCTTTGCTTTGTTTGCACTGTGGGGCTGATAAGAGCCCAGAGGAACATCTGTGAAGGAACTGATGGGATTTCTGGGGCACTGCACCTGCACAGACTTCAAAATTCATCTTAAGCATAATAAACTCAGCCTGTGATTCAGGGCAGAGTGATGGAGAAACTGTTTGAAACTTGAACAAAGCCTGAACAAAGGAGCTTCAGTGCAAAATTCCGTGCTTGTTTTTCACCTGCAGACCACTGATGGGCACAATTTGTAGGTCAGGGTGTGAGTTTTGCTTGGCAGCTCGTTCCTGGAGTGCTTGGCTGGGCTGTGGCCCTGCCATCCAGCACTGCTGCCAGCCTGACCTTGGCAGGGCTGCCAGTCTCCAGCCCAGCTCCATCTGTGAGAGAAGGCTCTGGGAAGCCTCTGTGTGCCCACAAATGCTTACTCTGCTCATCCCCACTTTTCTAAAATTTAACAGATGATGTCCTGAAATTTTGTTTTCTTGGAAATGACATAGTATTTCCTTTTCACTCCTGATTTACGTCGTGTGTTTCTTGCCAGGAGTGTAAATTCAGAAGATGTGGTTTTCTAGAGCCAAAGCAATCCCTGTGGTTTGGTATCTGAATCTATTCCAAAGCAAGAAAGGTCTGCCTTCCCCTTTGGGTTTGGTCAGAATATTACAAGATCTTTCAATCCAGACAGAGAGAAACATTTTAAGAACAGTTAATTTGAGCAGATTTTTACAAATGCAGCTTGCCCTATTCTTCTGGTGAGAGTATGGATTTTATGATGCAAATTATTTTTTTGGTAATAAATGTCAGAGACTTCCAGTATGCATTAAATTTTGTACTTCATTGGTGTATTTATCAGGCAGCATGAGGTGCCAAGGAAACATTTCCATCCTTTGTGGTATCTCTGCTCCTGTTGTGCCATATTCTGCAGCATTGGCATTCTCAGGGACTTTGGTGGTACATACACTTTGTACAAAATACTGCTCACTGTGAGTGAGGTTCGTGTAATCTGTCCTTAAAATTCAAGATAAGGAGTTTCAGCACCTCCAAGTCCTGAATAGTTGCTTTTGTAGCACACAGTGTGATGAGAAATGGAGCCGAGCAATTGAATGCAGGAAAGATCACCAAGGTCTAAGGGAAACAAATACAAGAAAAAATACTGTGCTGAACAAGCAGGAGCTTTTGCATTGAGCAGGCACCAGAAACTTTATCTTCTGGGGTCAGACTGTGTGATCCTTGCCTGGTTATCTGCTCCAGAAGCAGAGAATCCTTCGGCCAGGAAGGTTTCTTTTCCTTTTGTTCAGTCTCTCATTACGTGGCCTGATTTTTTCCTCTTTAACCTTTCATGCTCACACAAGGTTAGAGCTTCCAGGATATTTTTTGCTGCTCCCACAAAAGCTGTGGCAGGAGGGAGGTGCAGAATGCAGCTTCATCTGCTGCAGCTCCTCAGCTGATCCAAAGTGCCGCAGAGGCCCCAGAACTGCAGGGCTGGGTGCCAAATTGGTTTTTCTGCCTCTCCTTTCTCAGGGCTGAGTTTCAGGTATCAATACACTCATGGTTTCTAAATGACAGACCCTGATCTGTAAGCACGTGGCAGCTCTGTTGTATAAACTGGGTCATAAATGAGGGAAACTGAGGCACGTTGTTGTTCAGCGTTTGTGGATGTATGGATTGGTGAAAAGAGCAAAAATGAAGCTGAATTTCCCTATCTTTAGTTATTTTTGTAATTCCTTGGTGCTGGTCTATGCAGGGTTTAACCCTTGCCAGCAAGGGGTATCTATTTTGTTGGTAACTTTCTCCCTTTTCTGAAGGAAAGGTAGCTCCTGGTGCTTGGCTTTCCAGAAATGCTGGCACCAAAACCATCTGGGAGCTCATTTGGGGTGTGTGAGCTTGACAGCTTTGAAAATGAGACTTTTGGGTTGTAAAATGTTGTTCACAGCCTTCAAAGTTAAGTCCTAGAAGGGGTCAGGCTGGAAGGGACCATGGTGGGTCACTGGTGCCAGCTCCCTGCCCAGGCAGGGCTGTCCCAGGGCACAGGATTGTGGCTCTGGAATATCTACAGCAAGGGACACTCCACACCCTCTCTGGCCAAACTGTTTTTCTTAGTTCCACAAAAGTAGTTTTTCATTTACTGGTGCTGTGGCAGTGGTAAATAATCAAGTGCTCAGTGCTTTGGTTGGAGTCAAGTGCAGTGGGGCATAAATGAGACCTTAAACCAAACCTGTCCAAAGCTAAAAGCTGAAATACAGCTCCTCCCCCTCCAGATTAATGACACCATAAATTGAAACAAACCTGCAATGTGCATCCAGGTCAGGGCTTCTTTACTCCTGTCTTCAGTGTGAGCCAAATGCTCTTTCCATTGCTACTTTGGGAATAGATCAGGCTCTAATTTTCCCTGCAATGAAAAGTTGACCTCTTGACTGCTTATTTTTCTTTTACTGAATTAATTTCTTTTTGTGTTTGAACAGAAAAGAGACTTTGGAAGCCACTGAAGTTGACTCTGTTAAATAAGGCGAGCTGATATTTTAAAATAACAGTGATGATGCTTCTCTTGCACTGGGTTTTGATGTCCCCTGTAGGAACATTTTGGCACCATCATGAGTGGAAATCAGTAGAGCCTTCCCACTAACCCCTAACCAAAGTCATAAAAAAAAAATACAATAGAATATATTAGAAATAAATAGGAATCTTTCATAAAGATTAATAAGGATGAGCTATAGCTTCAGATACTTTTCTTTTATCTGTTCTATAGCAGCTTTATAGAACTATTGGCTACAAAGAAGCTAAATATTTTTGTCTATTCCAGCCAACTTTTTTCCAAAACTGAAGCATCCTAGATTGTTGGGGTTTTTTTTTTTGTTGTTGAACTCTGACAGCATGAAAAACTTTTGTGCTAATGCATGTATAATTTTTATAAATTAATAAAATTTTGAGTAATTATAAGTTAGCATTAGAAAACCACTCAAGATGAAATGTTTTATGACATTTCTGACCTCTATTGTGGCTGTGTGACATCTTAATACTTTAGGTAATATTGTTTTCATTGAGAATTCCAGGAAGCTCAGACCCATACATGTATTTTCTGAATTTTTATATCCAGGGAGGATTTAGAGGTCACCCACTTCCTTGGAATGTCTTCTCTTTAGCTAAATGACAAGCATTGTTCTTTGAAAAGAGCAGGAGCAGTAATGAGATGCTGCCTTCTTTCCAAAGAAATATGGAGCCTGGAAAGAAACTCTGTGGGGAAACCAAACTCAACCATCTAATATTTTATGAAGAATTATTTTTCCTCCAGGGTTACTATTTCAAGTTTTTATTCTAATAGATCTTGTTAAACAATGAGGCAGGTAACTCTGTCCTTACTTTTAATGACTGCTTTCAAAAAAGTGCAGCTGTTCATCAAGTTAACTGCTTAATTATAGTTCCCTAGGCCATTTACAAATATGCCCAGAAACAGTCTATCAGAATAGAGATTAATTGAAGTCTTTTTGTTGTCTGGGGAAAATTTGAAGTAATTTTGTTGTCTAGAGAGAGTTTCAGAAAGTTTTCTCGATTTTTCCCCCTGGTTTTATGAGTGAGCTCACAGGTGAGGTGTCAGGGACTTGTGTTGGGGTTGTCATGTGTGACAGTATTTTCTCCAGCTCTAGACAGTCTGTCACTGTTTCTAAAACTATACCTTTGTTGAGGAGCTGCTCCAAAGTCTGTGTTTCAGACTTTCAATCAACTCATGGCTGTGTGTTGGCTTCCTGCTGTGACTCAGAGGACCAAAAGAGCTTCCACTTCAGTGATCAACAGGCTCTGATAATAAGGCAGAATGAAGAGACAGTGATTTTTCTTTGAACACCTAGCAAAAGTTGCTTCATTAAACCATCATCAGAACAAAAACTATCTGTTCAAATAGGCAGTGCCTACCTGCTAAGAGGTTGGCATCTTGAAAAACGTTTTATATTTGATGTATATTCTGCTTTTCATCAGTGCCTGTGGGCTTTATGAAGTGTTTATGAACTTCTTTGCTTCTCTCCTTGTGAAAGTGCATTAACCTGCAGGCTGGAGTTCCTGAGTTGTTACATCACATGCCAGTAGCCTTAGAGAAAGCTGAAAGAGAGCTTAAAAAATATTTTTCTCCTCTTTTGGTAGTGTATGAAAGTCCTGGTCGTGCTCAGGCTCCTGTTTTACTGAGCAGTGTAAAGCTACATAACAGGAAGATAATTTATTTCCCAGATACAATAATAAGATAAATATAAACTTAACAGTAACAGGTGGAGGCAGCAGATTGAGAGAGCACAAGTTAATGATGATGTGGCTATAATTAAAGTATTAGCAGTGGTTGTTTTACAACAGCTGCTTTGTTGTCTGGAACAACCTCTCCAGCTAAAGTAGCAATGATAAAGGTAAGAATGTAAATTCTAATAAAAAACCCTCCAAAAGGCATTGCCATCTTGTCATTAATGCCAACTCATCCTACCATTTCTGTGCACTCACTACTGATTTGTAACAATTACTGGACCTCTTCAAAATCTGGTCCAGAAGATGGATCTTATCTCAGTTGCAGAGCATTTAATGTTGTAGTGAGATGGGGATTTGTTTTCTTACCCACGTTGCTCTTGGCACATATTTTCAAAAATTTATTTTAAAAAACCCAAAACTTGTTCTTTGGAGAGAAATTTTATTAAGGTTTAAAAAATTATTTTAAGAATTGTCCCTTCTCAGCCACATTTTTAGAGCCTATAATTTTTAAAATTGATGGAGAGACCAAGGGAGTTCTCATATCTGTGGAACCCTCACAAACAAGTGAAGGTGATGCTGAGAGACAGAAATCCACTTCATTTCTTGAAAAGCTTGGAGATGTGAGGCCTGATGGGGAAGAAAACCAACCTCAATAATACAAATCTCCCTAAAAGTATATTCCAACATCTCAGTTTTGGCCAGAATGAAGAGGGGCTGTTTTCCATGGAAGTAAATCAGCCAAAGAAAGTTAAGGCTGTTGTGGCCATAAAGATAGGAGCAGCTCAAAGTTCTTCCTTTGACAGAGACTGGCATTAAATGGATTTTCTTTAAAAATCCAAGAAGAGAACCCCAGGTAAGTTCTGGGGTTCCTTCACTGCTGTGGTTCTCTCTGAAAACACCTGGTATAAAGTTATGACATATAAAAGGTTTGTCATTGTAGTCCTTGCCCTCCCTGAGGTGTGTCTGGGGAGCTGGTGCCTTGCCATTAAGAAGGAAAGGGATCTTTCAGTGTGGAAAGCACAGAATCTGCAAAAGCTGGGAGTGTGTTCCCACCAGGAGGGAAATGCTTCTGTCCTCAGCCCGTGGATTTGTGTGTAATGAACGATTGGAACAAACACTTCAGTGAGTAATGAAATATTCATCATATCCCATCCTAAAATAGTGACACCTACCAGCCTGAGCCAGAGGAAGCTGTCCCTGCCCGTGGCAGGGGGTTGGAATCCTTCAGATCCTCCCCAACCCCATGGAATCTGTGATTCCATGATGATTCCTGGAGCCGTGGAGGGCAGGTGGAGCTGTAATATTCCCACTCCTTAGCTTTTGCTGTGCTTCCAAGCAGTGCTGCCACAGGGATCTGCTGAAGGTGAGCTGGAGAAGCTCCTGGCATCAGTCCGAGCCAGCAGAGTCAGCAAGTGCTCATTAATCATCCTGACCTGCTCAGCCCTTGCAACTCTTCCCTGGTTCCCAGTGCTCTGAGCTGCACCTTGTCCCTCTGCAGACAGAATTAAAGAAGCAGCTGTTCACAAAGAACAATTTCCTGAGAGAAGAAGTATCTTAAGTGTTGGTTTTTTTTTTTTTTTTCAGCACACAGTAGAAAAATAGTATATTCAGGTCAACAATTCATTGGGAGAAATTTCTTGAAAAGGCAGTCTCCTTGGCTTTGAGTGATGCAGCTTTGTAACCACTACATTCTGCAGTGTAAGCTTGCAAGACCTCAAACATGTTGTCTTTGCTCAGCACATCACACATATTAATAATTAAAGCTGGATTTCAAGGGACAACTGGGCTTTGATATGCAGCTCCTCTGCCTCCTCCCTCTTCTGTTCATTAGGGACCTTTGGAGTGAGAGGGAAAGGGAGAGATTTTCATTCCACTTTTGCTTTGCACAGTGAAAGGGCAGTTTTTGAACTGCAGTAACAAATTTATTTTTTCATTGGTCTTGCTGATTGGATTAGCAATACTGCTGGCTTTATTACCCCTGATTAAAGTCAGGGCACTGGGGATCTGACAAATGAATTCTGTCTGTAGTTCACCCAGCACACACTGTTTAATCCTGTTGATTGCAAGGCTTACCAAAATTGTTTAGTCACAAAGCTGGTTCTGTAAGTCAGCGAGGAGAAAAAAGGTGAATAAAAGATGACTCAGGAGGAAATGTGTTTGCAAATTATATAGACTTATATAAGCTCTACTGAAAGTCCAGAAAATCAGAGTGTTAAAAAGTTAGAGCTCTGGGAGACCTTTCAGTCCTCTGGTCCATGCCTGTACTGATGCTGGGTTATTTTCTGTGCTGTACATCTTTTAAACATTACAGAAGGGAGATGATGTCTGAGTACTCTGCTCATGAAAATTACTCAGTGGTAAAACAAAAATAAGAGCAGTACATATTTCACTGCTTTCTGTGTGCCTTGAACCTCAGAGCTCCTAAATGTAGAGGAATGATTATATTATTTTGCTTCCATAAACATTTTTTTTTCCATAAGACTGAATACAGTAATGGCTCCTTACTAACAGCATTAGTGGTAGAAAAATTAGTGAACTCCTATTTTTGGTTAAAATTATCTATGGGGTTTTTGGTTTTCATTGTTTTCTAAATTCCTTATGTCTACAGCCCTCAATTTCTGCCAGTTTTCAGGCTGCAGCCCTGCTTGGCTCCCACCTTGTGCTGTCAAGCAATTAGGCAGAATGTAGCCAGATTTTGGGGTGATCCTTCTGCATTTCCAAGGTTTTTTACAGTGCGCTGTTCAGCCTGGCCTGCTAGTCACTGCTCCTGGCTTCTCCTGTTCCTTCACTGCAAGAGAGCCTGCTTTGGTGGAGTTTTTCAGAGTTTTGTTCTGCCAGCCTTTGGAAATGTTCTGCCTGTCTTTGGGAATCATGAGAAGGAGAGACAGGTCCAAGCAGGGGTGGAGGAAGAAAAGCTGCACTGAGCAGTGGGATGCTGAGAGTGCAAGTTGTACAGCAAGGATGATGTATTCCATGACCTCTTAAGAAAAAGCCTGGTCCTAAAATAGCTTGCCAAAGCCTAGAGGGGTGTGATGAGCTTCACCTTAAAAAGTGAAGTTTGGAGTCCCTGTCTCTCTGCAGGTGAGGGTCAGGACTGGTCATTCCTATGTGGAGAGAGTTTGTGCTCCTGCAGTGAAAACTGGGAGGTGCAAGTGAGCTTTTAAAGTCTTGGGTTGTTGGCCCTGCTCTGGATTGAGACTTGGCCTGGACTTTTCAGTGTTGCTGCTTAATTCAGTACAGTAACATTGGAAATCTTCTGTTAGAAAACACTAATTTAGCTTTTGACTGTAAATGAAGGTTATATAAATGAGATGTGATAAATCAAAGCTCTTTTTTTTTTTAAGGGTGTAATTTGTACTGAATAATCTTGGAATGAGTTTTGTGGATTTGGAAGCTGAATATTACAATTTCAATGTGGCAGAAATATGTTTTTGTGGGAATTAATTCCTGAGTAACAGAATTATGTTTGTCTACTCAGCCTCTCTTCTCTCCAAGGCAGCATCTGGCTTATTCTCCTTCCCAATTTTACATTTGGATAAAGTCCGAATGAGAAAACTCTGGGCTGTGCTGCAGATCCCCAAGTAACTTAGGGAACCCAGTCCTGCTGCAGTCCTTCCCTAGCTCTCTGCTGGAGCAGGTCAGGGGAGGTCTCTGAGCACACAAACAGAGAGAGGGATGATGTGTTTGTCTCTCTAATCTTCTGACTTCGGGTGAGAGAGGATTCACAGATTCACAGAATCATTAAGGCTGGAAAAGACATCCAAAAAATCACTGATTCCAACCTTATGTATTTACAATTTCCTGCTTAGCTTGACCAGATGTGCAGACCAAAATCCCAGTATGGACCAAAAATCCAGGAGGGTTTGAAGTGCAGCAGCTTCTCTTGGTGTTTGGATTTGTGTCTTGCTGTGGGGACAGGCTCTTCTGCCCCTCACTGTGTCCTCCCCATGTGAGAGCTGTGGAAAAGCTGGTAGGAATGAGCTGCCTCTGCTTCCTCAGCAGCTCCTGCCTGCTTAATAATCCTGCAAAAACAAAGCAGGAGAGCTGGGAGCATCTCTGCTGCTGTTGAGGTGGGCAGTGTTGTTTTCCCAGCAAGGTTGTTTTCACCACTGCCTTGTTATCCTTTTCCCATTGCCTCTCCCAGTCATGTTTGGGGGCTTGGCTTCTGTATTTTTGTTAATAAATTGAAAATACACAGTGGCATTCAAATCTTGTTAAACGATGTTTGGGTTGCCTCATAAAACAAGATAATTGTGCAATCACAAAATGGTTTAAACATCTGATTTGGATTAGAAACAAAAATGGTGTGTAATTGCTCTCTGAAACTTGTAACTCACATGAAATGGATGTTATCAGGCAGATGTTCTTTTATTCACCAGCACACCCGGAATCTCTGGCTCTTAAGTGCCAGGATAAGTGAAACGTGCTCAATTAGCTCAGCAGGCTGTGGCTAATCCTGCCCAGCCTCTCCTCCCAGGTACAGCTCTGCAGTGGCTCCTGATGGTCTCCTCAGGCCTTTGATGGTGTTACACCACTGCACTGAGCCTGGGCTGCTGGACAGAAAAAATGGTAAAAGTTTGAGAATAACACCTTTTACAGCTGCCCCCTGAAAATTGAGGATTTTGTGATAAAGAGGCTCTAAAATGGTATCGATGTGTAAAACCACTCACACCTTGCTATGGAGCTACTTAGGTGGAAACCTCTCAACAAGACTGCAAAGATTTTAAAATCTGAATTCTTTCAGGAATTGAACTTTAAAACCTAGCTTAACTTTTTGCTGTCCCAAAATTAAAATCCCCCATTTTTGTGCATGCTTTCCCTCAGGTTTCAGACCTGTTTGCACGTTCTGGAGTAAATTAAGCAGCACCTCCTAGGGAAGGGCCACAAACCTCCCAAGTGAATGGCACCTCTTCCTCCAATCCCAAAACAAATTCCAAAGAAACTTTGGTCTTTAAGTGGTGTGTGGGGGGCTGTTGACAGGTCTGAAAGGATCATCCTGATAAAGTACAGTTCCAGCAATCCTGAAATCTCTCTTCTGAGAGACTCTCAAGTGCTTGGAAGTTCTCAGCACTGTGGAGTAGGAAGTTAAAGATGACTGGAAAAAAATCTTTGCTAACCAGAGTGTGTTTTGGCATTTCTGCTGCTTGTAAGTGGCTTTCCCCTTGTCCTGTTACATGTCCTGTTGTTGCCAGGTCTTCAGGTCTTTCTTTAGCCCAGGATGAGGCAGAAATTGTTTTTTAAGGTAGTGTGAGCAGAGATTTTGTCTATCTGTACTGAGCAAAGGCCAAACCTTGGATACAAAAGGATGGTGGTAGGTTTTAAATCCAAATCTTGGTTCTCATTGCCCTTTAATGATGTGTTAACCAGCTAAGACTGGGATGTTTAATTTGTCTGGCTAAATTTCCCTGGAGGATTCAAATTAGACTCTTCTCCCAGCTCTCTCTTGCTGATTGCTGGCAGATTTTTCCTTCTATCCTTTTGTCACTAATGTAAGAAGAAATGAATATCCTCAAACATAAACTCTTTTTATTGCCTAGATGTGACCATATTCTTTCAAGTTCATTTTCTTTGTGGTACCTCAGCTCCTAAAGGCATTGTGCATGAGTCCAAAAAAGAGAAAGGCAGAAATGATGACTGAAGTTTGCATTACTCATCATTCTGAATTAAACACAGACCTGAACTGGAGATAAGAGGAGCTGGAGATGCACTGAAACAGCACAAAGGGAGCATGTAGACATCTCTGTCTTCTGCAGAGAAGCTTCCAGGAATCCTCCTTCCTCCAGGAGAACTATAAAATCCTGTTGCTGAATTAATTAATTGCTAGGAAAGGGAAGTTTAGGTCATAAAAGCAAATTAAAACCATAACCATCATACCACAAAGCACCTTCTAATTTTATCAGAAACACTGATCATACTTAGAAGCATTTATGGGATCATTTTTTAAGTAAAATTATGACAAACAGAGGAAAGAAGCCATGTGCAAGCAAGGCTTCCAAACTAATTTTAGGAGACTAAAACAATGAGCAGATCCCCAGGTGCAGCATGAGACTGTAAAGGGATTGTAACTTTTGTAGTTGACAGTCTGAAAACCCATGTGCAGCCATCCTGAAATATTGTTAAATTAACTTAAAGTTGCCTCATGACAAAAATTGATTTTTTCCTCCTTATCAGACTTATCTTTCCTACAGGAGAAAAAAAGCCATTATCATATTTGTTGCATTTAAAGTGTGACTAGGCTCCTTGAAATCTAGTCCTTGGATTAAAATGAACTAGGGATTGAGACAGGTTTATTTCTGGTCAAAACTGAATTTGCCAGGGGAAATTTTGGTGGCTTTTTAGGGGTCTGCCCTGGCTGTGCTGGATTAATCTGTTGAAGGCAGCTGGGGCTGTGCTGTGCAGGAATGTTGGGCTCCTGGTTCTCATTAACCTGCCCAGGATCTTTGACAGGGGCAGGCAGGAGATCATGGAAATATAGCATTGCTTTGCAGGACCTGTTTAATTAAAAAATAAAAAAAATAGCCTGTGCACTTGTACTGGACTAAAGGGGGCATTTAACCTTTTTCCAGCAAATTTGGGTTTACCTGGCAGTGAAATTGGGCTGAGTCTTAGAAGTGCCCTGTTCTGTGCACTGTCACAGCTGCAGGGTGTCTGTCCCTCAGCACCAGGGCTGGGGCTGCTTTGCTTCAACATTCCTCACTGGCAGAAGATGAATTTCCTGCAAGTGAAGTTCACCTCTGGAATCAGGCTGCAAAACAGGAAGGTGGTTATGAATCTGTAGCAGCTGGAGGACTAAGATAACTTTGCAGCTAATTTTTCTGAGGTTTTTAGTTCCTGATTGATTGCCTTAGAAGGAACTTGGAATTAAACAGTTGAAGCCACTCTGCTGGTTCTTTTAACACATTGTCTTCCTTTGGGGTGGAAGAGGAGCAACTTAATTTGAGCTCAGAGCCTGATGTACTTAAGTTCATGTAAGTTGTTCTGAGGTTTGTGCAGTAAACTGTAAATTGCATCTCAGTATTTAAAACTCTTCCATCCAGAAGCTGTTTTTAACTTGTTAATAAGAGTAGGAAGGATTCAGGAAGTAATTCTGATAGTCATATTGTGTGCTGTGATAAGGGAGTTACACTAATGAGGGCTGACTGAGATTCACTGATCTTGGAGAAGGTAGAATTGGTAATTATTTCATCAGAGAGAAGATGAAAGCACTTAGGGGAAGATGGTTGGTGTGGTGAGAGCAGCGTTCGTGGGATCAGTGAGAAAGGAGCTCAGCATCCCTCCTGGAGGGTGGAGGGGGCTGAAAAATCTGTTGAGTGGGAGAAGGGAAGAACAGGCAGCTGGTATTTGCTGAAGTAAATAGTAGTAGAAATAAGGTTGTAGGGCCTGGGAGGACTTGAAAGCACAAAGTGTTTTTGGGGTTTCTGACACGTGGGGAGAGCAGGGAGAGCTCTGAATGGATGCAGTGTGCAGGTGCCTGGCAGCAGCCAGGGAAGGTGTGGAATTTGAGACTTGACTGTAGGTAAAAATGAATGAAGTGTTTCAGCAAGGAGGCTTTGAGCAGCACAGGCAAGACTGAAATGAGGGAGTGTGTGATGGTGCCCTGGCTCTGCCACTGGGGCAGCTGAATTCTCCTCCCCTGGGAGCCCAGATTGGGCTCTCAAGCTGCCCCTTTCCTGCTAAAATGAGAGATTTGTGTTTCCTTACCTCACAGGATAACACTGATATATTAAAATAAACTAAGAGATTCTCATGAAATAACATGAACCTAGGACTGGAAGAAACTCCTGGGCCACTGACAGAATTTGCAGCTAGAGTGAGCAGATGTGTCTTATTAATCCCTCCATAAACTTGTTAAGCAATTGCTTTAAAAACCTTATGTTCTAGTATTTGTGTCTTCCTTTTAGATCTTACTGTCATTAAATATTTTTTTCATTGCTGTTGCTGGTAAACCATCTGGCAGTGGACACAGATTTCTAGTTTTTCTAAGGTTTTCTTAAATTTCTCCTGTTGGGTTTGGGGGTCTTGGTTCAGTACCAGATGTAATTGCAAAAAAAATGAATTGAGGGACTAAACTACTATTAATGCTCTTTTTTATGACCCATGTGCAGGCAACACTCATTTGAACCACAGACTGAACTTTGACTGTCGAGATGTAAATTTTGCATTTTCATATGTGTTTAGTAAGACACACAGTTCAGAGCACAAAATATTTATAGATCTTGGACTTGTTGTGTCAAGTCCCTGCATTTTTTTTCAGGAAACAAAGTCAGATAAATCTGGGAAGGGCAGCAATAGGAGAAGTGAATCTCAGGATATCAGGTTGGAAGGAGACCTCAAGAACCTTTCATGACAAAAGCAAGTAAAATGCTGTGGTGATGATTAACAGGAATATCAAATGTGAGCAACTCCAACATTAAACAGGAAAGAAGAAAAAGT
The DNA here is from genome assembly GCA_013400575.1 of Peucedramus taeniatus. Classification (NCBI taxonomy): domain Eukaryota; kingdom Metazoa; phylum Chordata; class Aves; order Passeriformes; family Fringillidae; genus Peucedramus; species Peucedramus taeniatus. The sequence continues at coordinate 157,943 of WBNO01008493.1, read as the reverse complement.
GATGGAGAACAAGGATGAAATTGTTTGAAGATAGTATTTTGGTTGCTATGACATTTCATTTAAAGGACATTCTACTGTAGGTAAAATGCAAAATATCTTACAAAATGCAGACAAAACTCTGGATTCTTTTGCACAACATTTATGGACACGAGGTCCAACTTGTTTTTCTGTCTATTTACACGTGACTAAACCACAGTACATCAGTTCAGGTTTTCAGAAAGAAGATTTGTGGCATTAATGAAACACTCCTTGGTACTGTCTCACTTTGTTGTATCTTAAATCCAGTCGTATTTGTCTATGGAAAGAGGAGAGATTAGTTGTGGTAAAAGACCTTAGGTCACGTTTTTCCCCCCATACAGGCTTCAGTGCAGTTCTTTCACTTCCTTTTCTCTTTCTGGTTCAAGAGGAAGCAGAAATGGCTGCTGGCCTCATCTCATTCTCACCTCATATTTTAACTGGCTATTTTATGTAAGTTCATTTTTACTTGGTTGGTGAAGGTCACGCTCCTCTCTGATGTCATTAAGTGTGTGACACTTCAACCTTCATTTCTGTAATAAACCCCAGAAATGCCAGCTGGAATGTGGCATAAAGTCCTTTTGCTGTCCTTCTGTGTTTGTGTGTTTGTTTTGTGGGGACTGTAATTATGCTCTCTATTTTCTTTGTTTACAAGGTCAAGGTACGACCCCTGTTTCCCCCTTGCCATTCTGGTTGGAATTGCAGCTCCAGCAGTTAAGGTTGATATTAGATATATCTGCTTCCCCTCCAACAGCTCTGAGAGCAGAGAAGTCAACTGAACACTGATATCAAGTTCTGTTGATGCCACTCTTTCTTCAGGCCACTTTGAGTCACTCTCCATATAAACATTTCCATCCCAGTTATTTGTATGTGGTTTCTATCAACGTAGCAAATTTTTGCATGTATTTGTACTCCATATTGATACATTTATTTGAGGCAGAATTGGCTATAAGTGTAATTCAACACCAAAAAAAGAGTATTTTTGTGCTTCAGGCTGAATGAGTTTAAGCATCCTGTCTGCCACTTGGATTTTGGATCCTCTCATCCAAACTAACTTGCAGACCGACACCAGACTTCCAAGAAAGCCTTGGTGAGAGCCATGCTGCCTCCACCCTGGAGCTGTGAGTTGTACAGCTGCGCTGATCCTCTGTATTTACAAAATGATCAATGTGAAAGAAGAGACATCCCTGTGGCAGCTGCTGCTGTTCTGGGTTCCTGGCCAGGATGGCAGCAGAAGAGCACATCAGCATCCTTGGTGCCATACGGCTTGAGACTGTTGTGTCGCACACCATGTGCAAGATGAGAGAGAATAATTTCAGCTGAGTATTTAGGGAAGGCTGCTGGGTATTTTAGGTGCCTCTGTGTCCTCATCTTGACCCTTTCTCTGCAGTGTGTCTGCTTAGTTAAATCTTGTCAGCACGAAGGTTTGTGACACAAACCCTTCCTTGTATTGGATAAATTAGTCTTGTGAGAATGTTACTCCAGTGATTGATTTTACCCCGTGTCTCCCTCTCACCATCTCTCCTTCCTGTTGTGAGCAGGTTTTACATCCTGACATCCCCTTTAAGTGTCTTCACAAATGACTGAATTAACTTTTGTGAGTCTTATCCTGTGTGTTAGGCTGGTTTTGTTGGTGGAGCTGCTGTTTAGTTAAGCACTCGTATTTGATACCAAATGCCCCTTTTTAAATGCAAACAAAACATATTCTGCCAAAATGAAAATAAAGCCTGTTAAGCAAAGACCAGGCACACAGGGCTTGCCTGGTGTTCAGAAGCAACTTTTTTTTCTGCTGTGAACTGTCAAAGCCTAGCATCCATGAAAGTGAAAAACCAGCCTTGATTCACTTCTCATGCCCTTGGGGAATATAGATGGCAAAAAGATTTAAAATTCTGATCCAGCTGCTTCAGAAACATGGCACCAGAGATAAATTATTTTCACTCCACAGCAGCAGGCGAAGTTCTACACAGAAGTTATTCCTTTTGAACTTGTGAGGGGTTGTCTGGAGCCACCGGCACCGGGCAAATGCCGAATTCCGCGCTGTCGCCTTCCTGGCTCAGGCTCATCCCAGGAGCTGTCTGTCCTCTGCCATTGATCACTTGGCTGGAAAATGAGAAGATAATTAACAGTCTGAAATTTAATAGGGCATTGTTTAAAAAACAAGGCAAGGGCCTAGATGGAGAGGATTCCTGGTGGAAATCACCTGGAGATTGCATGTTTCACCTAACTGCAGATTTGCCTCATAAATCTTAACAGTTCTGTTCCGTATTGAGTGAATTTAGTGTCAGCAAATTTTAAAACTCTGTCTAAAGTGTCTAATGAATTTATAAGCCACTAGAGAAGATAGGATGCTTTGCTTGCAGCGTGGAGCTTAATTTGATATTCAAGGTCAGCACATCAAACTTCTTAATCAGGACCATAATGAGGAGCAGCAAATAGGATCAGTGCAAAAAGGAGCATTTACACAGCTGATTAACATGTTCTTGTTTTAGTCTCCTGTCAAAGTAATACCAAAATTCTTATATGCTCTTCCATTTAACTGGTGCATTAAAATGTAAAAAAGGTTTCCATTGGACTGGTAAATGGCTCTGAAACCACATCATCCCATTTTATTAGCAAGGTGACAGTGTTCTGGTGCCCTACATTTCAAATGGAAAATCTGAAGCCTTCCAGTTTTAATGCATTAAATGCTCTCTTAAACTGGGCCGCAGTAGAAGCAGAGCACGGGGAAGGAACTTTGAGGAAAGCTCTGCAAAGGAGCTGGGAGCTGCTTTGGGGAATTAGTGAAGGTATTCTGTTTGTATTAGCAAATGAAGATAAGAACTCCTCAGTTCTTTCGCAGCAGAGTTTAAATCTCAATCCTTGGGGTGCTCTTTTCGATGGGAGAACATTCTGATGCTTTAATAATTTTATTTGTACAGCTGATAACAGGAATTGCTTCTGTCTTCACGAGCTGATGTCCAAGGGTTGAAGCAATAGTGTTCAAGTGTAGCTGCTTTCTCTGAGTGCTCCAGGCATTTGACCTTCACTTTGCCCTTCAGCTGGGTGTTTTTGGCTCTGCATCTGCAGACAACACAGGCGGAATGTCCAAAATTATTTCAGGCTGAGATACTGTCAATATGTCATCAGCTACAGCCCTACTGGGGAGTTTTAAAATTCCTTCCAACACATAATGGATATATCTGTTTAAACACTTCTTAAAATTCTGAGGAGACAGACAAATCCGGCAGAAAATCAATAGGGTGTTGCTAGTGGCTCTATTATTTATTAATTTCAGCACCATCCAGGACTGCTAGGTGAATACCAAAGGCCAGGATTTTTTCTTTTTTTTTCTGGTATATTATGGAGATAATATCTTATGAGGGTGGGAGGATAATTTGAAAGTCTTTTATGAGATAAATATCTCCAGAGGGTCCATCAACTCAACTCCATTCCTTTTGAAGTCTGGGGTTCATTTTAGAGTAAAACCTGGATATGTAGACTAATATTTGCATGGATTTCTGTAGAGTTACTTTTCTTCACAGTGTTTTATTTTCTCTGAAATTAGAATATGTAGCCTTTGGTGTGATCCTTGTGCCCATGATGTTCTGTAATCTTTCTAGGAAATGAAGTGAAAAGTCTGGTATATAGAAATACTTCCTTTCCCTCATTGGGCTATCTGGTGTGCCTTATAAATAAAGATTTAAGAAAAGCTGCTGCAGTAAGTATATTTATATTGACAATAAATCTATTTTATCACAGTACAAGCCATTATTGCTCATCGTGGGTGTCCACCATAAATTGGCAATAGCTTGGGGGAGCTTCTCAATTGTAAATTGTGATTATGAAGGTATTAAAGCCAGGCACTCTTCTCAGAGTAAGTAGATAGTGATGACTCCATCTGACTTGCAGATCTACTTCCTGCAGGTATTTATGGTCCAACCTGCTGATGGAAGAAGCTGAAATAGGCTCTGTTTGCTGACTAGCTCCTGGAAATTGAGCTTTTCTCAGGGCTAAGCAAATCCACCCATCCTTGGGAAAGCTCTGATAGCAGGATCTTTCAAGGCCAGTAATATATTCAGCATAATAAAGAAAATTGATAATGCTTTTAGATTCAAAATGAAATTGCTATGCTGTTGAAAACCAGTGTGAGGAAGCCAATAAACTGATTAAAATAAACCTAAAGATCTCCTGGGAATGGGACAATCTCCTGGACCATTCAAAAAAGTACTGGTAGGAGGGAAGTGTATTCCTTTGCTGCAGAAATGTACCATTGTAGGGAAAATTGTGGCAGGTTTTGTGGTTTTATCTTTCTTTTTCAAATGCAAACTGCACATCTGAATTCTGTGCAGAGCCTGGTCAGCAGTACACAAGGCTAGGAAGGGAAACTAAGTCTAGAACTAAAAACTGATTATTTTGATGTATTCCAGAACCATGCTGAGGTAGATGCAATGGCTCTTTTCAGGACCATGGTGGCCAGCTGGAAGTGCCCATTTGGGGAGAATTTAGGGCAGCTGGATCAGTTTGGGTAACCAGCTCCAATTTTCTGCTGCTGGGGGCCAGCCATGCCACGTTAAGTCTTTACATACTTTTGTTTTCAGACAACTGCTGTGTTTTCATTTCATTCTCTTCCCTCTCCTGTTCCATTATCAAGTGGCCACTCTTGGAGTCCCTGTGGCCACCACCCCGTTCCCTGCTCCAGCCTGCAGCAGCTCACTGAGCCTCCTCCCAGCTGTGAGAGTGTTTCCCATTTCCCAAATTGGCTAATGTCCTGCACAACTCCAAACTTCCACCTCCCTGCTTAAATGGACCAAGGGATGAGCCCAGATGGCTGGAATGGCTCCAGCTGGATGGACATGGCTTGTGGCTGCTGTTCACCCTGGAGCTCTGGGATTCCTCAGCCTCTGCCCAAATTTAAGTTAGTGGTAGGTGCCTGTTGGTGTTCACAAAGTGGTGATTAGTTACTACATTGAATTTCTAAAATGGTTCTCTGAGAATTTTGCAGTGAGAGGTGGGCAGAGTATCAGCCTTCCCAGCAAGTTCCACATCCCTGGAGCCAGCTGGGATTCAGAACTTACAGTTCATTCTCACCCTGTGGCAGGAGCAGAAGTGGTAACCTCCTCTTCAGCAATAATAAGGTTGTTAACTAATTGTTTCTAAGACTGGAATTATCCTCCTGCAGCCATCTTAGAACCTTTGTCTTACACAGTTCTTTTCCTTCTCTGCATTAAAAGTGAAACTAACCTTTTCTACAAAGTTTTAATAGACTGAAACATTTTATAGTAAAACCAAAGCACAAATTTTTAACACTGCAGTTTAGAAGAAAACTTCTAATGAGGTTTTTATATTGTATTATTTCATTCCTGTTGTTGGGAATGTGCCATTCCCATTTTGGCTTCCATGCTTGATCTGTTATTTGTAAGTATAAATTCTGTTTGGACAGTTTTATGTACTTTGTAGGTTCTGTGACTTAAGATACAGAAATAGTTCAAACCATCCACAACTAGTGGAATCTGATCCTGAACTGTGGAGTCAAAGTCAACAGGAAAAACGGTTTTATTCTCATTTGAAAGAAAAACATAAAAAGCACATGTGACAGTAGTTTTTAGAGCCCTTTTTTGGAGTTTGAATCTCAGAGTTGTTTTCTTGTATAATGAATCTAAGTACTTTACTATCTGTTCATGTGTTTGGATACATAAAATCCCCTTTAAATCGTGTATGGATTAGGTCAAGTTCAGTCAAGGAAGAATCTTGTCCAAACACAGTAAATCATGAAGTCACACATGAAAAATAAGCTTTAATCCACTTAGCAGGTTCCCTGTACAAGAGCTGTGAACCATTTTATGCACTGAGTGATGGGGTGTGGATGTGGGACTCCTGTGGGAAATTTATGAGTGGGTGTTTGGGAGAAGGTATGTGCTGCAAAGGCAGGAAATCTCATTCTAGTATTTCTTTCTGTTTTTAACAGTAATATGCATTTTTGGTTTTTTTGGTGGTTTTTATTGTTTTTTTATTAATTATATAGGTGGATTTTCTTTGCCAAGTGGACTTTGGAGCTGTCTAAGTCTAGTGCAGCTTATTGTTTCATTTGGAATTCCAGTTTGCAGTAGAAAGTAATTTCTTAATGTCAGATTTGAATTAGCATATTTTTCTGTAATATATTTGAACATGCAAATATTGTATTCTAGTTTATGGTATCAGAATACCTGCTAAATACACTTTTATCTTCTCCTTCACAAGAAAAGTCATTGTTACCTGAAATATATTACTTTTGTTAGAGACAGATATTTTTCATTTTCAATAATTTATTACGTATAAATCTTTGCTTATAACTTCATGAAGCCTTCAGGCTGGAGGCATTGTTGAAGAAGAGTTATAGAAGGCAATAATTTTTTATATGTTCCTAATAAATGGAACTAGGCCAGGTAAGGGTATAAAAAAGTCAATCTGCAAGAAGCAAAGACGTGAAGCCAGTGGATTGCATTTGTGTTCTCATCTGAATAAGAAGTAGTGCAAATGCTACAGAGAGATCAAGTAAGGTTTGTTGTGCATGTGGGTACATAAAAAACTCAGTGGAAGGAGAATTCTTATTCTGGGAGAGTTATTTCTTTCTTCCAAGGAGCCCACAAAGGGGGTGTGTGTCAGGTGGTTGTGCCCAATGCAGTTTGGTTTTCTTGGGTTCCAGATCCAGAACAACCCCTTAGATCTAAGCTTGCAGCTGAATTGTGGATGTCATTTTTCACCAAATACACTTGAAATTATATATCTCTTGGCCATGTGAAGCTGATTTTCCCCATACAGGCACAGGGACAGTTCTCATGTTCAACCCCACAACGTGATGCCAGTGCCACCATTAAACCTGAACAGTTCCTGCTCAGTGACAGGGACTGAGCAGCCAGGATTATGGAGCTGGGGGGTGTAAAATACAAATCAGATTCCATGTCCATATATTTGTATATTAAATTAACCAAGGAGAACAACAACAGAACCTCCCCTCTCAGGACTTCTCCCCCTGCAGCACGAGCATCTTCTTGGCTGCTTCTCCCACCTCTTTTTATCCTAAAAAAAAATTATAGTTGTACTTGGTGCTCTCAGAGCAGCAGGTGAGAGCCTGCAGTGCCCGTGCAGCTGTGTCAGATGTAAAATCAGCATCTCAGGGAGTGCACAAACTCACCTGAGCTCTGGTGCTGGTGTGAATATCCCGTGGGATGGCCTTCCCCTTCCTGCCTGACCTGGGTAGGAGACTCAGCTCCTGTAAATCCTCTTGGCTGCATTTGTCAGGGTTCTCTCACTGCTGACAGCACTTGAGGATGTGTCCCTCTTGCACCACTGCTGGCACAGTGTCAGTGGGACTGTCCTCCCATTTGTGCCTCCTGTGCTTCAGTGGCAGCTTCTGCTTGGCACCTGCACAGCAGCAGAAACCCTGGTTTGTTTTTTAATGGGAATGCAAGGAGTTGAAAAATTCAGGATTCTTACTGGTAAAAATGATGGTTTTCAGGTTATTGGATACCCTGAGAAAAATATGTTTGTGTTTGTGCTAAAGAGGGCAAGCATCAGGGTCAGCCTTGGCACAGATGCAATTGGGAGCTGTGGGAGAGTTCAAGGCTCCTGGTGCTCAGGTAAGGAAACAACTCTGGAAAAAAATGAAAATGAAACTCCATCTGGGTTATTTTTTAGGAAAAAAAATTTACTCACTCTTCCAAATCTAACAACTCTTAGACAGAAGCAGGGTGAGGAGGAGTGTGACCTTCCCCAGTGTGGGAATGTCTCTCCCCTCCCCAAGTCAGGGCTCTGCTGTTGGGAGCAATGCTCAGTCTGAGACACTACCTGAAGAGAAAGATTAATGTGTCAGTGCTGGCTTAAGTTGTCAAGCACGTAATATTTCTTTTTTTTTTTTTTTTTTTTTATAGAAAAGTAATTACTAGTGAAGTAAAGGATGGGTTTAGGCATCCAGAGGTTTGAACTGACATGAAGTATTTGGTGCTACTATTCTAAGAGGTGATTTATCCTGGTGGGTCCAGAAGGCTGGGGCAATGAAAATATTTCTGGTTACTTTTACTCCTTACCATGCATAAAATCCCTGAAAGAGAAATATCTGAACCATCCTGAAGAGCAATGCTGGAAAGAAATCCAGGGTGTGGGGTTCCTTGCAGTTGGTATTCATCATCTCACTCTCATTGTTTTCTTTCTCTTACCTGGAAAATTCCAGTATGCTATGAATAATATTTACTGCTAAAACACCCCAACACTTTCACTGTGTTTTTAAAACTACAAGCTGCAGACCTGTAAATGAGGTGAAGGCAAGATTATTTGGCTGATTACCCATTTTCACAATGATAGGTTTCCTTGTTGCGTGTGAAAACTAAATGATGATGTTTAAGTCACGACTGCACCTTGGCAGCCTTTGAATTTGGATGTGCAGAGCTTTCCTTGAGGTAATATCAGAGCCTCGTGGCACAGAGCAGTAATTGATGGGACTGATCTGCCAGTGAACCCTGTGAGGTGGAAGGAGAATAGCAATGACTTGCAGGAGCTGCAGTAATGAGCCAGGCTGTGTTTTACTCTGCTTTTCTGGGTGGGTGCAGCTGCAGGGTGCACAGACCAACTCTGGCTGCACATTAAAGGCCATCCTCATCCAACCCCAGAATTTTAGTTTTCATTCATTTCAAACAGATCTATAAACTTTTGTGAGATTTTATGGGTGGTATAATTTCTCTTGTATATACATTGTGCTAAAAAGGGATTTTTTTTCCTCTTTTTCATAAATCTTCCTTCTGAGCAAAATCCCTGTGGTATTTGCAGTTTTGCTTTTGTGTTGTTTCATATGGAGTTACAGGATGTAACAAAACAGGTTGCTTAACTTACTCAGGAGTTTAAAAGAAAGAAGAGTTTCCTTCTGCTAAAAGTCCTTAAACTAATAAAGTACAATCTATTATGTATGGTTTAATATTAATACACTTATTTATGAATTTGGACATGGTATTTCTTTTACTGAAAGAAGCTCTTTGCAAATCCTTGCCTTCAAACAAGGGCTGCAAAATGCCAGACTCACATTCTGTTATTTTATTCCCTAGCTGATATATTTCAGATTTTAAATGATGCTTTTGCTTACTTCTTGATATAAAACACTTCACTTCAAAAACTCCTCTGCTCAGCAGTCACTGCTGAGGTGCTTCTGGTGCTCCAGGAGGTGCCTTCCAGCAGGGCTCACCTGGGCAGAGCTGATGTTCAGTTCATGGTTTCAGTCGGGTGAGTGTGGAGCTGTGGTGGGATATTTCAGAAAAACCACCAAGTCTCATAGGCAATGTTGTATGAGATGTTTTCTCAAGCCTTTTTCAATTCCTACCAGTGAAAGTGCATGTTGAAGTATGAAGGGAAGGCAGAAAATGGAGGGGGATTAATGAAATTGGTAACAGACTGGACGAGCCCCTCTCTCTGCGTGTTTGGTATCACACCAAGGATGGTTTGCACAGAGCTTTGGCAATATGAGAAAAGTGGATGTTTAATCCTTCATTTCCTTGGCTTTTCCCTGTCCTCTGCATGCATCTCCAGCCCTGGCAGCACTGCTAAGTTTGAATTTGTTTGTTTGTTAGAGTTAAGGTGAGGGGAAGGCGAGTTTGTGTTGCTGAAGATCAATGGCAGCACTTCCATTGACTTCCATGGGGTGGGAAAGCAGCACCCAGGAATCAGGGGTGGGAGAAGGAGTGATGGGCCATTACTGTTTGGATCTGAGGAGAGGTGGGAGTTAAAAGGGTCATGAAGTTTATGCATTATTGACAGAATAGCCATAATGACTCCTTAGGAGCTATTACACGGTGATATGTGAAGGCCTTAGTTGGGGATGGTTTAATTTATGAATCATTTCTCTGATGGATTGCCTGCTCTGTCAGCCTGGCTGCTGCACTAACTCGGGGTTCTTAATTCATTATGGAAGATTTTATGCAAAGTAATTGCTGTACAACACCACTCTTCAGGATGAAATAATGCAGCTCCTTTTTTCCCCCCCTCCTGCTGGTGGAAGCTTTTGTGCACATTCTGAGCAATGCCCCATTTGTGAAGCATCATCTGGAAAAGCTTTGCAAGGGAGCAGCTCTGCTGAAGAAAGGAGTTCCTGAAATGCCCAATGTTTTTGCACTTACAGGTCTAATCTTTCAGGTTTCAGCTTCACTTCTGTCTAATGAAGTCTCATGTTAATTCCGGCAGAGGGAACATATTGAAATTCTTCCTTCACAAATCCTCCAGAGGAATTCAGAACTTGGTTCTGAAATATCAGGGGTGAAATTTAAAAAGGTCTTTTTATTATTTTGGGTGGTTTTCCTGTACAGTCTTGAACGAAGCTCATAATCTCTCTCTGCCTTTCTCTTCTTACTGCAAAACAAAATTGCCCATGTGTCCTTTTTTTAGAGAAAAGTGAAAAATTACTTTTTCAAGCAGCACAAAATGAGGGAACTCAGTTTTACAGTGTGTGGAGAACCAAAAAAAGTACAAATGGATTTTAAAAAATTAGACAAATTCTGTTCCCATCTGCAGCTCTTGGATTCTGTGGCCCAGTTGCAAGTTTTATCTTGGGAAATCTCAAAATAATAGAATAGAAGAAAAGAATCTCAGAGCTTAGAAGGATGGAGCTACCCTCCTACAATGAAAGGCTGGGAGAACTGGGGTGCCTGGAAAAGAAAAGCTTTGGAATGACCCAGTTGTGGCCTTCCAGTACCTGAAGTGAGTACAGTAAAGGTGGAGAGAGATTTACAAGGGCCGGGTGTGACAGGGAATGGCTTCAAAATGAAGGAGGGCAGGGTTAGATGGGATACTGGGGAGAAATTTTTGCCTGTGAGGTGGGGAGGCCCTGGCACAGGGTGCCCAGAGAAGGTGTGGCTGCCCTGGCAGTGTCCAAGGCCAGGTTGGGGGGGGTTTGGAGCACCCTGGGACAGTGGAATTTGTCCCTGCCCATTTCAGGGGTGGCACTGGATGGGCTTTAAGGTCCCTTCCAGCTCAGGCTATTTTATGCTTTTATAACTCTTCCTTTCCCTGCTGATGTGCTGATTTCCCAGCCATCAGCCAGGCAGGACATTTCCCAGTGCTGCCCAGCCAGGATGCTGACCCAGGTCAGGCTGTGACCATCAAGGGCACTCTGGGGACCCTCTTTGCTCTCCTGGTTCCCCTTCCCAGCAGGGACTGCCTTTCCTGGAGGGCAGGGCAGCAGTGTCAGGTTAAACTCCTGTTGTCCAGGGCCTGGAGGAGTGTTCACTCATCTTCCACACACAGTGCAGGGATGCTGGAGTCAGCCCCAGAATGAGAGGCTTGTTAATATGGTACATGCTTAATTTATTCTGCTCCTCAGGGGGTGAGTGGCGAGCCATTCTGAGCAAGAGCACAAACACAGAAATGCAAGGCACGGTTTTGATAGTTATTTTAAAAATCTTAATTCCTTCATTCTGCTTTCCTAATTCAAAGCAGGGATGGAATTGTACTATATTCTTCTGGGAAACACAAAAACAGATTCCTCTGGGGGAAAAAATTCAAATTTGAATATAAAAATAACTCGAGTGATCCTTTTTCTTTCCATTAATATGTCCTATTTTTGAAGTCTAGAGATGAAATCTTGTAAGTTTTTTTTTTTTTTTTCCTTTCAAATAAATGGATGAATAACTTAAAAGTACAGTCCCAGAAATCTTGTAAGAGGGTACAAGCTCTTCTGCCTTGGACAAGATTGATGAGGTTAGCCTGACTGGCAAGTGTGCAGTTTACATGCTAATAGCAAGTAGGTTGTCTTGCAGGGAGAAAATACATTGCAAAGTAAGTGTGGAATGTTTATTAGTCCCAGTAAAGTGCAAGGGGAGACAGTACAGATGATGTAAGAGGAATGCTGTGCAGGAAATATCAGTCGCGAGATCAGCCATATGTGTTTCTTGGCCAAAACCCCTTTGTTTCATAAGGGGTGGGTGCAGACAGACATCACCCTCATCATCCTCACCCCATGCTGGTCCCATGGGGGGCAGACACTGCCCAAGCAGCCCCATGGCTCCAGAAATCAAGGGTGGGTAAGACCTTGTAAGCAAACTCTCAGGCGACCCATACTTGGTTTCAGGGGCTGTGGGCGCTCGTCTCCGCCGGCTGCCGACGCTCCCCCAGAACACAGGACAGGAATTCTGCTCCTCCCCTGCTCCCAGCAAAGCCTGGGACGAGGAAAATGGCATGGAGAGTGGTGAGAGCCTTCTGCATTGGCAGATACCAGCTTTCCTTTCGTTGGTTGGTTTCAAGAGGGAGAGCAGGGAGGGTTTGAAATCTCACCGTGCTTTTTGCCATACGAGTTGTAAATTTAAAGGGAGATTTCAAGGCACAGTGACTGGAAACAAAATGGAATTTATCCTATCCTGATGCTCCATAGATGGTACTTTTTTTGTGGAAAGCCCCTTGATGTCATTGGTTGCAGCTTCTTTGTTTCCTTCTCCGTTTTACATAATTTACCACTTACTAAACTCAAAATGTGAGGAATTTATATTACTTACATATATATAAAACTTATACCTATATATATGCATACATATATATAACATATACTTATATTACATATTACTTATATTTATTTGAATTTTAGCATGTAGAAGGGGATTATGGGTTTTTTTTATGCTGTACCTACTTTTCCCTAATTTTCTTCTTGAAGAAAATTCCATTCGCTTTCCTTTTGAGAATGTCGATTTTATACAAGAAACTCGTGAAAAATATCCTGTAGTAATGACTGGTTGTCTCTTCTTTCCAGTATCCAAACTTCATTTTTTAAGTTTGTTGGACAAACCATTTGAGTTTCCATTCATCACAGCTGAAGATTTACTCACATTCCTATTTGCCAAATTAGAATGGAAATTTCCAACAAACTGTTGTGGTGTTATCAACTGCAAATAAACCAAAGGAAAGGCTGGCAGGAAGCAGGAGGAGTCTGTGATGCCTGGTGTTGCAAAGGGTTTTTTTTCCCAGTGAATGTGGTTTTTGTTAATATTTCTCCTGGTTGTGGGTCTGATCATATTTGCCTGTGCAGGTGTAGCTCTCTGCACTAATGATTCCAATCTATCTTGGGTTTTGAGTCCCTTGAAGCAGGTGACAAATGTGGTGGACCAAGGAATCAGCACTTTGCTGGAGAAAATCCACTCCATGTGTTTGGGTTTTGGTTTTGCCTCTGGGTACAGACAGAAAAAAATAAATCAAGGATGGACAAATAAAATCATCTCTTATATGATCAGTTGTTGACAATAATCTGAAACAAAACAAGCCACCTGCTCTAAATATGCTCCAAAATTCACTATCAGTGGCTTTCCAAGCTCAAACACTTAGAAAATAGAGAAATAAGGAAAGCCTTCATTTGATACTTCACTATAGGAACAGAAAGCTCAAAACTTGGAAGACTCTAGCAAGAGTTTAAAAAAACAAGGAAATAAAATCACATCCCTGCATGCCATTTATCCACATCCTTCCTCATTTGCATACTGGCAATCAAAATAACCTGCTTCCCAATCCTCTGAATAGGCTTTTCCAGACTCTTTCTCTTTTTTTTTTTTTTATAATTGCCCTATTTCCTTCTGGCATGTAACACAGGGTATTGACTTTTTTCTTACCTCATACTTGAGGTGTAATAGTTTACAGACACATGCTTTTCTAGAAATATAAAATTTTGGGTAGTATATTTTTAAAGCTGATTTACTGTTTTTCTTTTATTAGCTTAAGGGTTAGAAGCTTTGGACAGATTTTAAAGTGTTTGATCTTTTTTTTTTTCCTCCTTTCCTGTGAAGATGACAGTTTGTGGCAATCAGTGAGCTTTATCTTTCTGGGTTTTCTACAAAATAAGTATCTCTTTATGTGAAAATATAGTTTCACATTTTGAACAGGGGCCATTTCAGAAGAGGCCATACTTAAAAAGTTTTTGAAACAATGGTAATGATGAAAGATAATCCTTAAAAAAATAATCTAAACTTCATTCTCTCCTTTTTCTCAGTGCAGATTTTACAATTTGTAAGGAGAGAGCCAGTGTAATATCTGGGATTTGTACATCAAAGCAGGAGGTCAGGCATGCTCAGAAGTGTGAATGGATGTTGGTCACAGAGAGGGCTCATAAGGAAGGAAAATGCTCTTGTTTACAGAGGTTTCATTCTTCTTTTGTCTGTTGACATCCCTCTATTTCTATTTAGAGCACAGCCCTGCTGTGCAGCTCACAGAGGTTTCATTCTGGGTTGCAGCAGGGTCCTGCTCTGGGTGCAGCTTCAGTGACCCCAGAGCTGCTCCCAAACCTGGCACTGCCCCACAGTAGGAGCTGCAGGGAGGGCTTGGATAGTCCCAGCCTGAACATCTGGAAGTTCACTGCTTCAAATTCAGCAAGGGAAAACTACTCTTTTTCTACTTAAGAATCAATTTTCCTCCCCTTCCCTGCTTTGTTTCAGCACTGTCTGCTGAGGCAGCCCCTGCTGGGGTTTGTGTCCCGACTGTCTCGGGCTCTCCTGTTGTGTTCTGCTGTAACTGAACATATCTTTGCTTATATATTGAGCCCCTTTTCCCCCTCTTTTACACTTTCTTGGGGATTTTTTGTTTTTTTGTTTGTCCTCAGCCCTCCCTGAGTGTGTGCTGTTCTTGTTATCCCAGGATGGAAGGACCAGAGTAGCTGTTCATTGTAACAAGGCAGCACCTCACATCTTTTGGGTGTGGGTAAATGACATTACATCAAAAGCTGTTGGTATCTATGGAATCTAAGGAGCTTGGTTAATCTGGGACACATCTAAAAGTGGCAGAGGTATTACTCTCTTTTAAAAGATTTTGACTGAAGAATTATTTGTAAGAATGCATCCCATTCCCTTTTCCCAGTGAAAAGGGGGAGACTCTCTGTCTTTTCTCTTTGGAAAGCATTTAACCATTCAATTAGCAAGTTCATCTGGAAGCATGTGAAAAAAGACACAAGAATCCTCCTGGGCATGCTGCATGAATACCAATGTATTAATTAAAATCTACCTAAATATGAATATTGTGCAGTTAGAGCCATATATTTTATCATAAAGTTCCACTGTACACAGACAGCGTTAGGTGTTTATCTTTGAAAAAGCACTTTATTTCTGGGATTTGTGTGTAAAATTCTGGAAAGCTCCTGGGTTTATAAAAATGTCTCATTGCTGCAAAGAGCCATATTGTCATTGCAGCAGGGATGCCCCACGCTGGACCCTGGAAAGGCAAGGGCTGTTTGGGTTTGTCCCTCTGGGCTCCCTTCTTTGTTTAAACTGTGAAACAACACAATGTAAACACACGGCTGAAATAGCCAAACCCAAGTGTAATCTATTAATTTTGTTGCTTTGGGCTTAGGTTTTTTGAAATGCTCTGGAGTGGATGTTCCCAGGCTCCTCAGGCTTTGTTCTGAATCAGCAAATCTGCCCCTTTCTCCTCCTTCACTGCAATGGCTCAGGTCTTGTCACCTTATCTGCCTCCCCTCCACTTTCTCTTACTTTCTCCTGTTCTTTTTAATTATCCTCCCTTTTTCTCTAGAGAACTTCCTACTCAGCTTCTAAAAAATTGCTATTTTGGGGCCCCAAATCCATGTGAACTTACAGCTAGAACAGATGCTCGTGCTTTGGAGTCCATATTTCCCCTGACCACCATGATGAAAAAGACTAAAAAAGACTAAAACTCAGGATTTCCCTGCTGGCTAGTGGCAGGAATCCAGGAGAAGGATTTTTTGGGGGGGGAAATTAGCAGCTACTGCAAGGCTAAATTCCAAGGGTGGGAGACCTCACATAATACTCTCAGTTGTGGCTTACAGTAAGTAGGAGGGTGTCATTTAGGGTGAAATTTGGTGCTGTGCTGGAAAATACTTAAAACATGCTGGATTTTATATTAATTTAATATTAATATGTGCTGAAGGTGTTTAAAAGGTGTATGGACCTGGCACATAATGACATGGTTTAGTGGTGGGTGTGGCAGTGCTGGGTTAAAGGTTGGGCTTGATGAGCTGAGAGGTCTTTTCCATCCCAAAAAGTGATGATTCTGTGGGAATCCAGTGAATCAGGAGCATCAGTGCACCAGGACACACATTCAGCCCCCAGTGCCTGTAACCAGTGCCACATCCCTGTGCTCCTCTGTCCCTTTGGTGCAGGATAGGGAGCAGGGCACAGACACAGGTGTTTCCCCTGTCAAGGATGGTGCTGCCTTCTCACTCTCCCTTTAAGCCCTTCCTGCCTTCTGTGTTGCTTTATAAAGTTCATAAAGTATCCCCGTTCCATTTGCTGTTGCTAGGTGCTGGATTTTTTTTTTTTTCCATTGTGCTTGTTATGAAGAAGCCTTCAGCAGGCTAAGAATATTTTATAAGGTTAGAAAATGGTGTTAAATGTTAATTAGCAGTTGCATAATCCCAGGTGGCATCCTTTCACATGCACTCGTCAATTTTTAATGAGTGTCACTCGTGCACATCAAACTCAAAATTAGCTTTCTTTCCCAAGTACTCTGTTTGATTTTCACACTCACTTCCCCTCCCCTTCTCCTTTGATGTTACTGACACAATATATCATGCTGGCATTTGCTTTGGTTTCATCTCCAATGCATATTGTCATGTAGCTAGTTAGTTATCTGCAACATAGACACACACTCCTACCCGCAGGAGCGCCCTTCAGAGAGGCACAGGATGAAGCTTGACTTTTATTTTTCCCTTCTTAGGCATAGCCTCTTGTAGCTGCAATAAGGAAAACCTGATGCAGAGGCATTTTAGGTTTTGATCTGAGAATTCTGAGTGCTGGAGCTGCTCTCTGAGCTTAGCTGGAGGTGCCCCTCACTGATCTGCGTTGCATCTGAGGGTGGTTCATCCAAATTAAAATTTGGAGCAAAAATCTCTGTGTACCCTGGAAATTTATCACCAGCTAAACACTAAAAAATGTTGTACTTCCATATATCTGCTAACTGGTGGGATAATTCCCCACTTCATCAGTGCATTGTGCTGCTATAAAAGTGTGACTGCTCAGAGGTGGAAAGGAGATTTTTATCCCCAAAACCACCCCCAGCCCAGCACAGGAATGCCCTCAGTGGGGTGGTTTGGTTTCTCTTTCTTTGGTTTTCTTCTTTGGGTCAGGAGTGGCAGTTCCCAAGCCCAGTGCAGGTTTGCAGGTGTGCCTGAGGAGGTGAAATAATCTGGTTATTGCTGAGCAAGCTGAGCAGAGTTGCCCAAACATCTGGGGTGGGAGGAGGTGCTCACCTGGTGATGGGTGCAGATCAAAGGGCAGCCAGGCCCAGCTGATCCCAGCTCCTCTGAGTCCATCTCTGGGCTTTCTCTGTGTACCAGAGCTGGAAACTCAAATCTGTTCGGTGGCTTCACTGTGAATAATGGGCCAGCAGAACAGAAGCCCAGATAACTGAATTTTCACTGCTGATCATTTCCATTAGTCTTCTTGCTTGTTAAAAGCAAAACTCCATTCCCCTCCCCTTCCCCCAACAGCACAGCTTGGCCCTTAGCTTCTGATTTGATCATGGAAGTAATTTCACTTTGGTCTGCATTTTGCTTTGATTTTTATTTGTTAAGGAAAGAGTTCTTCTAAGCATTGGGATGATTTTGTTTTGTTAAATGGAGTTGTTAGCTCACTTGGCAGGAGGCTCTGTACAGACTTTGCTTTGATTTCCCCCAAGAATACCATGTGTTTGTAAAATATTGGCTTCTTGACACCATAGTGCCAATGACCTCTCTTTCCAATGAACAAACTCAGCTTTAAATTATTTTTATTAATCAAGATTTTATCTCTTACCAGAGATTGACAGTTTTCCAAAATCTTTTTGACAGCTACTGTTACATGAAGGAGGTGAACCAAAATTAATGATCAAGGGTTAGGGGGGCCTGATTCCTGCTGTTACTTCCCAAAATGTAAATGGGGGGAAAGCTTGCTGATCCTCCTGTGCTTACACCAGCACAAATGAGATTAGAACCCAGTCGTGTATCCAGGAAAATGAAAATGTCATGGCAATGACTTGTGTCCAACTTGTGGAATAAACAGATCAAGCAGGAGTAATTGCATTTCTCTTTCCCTGCTCTGAACACAGATACTTTTCACTGTCCTTTGATGATCTCTACAGAAAATGTAGATGATAATAAATATTTCCACACCCTTTGCTAGTTTGCAAGAGTAATGTAGCCACTTAGAGAGAAGAAAGTGGCAAGCTAATACAGGAGGTGTTGAGGTACCAAAACACCAGTGTATTTTCTGAAAGCTTAAAACTTAAATGTGTGGTTTGTTGTTTTTTTTTAACTTACAGTAGCAAAGAGGAAAAAAAATGCTTTTTGGTCTTTCTGGTTTGGGTTTTTAGTGTGGTGGTGTTTTTTTCTATCCCAGCAGAACAGAGAAACCCCAGTCCTGGACAGACCCCAGTGCTGGCACTGTCCAAGGAGGCAGCAGGGATAAATCAAATGGTGCCACTCTGCCAGGTCCCTCAGTGCTGTCCTCCAGTGCAAGCAAAGGTACAAAATACTCAGATGTGCCCACTGAAGCATATTGTGCTTTCATCTTAGAGCTCTTTCTGCACACAAGTCTTAAAAGATACCTCTGATACCAATGACCCTGCTGCTGATGCTTTGTGGCAAAAGGCAAGCTGTTGTGATAGGAGCCCAGCCTGGAACTTTCAGCTGCTCTGGACCCATCTCAAAACCCAAATACAGTGGATGACTCAAGGAGGGAAATGATCACTGAGTTTTTCCCAGTCTGGATCAGAAGCTGAATGTAATGAGAAAAATTTGGAATCTGGAAATGTAATGAGTAATTTGCTGTGGTGGGATTGGGAACCCCACTGGAGTTTCTTAAAATCTCTGACCAGAGCACAGCATTTCTTAGGACAGATTTTGGGTTTGTTTTGACTCTCCCTGTCACCCTTCGAATTTTCATCCTTTCTTTTCAAGAGCTTTGGACTGTCCATTGAAGCTTTGAAGAGCTAGGTACCATTAAAGAGGATGTGGTTTTCAGGCTGTTTTTGTTGGCACACTATCAGACAAATTATCAGCTGCTTCTGGAAGATCCCGTCATTTTTTGTGCATTTGTGACCAAGTATGCACTGCCAGGCATTTGCCTCCTGAAAGCAGCTTACTCTGTGTCTGCTAAGCCTTGTGCAGCAGCCTTAAAATGCTGCCTGAAGAGCCTGGGAGACAGCAGCAGCAAGGTGCTCTCAGTGCATTGCTTCATGTCCTGTTTCCTGACTCATAATTAGGTTTTTTTCAACACACCTACTGTAATAAGTGAAACCTATTCACTTGGAGGGCAGGGCTTTTTCTTTTCTCTCCCTCCACGCTTTTGAATTATGATTTTCTTAATGTAAGATACTCTTCTTTCCAAGAGACAGGAAATTGGTTGCTTCTGCCAATGTTTGGAGTTATAAACCATTGCTTAAACTTTATGATGGCATTAATCCCAGTGTATAGATTGTTACTGTGGTTAAGGACTGTCTTATCAGTTTTAACAGCTCTTGGAGTTGCTTCAGGCCATTAAGCAACAAATTGTCTGTAAGAAATAATTTGTTGCATTTCTCCTACCTTGTTTTATGGTGAAAGGTATTATATTTAATGTTATGCTTGCCTGGGTTCAGTTGTCACCCCCAGACAATGCCACCAGCTCTTCAGTCTGTGACTGGCCAGTTATTCCCTCTCTTGGGAATATTCCTTGGAGAAGGTGATGTGGATTTTAAGGTATTTTGGAATAATGGGATTGCTTGTTGAAATTCTGAGTCCAGCAATCTCGTGAAATCTCTGTTCTTGTGGCTGGGTTTGGTTTTTAGCCCATGTCAGGCAAATGCAGGCTTTTTATCATCCATTGGCATGCCAGTATTGAGTTTTAGGAATGCACATGCTGGCTTACAGAAAGTTGTGACAGAAGAAGGATGTCAAAAGACAGAACTACTGCAGAAATTTAATTATTAAATAAAATTATTAAATAAAATTAGAGATATGATAAAACTAGAGTATGGCCCTCTTTTGAATGAACACTATGGAGATGTTTCTTGTCATCTTCTCACTTGCATTGTGTTAAATCCTATTAAATCAAACTCTAATTGACTCTAAGCTTGTTCTGGGTGGGTTTTGTTCTCTTGTGTTTACAGCTTGTTTTGCCAAAGAGAAGAATAAGGGCTTTTTCAGCCTTTATAAGTTTAATTGTAGTTTAAAGGAGGAAGAAACAAAGGCACAAATTCTCAAGGCACAAGAGGATGAACAGCACTTGCCTAGCAGCAGCAATATTGACTCCCTGTGTGTGCTATTGACAGCAAGGTCCCTCCTGCACATAACAGACATTCCTGACTCCATCCAGGCACTGGTGGAGCAAACACACTTCTCTTTAGCCAGGCCTCACTCATTTTTTGTCTATTCATTCTGTTGGTTCATTAGAAAGAATTCAGTTTCTCTGGAAATGGGCTGAGAAATGCCCCAAGTGCACCTCTGAGGAAGGGCTGGGAGTAATGAACAATTACACTGCATTGCACCAAGGATCCACCTGGAGCTGGGAGATCACAGGGCTGGGAAATGCTGTGAGAAAAGGTAGGAAATGTGCTTGATAGTTCTTTCCTTCTTCCTGGACCATCTCCTAGTCTGGCTCACTTTGAGGCAAAGGCTGGATTCCAGCCACGCCAGTGCTCTGCTCCAGACAGGTGTTAGCATTTCACAGTCACTGATTTGGGCAGGGTGATTTAAAAACCTGCTTAAAGCCTTTTCTCCTTCTGCTGTTAGGCTGAGGAGCCAGCAAAGCCAAGGACAGTGCTGTAAGGAAAGGAGAGAGAAAGGAGTGAACTCCATTGATTTTGATGGAGAACTCCATCCATTGTGATGGAGCCACACTGGCTGACACCACCCAAGGAATCTGTCTGAAGTGACAGGTGGATTGCATTTTTTTTTTCCTTATTACTTAGAGAATTGGGAGAGCTTTACATTCTAGTTAGCCCAGAAATGTGTAAATTTGTTGAAAGCTTTTGGTGACACAGGGAGCAACAGGGACATAATTTGGCTCTGTGGAACTTTCAAGCAGGAAGGTGGGAAACTGATGGGTTTGATTTTTCTTTTTAGGGAAACGTAAATCAGAAATAAGCACTGAAATCAGTGAGCTACACAAATGTAAAAAATGGAGAAAGCAAAAAGCAAGCCTGTCCCATTAGCATTTTGCTTGTAAACTCAATGCATCTGATAAAAAAATCATTTAGAAATAATAAACATGCCATTTTTGCAGTCACATTTCAGAGCAGAACCACACTTTGCGGGCTATAATTGTGACCTACATTTTGAATTATTTGATAAGGCTGACCCCCCATGATGATCTCAAATTAAAATCTTATAAATTACCACTTTCTGGCAAATAGGCTTGCTGTTATCATTTCACTCTGACATTTATTCTTTGCTATGGGTCACTGCTTTATTACTGTAAGAGCTTTTGGCCAAGTGCTGTTCCCAAAGCATAGAAAAGACGTTAAAGGTTAATTTCTTGCAAACTGTGAGAAAATGTTATGTCTCATTCATTTAGACTTGCATTACTGAATTTGCATTCTTTTTATAGTATGTGTATTAGTATGTAGCTAAAATCCCTCACAGCAAATCAACCAATAAATTGCACTGAATTGCAGTGTAGTAATGAATTGCTTGTCATTTGGTTTCTAACAACAATAACAAGAAGGTTTTTTATGCTCTTGGCCAGACAATTGACATATTCTCTCGTGTAACTCTGGAGTTTTTGGAGCTCTGCCTGCCGAGAACTTGGCCCAAAAGTTGCAAGTGCCATAAAAGTCCATTGTCATGTCCTCACTGGAGAGTGCCTGAGGCTGAAGTCTTGCTATAAAAAATTAAGATGATGAGAGCTCATGTTTGGTTCCACTCTTCACTGGGTATTCAAATGGACAGGCAATTCCCCTGGAAATTAGCAGCTGTACCTCAAAGGTGAAATTATTCCTGGTCGGCCAACACAAGACCAGATGGGCTCATTGCCCCCAGGAAGAGCCCTGGGAAGTGTTTGTGCTGCATGTAAACAAGATTCATTTGGGGTTTGACATGGGGGCTGTGTATGGAGGACTTACAGGGATTTATCAGACCTGCCTTTCAGGTGGTGACAGGACCAGAAGGCAGCAGGAGTGATCTGGATGTGCCTTCTGAGTACAGCATGTGCTTTGTGAGGGTTTTTTTGAGGTATTTCTGTCTCCCTTCCCAGTGGGAAATGCTGTGCAGGGAGTGTTAATTGTCTCCACGTTCAGCTGGTACCAAGGAGGAGCTGAATGACTGTGATACCTTCGTGTTGCCTGTGCAAGCACTTCCCTGGGGGACTGAAATTGTCCTTAGAAAACAGGGGTGCAGCATGGGGGTGAAAGCAGTGAAGGCACCCACACACACCTGGATCCTTCGGTGTCACTCACAGGAGTTTGGCTGTGAAGAGGAGGAGGGAGGGAAACACTGACACAGCTTTGTACCAGACAGAAATTATTAAAAAAAGAATCGTGGTTCTACACCGTGTGAGAGATGACTGGGAGCTCCCTGAAGAGGCAGATTAATAAAGCTGTGGCCTGGTGAAGTCACAGACCTTGTTTGTCTCCTTGCCCTTTGGAGACTGGCACCTCCCAGGCTTTGCCATGGCACCAGTGCAGGCAGGTGAGGTGTTTTGCACACTGAGTCACTGAATACTCCACTTTTGCCTTGGTTGTTGACTTGTATTAGTCAGTTTATTGTTCACTAGCTGGGTTTTCATGCATTTTCTGCTCAGCATCAGGAAACATCTGTGGGATCTCTCCCAAGGCTTTGCTCATTACTGCACCGTCTAGTCCTAATTCTCCCCAATTATTTTGGCAATCATGCAGTCTCCCTCTGCTGCCAAGTTTGGAGGCTTCAAGTAAATAGCAAATTAAATGTGTAACCTGTGTGTAAGGAAAAACTATATATCATAAAGGCACTGCTTCCCCCTGCACTGCATGACTCAGTGGTGCAGTCAGGGGGGATGAGCTGTTTTAGGTTCATGCAAGGTTTGCTTCGTGCCAGCTTGGAGTTACTCATAATTGTGGGTTCTCAGGGAGGCTCTCTCTGTGCCTGATACCAGTGGGTTGTTGTTGCCCACTCCAGGTTTGATACTGGTGGTGCTGGGGTTGATTCCCAGTGAGTTTTGTAGCAGTTCAGTACCAGGAATCAAATTAGTGCCTCATTGCTGGCACTGGATGAGGTTCACATGCAGGATAAAACCAGTGAAATGTTCTCTCTCAGGTTGTATTGTGCTGTGGTGATGCACAGCAGGGAGTACATACACAATGTGTACTCACATTCTACTTTTTTATGGGTTAAGATAGGAGCTGGAGCCTTATGTGTGTCCCTATTTAACCAGAAAATAAATCTGACCTTTGGAGATTTTATTTTCTTCAATGTGTAAGCATATTGTGTCCGTGCCTTCATTCTGACTTGGAGTTTTATTTTGAGTTGAGCTCTCTGGTAGTTGTCAGTGAAGGATGTAGAACCATGGTTATGAAATTCAATAAGCCACTGATATGATTATAATAGCCTCAGCAAATAGCTGTGACACTCAGCCCTCACAGAGCTCATTTTTTCATTCTCATTCTTACCTAAAGAACTGCTAATGAGAACATTTTGGAGTGACTTCTATAACTTTTCTCTGCTTTCTTTTATGAGGCTTGGAGGTTTAGTTTGGATTTGTAAGACAGCTTTTTTTTATGATTTTTTTTTTTTTTTTTAACATGGGAACATCAGGGATTGCAAGGAGAAAAAATGATAGAAACATGTTGAAGATGAAAATAGATCAGTATTTGGCACTTCATGCTGCTTAATTAGGAAAACATTTAGTTCTTTTTAATTTAATTATTTGGTTGATGTAAAGAACTGTAAGGATTTTTCCATTAAAGATCTCATTGTACATCAATATTCACATTGATTTTTGGCATAGTTTGAGATCATGCACGTTTTCTCCAATGTATTCCTGGTGCAGATCTGCACATTGTGGATCTGTGTATCTGTGCCAGTCTAATTGACTCAGGGGTCACCTGCTGGGACCTTCTTGAGAAGATCCAGCCTTGTGTGGGTCAGGTGTTTCCTTAAACTGCCTTAAGAACTGAGCAGCTGAGCATGGAAATACATTTGGGGATGGATCATCCAGTCCTACCAGCCATACTACAAACTGTGTTTAAGAACAATCAAAGGAAGTGCCTCAAGCTTAGAATTTTGTCACTTTGATAACAAAATTATCAGTGCATGCTGAGTTGCCCGTGTCAGTTGTGTCAACTCTAAATTTGGAACTCGCTCTAAGTGGCAATAGTAAATAATACTTTTTTAACCTTAGTGATAATAATTAAATCTTTATCTGATTTAATTCTGATTCTTTTAAAGCTTTATCATCTAAGTATTAATGCAAATTAACCAATTCAATTTTTTCATTGCTGAGAGGATACACAGTTGTCTTACATCTTTTATGATTTGGGTTTCCTTATCTTGTCCTGGATAAGTCCAGGAGTCCTCAGCCCAAACTTGCCATAAGAGAAAAACTGTTTGGATTTTTAATTTTAAAAACAAATAATGAATGGAAAACCCCATTTAAGTCCATTAATAAGTTAAAAAAACTGATAAAGGATACAGGCTGAAAACTGGTCTGTCATGAAGTGTGTGATGGGAAGAAATAATTTTTTTTTTTTTTCAGGAATGAAATGTGATCTTTCAAGACCTTAAGCCAGGAGAAAGAGGGTTTCTGTGTGCTGTAGAAGTCAGGCTGGTGACAATTGTCAGCTGAGTGAATGAAGGAGAATAATGAGTGTCTCCCCCCACTCTGTTCTGCTCCCTTGCTCTCCAGCTGCCCTCAGCCCCTCACAGGGGATGTCTCTTACCTGTTTCATTGATGGGAGGCTGTATGAATTTGTCCTCTAGGTAAACACATTTCTATTTCAAAGGGTGCAGAGATGGTGCCAAGTTACAAGTGAATGATCAAAATGTGCTCCCAGCTCTTGGTGTGGTTTTTGGCTCATTGATTTGGTCTGTGGTTGGCTACAGTAGATTTAAAAACCAGACAGGTGAGGCAGTGGAAAATAAGGGAATATCCTACAGTGGCATGAGCTGGCCAGATGATGCAACAGGCTTTTTCCTACTGTAAATCCTGATATTCTACAAGCTTAAATTAAAAGGGAGATTTCAATTTACATGTTAAATAGTGAGGATATAACATATAATTTCAAAATAAAAAGGCAGAAATACAGTATTACATGTAAGTATTCAGTGTTAAGGCTCCTGAGATGTTTGCCTAGGTTATTATTCTTCTAAGTTCAAATACACAGTAGTACTTTTGGAAAATCACTTGTACAGACATGCTATTTCTCTTTGGGTAATGATGATTTACCACCTTTTATTTTATCTTTTGGATGTCCAGGATAGTAGCATTGGCACACTGAAACAAAATCACATTTCTTATAACCTGTTTCATTCTTTTTAACAGCATTTGCCAAGACAAAGAACAGTACATTTCCAAACTACAAAGTGCCCATATGTCCTTAGGAGAACATTATGAAATTGATGAGGCACATTTTAATAACTTCAGTCACGTACTCAAAGGAGGCAGAAGCAATATATTGACCAGTGAAGTGCTTATATAAGGAAAAAAATGGCACTTTCTGTGTTGCAAGGACTTTATGACCATTTTATGGAGATTTCTGGACCCTGAGATTTTAATAATCTTTTTGATTTGTCACTCTAGGGGAATGACTGCGCTCATGAATTTACTCTAAATAAAATTTTCTAATCATCCTTAGGAAAATTAGAAATATATGGCAGATTAAGGAACCAGCCATTCATCTGCTGGGTTAAACGTACTAACATGAACTTAACAAGCAACGTTGTCTTTTAACACATGCAAAGGACCAAATTATCTGCTGAAAGACTGACATTATGTAAATGTAACATTTGCTGGACCTCTAAACCCTGTGATTAAATTACTGTCTAAATTATTCTGCAATATGAATGTCGCCTACAAAAAGAAAAGCTGTAAAAGAAATGACTGTGACATCTTCTGGGTTTTTCAGTATTTCCATAAAGAGTGTTTGAGATGGGAGGTTTGTACTTATAGCTCAAAATCTTAATGAAATAAGGAGAAAGAAAGGGGAGGGTGTGACGTGAGGAAAAGTTACTCTGCAAAGAGGTAAATTTATCCTGGGGTTTCCACAGGAATTTGTTAGCAGAAGAAGCATGGCTCAATTAAGTGGAGAATTTAATCCACAAATCAAAACTTGTCACTGGAGAGACACTTCCCCCTCCTTCCTCTGAGGATGTGTTGGGTGATCAGTGGCAGGTAATCTGTTTTCACTTAGTACTGTGAGAGTGACACATCTGTAAAACAGCAAAAAATAAAAAAGGGAAGAGTGTGCTGAGACTCTGGTGTTGCAAGTAATTATGGCCCTGAAAGGCTGCGTGCAAATTGTTCCCTGCAAAAAGCCAGAATAACCCATCAGTTAACTTGCACTGTATCATTAATTCAGGTAAATTGTCCTGACTCCTATTTCACTCATTCAAAAAATTGAGATCTAGCTGAACAAATGTGCTTCAGCAAATGGAGGAATTGAATGTTCTGTTAATTGGCTACTTAGGAAACTGTGATAGCAACAGAGAGGGGCTGCACTTCACCCCCTGGCACACCTGTGAGGTGAAATTACTGACAGCCCTTTTTGGGTTACCTGGCACCAGAGTCTGCAGTGATCAGAGCCAGCACTCCCCTGAAAACCCAAAAAGGCCAGGGCTTTGCTCCTTCAGCATCTCCAGGAAACCCCAGGTGGGAGTCCAGCAGGGATGGAAAGCTGCAAAACTGAGATGCTCAGAGAAAGCCCTGAATATCCACCTTCACTGGCAGCTAGGGATTTCTGTAAAGCTCAGCTTCATTTCTTTGGGGTAGCTTTTGCTCTTGGGTAGGGACCTTTTTCTTTCTCCTCTCTGTGCCTCTTTCTCAGGGAAAGGATTTGGGGAGGCTGTGGGAGGCAAGGGCAGCTCTGAGACCTTGGAGAGGGAACCCTCCTGCTCCCCTCTAACTGGTAAATATCTAACAATAGATAAAGGGAGACAAATACATCTTCATTTAGCTAAGGTGGGCTGTTACATTGCTGGGTTTAGAGAGGTTTGAGCTTGTACTGAGGAAGACTGACAGTGGGGGAGAAAAGACAGAATATTAACAAATCAGCATCAAGCAGACACTGGTTTTGTGTGTTTTCAGGTCTTGCCAATCAATTGAAACATCCAAAACAGACTGTCCACAAAAGTCTCCTGTAGTTTGCAAGACACCTTGTTTTATCTGTGCTGCTAGCTTTACTTCTCTCCCTCTCTTCCTTAAAGTAGGCACTGCAAATTTTATTTTACCCCATAGCACTATCCCCTTCCTATGGGGATTTTTTGGAGTATTTATTCACAGATCTTTATTAGAAAAGACAGTCAGTGTGACCAGTGCTGATTAATGTCAGTGACTCAGCAGGTTGGTCTTGGGGGTTCCTTTTTCACGTGGACTTTACATTTCTGACCAGTTTTGCCTCCAGGTTTGTTGTTATCCTAAGGGAAGCTCTTCCAGATCTCCATCATCCTTAGTGATATTTTATAATTGAGAAGGCAGGTTCTATCATGTGGATATCCCTCCTTGTTTTCTCAGCAGCTTGATGGGACTTCTTGATTCTTTCTATGAATATTTGTGATTGCAATGAACAGAAAATGTAGTGTGATCATTTTACCTGCAGTGTGTACTTGTTACCTTTTCTCAGAGAGCAGCAAAGTTTCCTCTCAGTGCTGTTTTCCCGAGAGCCTTGTTCCCTTCTTGTTTCATGTGCCAAGTTCTGTAACAGGAGAAGCAGTTCTGGGTTTCAGACAGGACCATTTCATTCAGATTCTGGGGAAATCAGGTGTCTTTCTGGATTAGTTCATGTTTCCACAAGCCAGGCAATCGTGGTGCTATTTCCAGATGAAACAAATCTCTCTCATTCCCACAAACAAGAAAAGTCACCTTTTCTCCCCATCCCCTCCTGTGATTTTGTACAGTGAAATCAAGATGGAAAAGGGTTTAATTTGTGTGATTTTGTGGTGATGGTGCCTGTTGCAGTGTAAACTGCCTCTCAATGGGGTGTGATGGTTTATTTCCTTTTGCTAGAAAAAGATTTTTTTCACAAAAGTAGCCTGCAGTTGTCCTTCTGTTCTACCTTCATCCAGACCTTTCTGGTGTGTGGGAAGAAAAGCAGAAAAAAGAATATTAAATGTAACAATAATCATAATCATAGAAGAAACTGTATAAACTGACCCACCTCCCCAAACTATCTACAGATTCAGCCAAAATGACATCTTAATGTTCAAATTTTCTTTTTATTTATGTCTCCTCTTCACTATCCCTTACTAGTGTAGCCTGGCCACCACACAACTGGGAGAATGCTCTGCAGAGGGACTTACTGGTTGTAGTTTTTCCACTTTTGAAGTGTAAATACAATTTTCTGTGAAACTGTACCAAAGTTACCTACAGGATTTGCTTCACCTTTTGTTTGAAAAAGAAATATTTTGGGTTTTCCTCTCTCCATTCCCTATCCATGTTTGGTCAGTGCCCCATCTAAAAACAGCCCCTGATCTGAGCAGTTCAGTTTGTAATTGAAAATAATTTTTGTAATTGAAAATGTGAGAAAAAATAAAAAGCACAGAAATCAGTGGTATGTGTACACCTTGATTTTTTAGTTTATTCATATTCTGAAGAAAATGATTTGCAAAAGAGAATAGCTGAGTTTAAGTGCTTTGAGGTCAAGGCTGGTCCTATATTTGATGATTTCTGAAATATATATTGCTTTTATTTATCCCATAATCCCTGGTACCTGAGAATTTTGGTCACATCTGGCACAAACATAAGTAGCACTTCAATTTCTTGCCATCCACCTTAAATTACCCCAGGTTTACACTTGTGTAATTATAAAGTGAACTTTTTCATTAGTTTTTCAGCATTAAAAAGAAAAAGTAGGCTAAACTTCAGCTGTTGTAGATGAAGTATTTAGAATAATTTCCCAAAGCCCTTCATAAATGTGACATTGATTCATTGATATACAGACCATTAGCAGTTAGTCTCCTCTGTTCATCTATCATTTCAATTATCTCTAGACTTCCCCAGGGTCTTTGACAAATGGGAGACAATTTGCATTTTGTACATTAATGACCTTGGTGGAATTTGTAATTTTATTCCCCCCATTTTATAATTATACTTTAGCATTGGAGGGGAAAATCCCACAAAACTACATTGGTCCAGTTTTTAAATTAATTGGAAGCATGGGACTGTTGAGGTGAGGGGGAAGGAAGAAATAAGAGAAAAAAAAAGGTTTAAAATTATTTTGCACCTTGTGAAGAACTTTCACCTGAAGATGAAGCAGATTATTGTAAGTTAAGCTTGAGGTCTGTTTTACAGGGGAATATTGCCTCTCTGGGTTGCAGGCTTAGGGGAGCAGTTAAGAACACAGCCTAAATCTTGGCCTATGGAGATTTGGTGGTCTTCTCCCAAACCAAGTAATTCCTTCCTGGAAAAGCTGTCCCATCGGTTCCTTTGATAATACACAAAAGGAATTTCAGAGAGTGATCCCTAAAAAGAGAAAGATGTAAAGGAAAAGGAGCTGTGTTTTAAAATGTGCATTTCAGAGGTCTATGGCGTGGCTGGATGTTAAAGAACCTTAACAATTTCCATTAATAATTTTGGGTTGTCTAATACTAACAAGTTACCCCTCTTAGGTTTATGTTCTGTAGAAGTTTGCCCGTTAAGTTAAACTGTTAATTTCCTCCTCTCCCACTTTTGAGCCTCTGGTCTTTTAGTGGTGCAATAACCAGGTTTTAGCATTACCTGTGTTGGCCACCATTCACACCTTTCCTGTGTAAAAAAAAATAAATATGGAGAAATACTTACACATTATCTGCACTTTTCACTGTTTGTTAATGGTCATAATGCAGGTATCCTGGAGAAGAGATAAAAGTATTTAGTAAAATTAGGAGGTATAAGTATCTAGTAAAATCATTCTGGGTGAGCCAAAGAGGCAGCACAGCATGGGCAGAAAAAGTGAAATTAATAACTGAAGTATCCTGTAATAGAGAAATATTTTATGGTTTTGCTGCATTCATTCCATCAGCAGAAAGCTTCAGGCCAGCTCTCAGGGTTTTGGGGTGGTTTGTTGTTTTTTGAGTAACCCAGGGACGCACAGGCAGCGGCCGCATCCCACGTGGAGACGGCGATCGCCGCCTCCTCCAGGAATATCCTCCAGGTGTTGA
Organism: Peucedramus taeniatus; assembly: GCA_013400575.1. Taxonomy (NCBI): domain Eukaryota; kingdom Metazoa; phylum Chordata; class Aves; order Passeriformes; family Fringillidae; genus Peucedramus; species Peucedramus taeniatus. Next base: position 127,711 of record WBNO01008493.1, on the reverse strand, counting down.
AACTCCCCGTTGCCAGCAGTAACGTGGGATCTAAGACACCAGAGGCTTTGCTTTTCCCTTTGAACATGAAATCACTGCAGTCTCTCAGACAACATTAGGTGGTAACTGTTGGCAACAGCGGCGATGTTGGGAGCGACGTCTGTTTCTGGCTGCATTTCCAGAACCATCCATAACGCTGTGGTGGATGTGCTCTGCTCATAGATCACACTTTCCCTTTGTGCGTCACAGTGAATTTGGCTGCCTCTTCCATGCAAAAAAGTAATTAGCCTGGGTTGAATGTGAGGAATTTCTTTTTTGATTGGAACTGAAGGGTGAAATTCTGAACGTGGAAACCTGAGCTGCGAACTGGCATCGACCCGCGGCGCTGCGGCAGTCTTGCCTTGCTGCTCAGGTTTCGGGGTGTTTTATTCATGTAGCTGGAAATATTTTGGTTTTAATCAGTGCTCAGGCCAGGCTGGGATGTGCTCAGGCCAGGCTGTTCAGCCTTGGGTTCCTCTGACATGTATTGTACAACTACTTTTCCTTCAGCTGAAGAGCCGGCAGCGCTGGGTTTGAAGAGCTTTGGTTAAATGAGATGCTCTGAGTGGTCTGTAAGAGTGAGCTAAAGATCAAGGTAAACATATTTATTGATTTACTTCCTCACTCTTCTGAAAACAGGACTCAGACTCCAAACAATACACGTGTCTGTGGAATATACTTGTCTTTGCCCATGTTAGGTGTGCTGCACACAAGTGCGTGCTGGATATGTATTTATTTTTACACAGCCTTCTGGCCCTATTTGAATTTTTCTCTCCTTGTAGTATTTGCCCTTTGATGTATGTTTTTAATTTTTTGAACATTTTCAATAGATCTTTAAAACTTCGAGTTTATTTCTAATGCACATTCTGTTTAAGAGATTTAAATTTAATTCTTTGACCTTACTATTGCTCAGAAAAACCAGAGTTTGTTATCCTAAACCAAACAATCTTATAGGAGTGTAGTGTGATGCTAATATTTTAGTATGGTACACATTTTGTTAATAGTGAGGAACATGAAAATATATGTCAGCTGTTTGCAGGGATAGAGGTAGAGGAACGCATGTTTTAAGGTGTAAAATGATCATACATAAAAAGACCAAGTCATGTAGTAACTTTGAAGTTTTAAATTATTTAAGCTGATGAGATGCTGATGTCTCGCTGAAAACATAAATGCAAATTTCTCTTTGGTTTTACCCCTTGAAAAATAGGGTATGGCTTTCCATCAAGACCAGATGCCTGACATCCAGAGAGATTTAAAAGGCAAATTTAGTTTTTGTTGGGAACCAGAATGTGAAGTTTGGGTTACATGAAACTGACTCTTCCTGCTCTGGTACGAATTAATTTCAGCCATGCAAGATTAACAATTTCAGCCCTCTAATTTCTGCCTGTGATCACCTCTGACACCGATCCTTTGGAAAAACCTTGGGATCTCATATTTTTACAAGCAGAATTCCTGGGGTGTGAGGCTGAGCCTGCTCCCCATGCTCAGGCAGCAGCTACACATGGTGAGCACATGTGTGAGCAGGACAGGGAAGGTCCCAGGTTCAAATACTGGTGTCAGGCTGAGGGAACTGGCTGCCAAATTGTTCCTTCTGCAGAGTGTCTGCCTTGCCCCACCATGCTGGGCCTGATTTGTTTGTTTTAGAGGAGGGTTCTGTGCTGGTCTGTTCTGCTGGGAAAGGCCCTGAGAAATCCCAGCTGTGTTCTGCTCCTCATTGTTAATTTAACTGGAAAGAGAAAATCCTGTTTCTTCAGTTCCATGCTTTGAGCTTGTCACTGGTGAAATCTGCATGGGAGTTAATGGTTTGTACATCCCTCTTTTTTCAAGCTTGATGTAGCTCCATACTCAAGTTTAAGTGCCCTGGTTGAATTCCGTAGTGGGAATTCCCTTTCAGCTAAAGGATGTTCACCTGGTTTCTGATGAGGAGGATTCAGACCTCTACAATATTTAGCTCCTGTTCAGTACTAAATGCCATTTTTTGCCTTTTCAAGGGACTCCCTTTCAGCAGGGACCGTCAGCAGCAATCTCAGTAAGCAGTAGTTAACGAGCACCCGTTGGTGTCAGAGAAGTTGGAAGAATTCATGAGAGAAATCAGGCAATGGAGTCTCTGGGAATAATGACTTCCCTTGGGTTTCTTTACAAATTAAACTGATGAGGATTTAATCTTTCTTTTTTTTTTTTTTTTCTTCCCATGGGTTGCTTTGCCCTTGACACACAAGATCAGTTACTGGAAGACACAGTGACTGTGCCTTACACTTCTGCCAGTTTTTACAGTTTAGTCTTCTGTAAACTGAATAACCAGCTCCCATTTGTGTCGCCTGTGAACAAGTGACCTGGTTGTGTGGTTGTGTTCCAGCCATGCAGGGAATGATGACAGAAATGTTATTTTCTGTAGTAGGAAGTGGAGTGAGTTTACATTTAAAGTTAGCACAGGATTTTTGTCAGGGCAGTGAGTAATTCTGCCCACAGAACTGCTAGGAAGATCTTCTAGAAATGGAAAACAAAAGATGGGAGAGAATATTCAGGAGGCTATGGGAAGGAAGAGAAATTTAACCCATTTCAGGGCATAGCAGAGGCTGTTTGATCTAACCCCAAGCTAGATCTGATGATGAGCAAAGTTTCGGATTAGACTGGCAAGGACAACTATTAAGAAAAATAAGGAAAGAAAATAGGAACTTCCATTTAAATCTCCATAATGAATTCCTGTTCTAAACTAGAAGCCAGCACACATCATCCTTTCTCTGCTGAGAAATTTTTTATATTCATTTCTGCTCATAATGGTCTGGGAAAAGAAAAGAGAAAAAAGAAAAAAAGCTTTCCATTATTCATGTGAAAAATGAACTCATTTGCTCACATGCTTAGTGCTGGGGTTAATTATATTATGAAAAAGCACAGTTTGTAAGGAACTGGCTTATTACAATAGGAATGCCCTGAAATTTAAGCTGCCTAATTTGTCAGCTTGCTCAGACCATACTATTGCAACACTCAGCCTGTTTGTAGGTTAAGCAGCAACTTCTGGGCTTGGGCTTTGGTCCTGCACAGGGGACTGTGGGCAGGAGAGGGGTTTGACATCTTCTGTTTTGGGGGTTCCCCCGTGGCAGCACCATCACTCATCACCTGCACTCCTGGCCACTGCAGCATCAGGGACTGCACCCATGGCATCAGGGACTGCTGTGGACCAGGGGAGAGCTGCCCTGGTGTGGATTGAAGTACCAAAATCAGTTGTGGAGTGCTTCAGGTGTCCCTTTCCCACAGTGTTGCAGTGGACACAAGGACACTCTGGATTTGAGACATTCATTTCACAGGTGTAAACAAAAGGACAAGTTTTCTTGCTCAGATTGATGAGTTCTTCTGAGCACAGAATAAACACAGGGACAAAGCTGGAATAAACACTTTGTTCTCCACTTCCAACAGGACTTTTCTTTGTTGTCTTTTCTGCAGCTAGAAGCTAAAGCTGTGATTTGTGTCCTTCCCCTGAATGTTTGGAAGCTGATTTCCAGAGAAGCCGTTCTCGCAGCCCTCGGTTCCCTGTTCCTGCATCCTGCTGGCTCGAGCTCATTCTCTCACACTCCTGCTGTCACAAACTCAGATTGCTGCTGTACACAGATTTTCTAGTAATATTACAGCAGAGCTTCTCAACACCCCACGCTGCACGTGGTGTGCCACCACTAAATTGGTAGAGTCTGACCCATCCTTACAGGTTTTACTTGGAACAAGCATTTATTTCTGTTTGAAATTGTTCATTCACCTTTCATCCTGGGGAGCCTCAAAGGCAGCACCAACATGCACATCTATCTTTATCTCTGGTTTTGTTATTGCTGTGTTGGATCAGTGCTGTGCTCTTCATAACACCTGAGATCATAAATCCCTTAAAAGTACAGGTTGAGCAGAGTACACAAAGTGCTGCCTTTGCTTCCTTGCTGTTCCTTTTTGATGCCAGTGCTGAGGTCTTTGAGCTTGTGTTTAGTCCTGAAGATGTTGTCTGTGGCTAACCATGGGTATCTTCAGGTTATTCACACTTTTATATGACACTGGCTGTCACTCTCCAGCTGTCTTGGACTGAAAACTTCCATACATTTGCATAGTCTTAATTTTTTTTTTTTTTTTGTTCTCATGGAGATCTGTAAAAATAACTGTAAATTCTAAGCTTTCAGAAATGACCCAGCAGATTGGGTTTTTTTATATATGTATTTCAATTCAGTTCTGCTGACCTGATTTATAGACGTTTACAGGAAGCTGGAGAAAAGGCAGAAGTTCATGTAAATTTTCTCGAGATACAGAAGTAAGAGAGGAGGTTTGGGGATAACAGAAAATATTAGCAAAGAGCTAGCCTTAGTTCATGACCAAGTGGTTTACTGACTTCCTTCCCCAGGAAAGCAGAAGGAAGCAGGGTGCAAGGATATCTAGAATTCAAGGTGCATTTTGTGAACTCTCCTTTGGGCACCAGGACTTGGCTTGGCTGGAGTCAGCTGTGGGGTTTAGCACTCAAAACATCAATCCAGTTGCTAAGAGTCCTGAAGCCTCACTGATAGTCACTGCCTTGGAAATGATGTTTGAAGAGTGTTTACCTGCCTGCAAAAATACTAAGGGCTTACATTGTGAAATCAGACCTGGAAAGTTCAAAGCCTTTCTGTGTTTGTGTGTGCATAACCAGCACTTGTCGGTGCTGGAAGTCAGGTTCACTGCAAAGAGACTGCATTTTTAGGGCAAAAGCACTTATAGACAAAAGCAAGGGCTTTTAAGGATGTCACTGCAGAGCCCTGAATTCTTTCTAAAAGGGTTCCATTTTGTGGCATAAAAGTCAAAGCAGAAAGAAACTCACCTCAGCAGAGCTCTGAAGTGGGGAAGGTGCCGTACAGCCAGCCAGGTTTTCTTTTATGTTTTGCTCATAACCATCATAGCAGGGAAAGGCAAACACTTGTCTAATTTGATAAAATATCTTTAATTGCAGCAGCAGTACTTGAGGTTTGGGCTGGCTGCGTCAGCTCTGTTTGTAATCACAGCTCCAGCCGCACTCCACAATCAGCGCCAATTGCTGCCAATTAGCATCCGCTAGGCTGCTGCTGCTTTATTCAGATGTTCTGGGCTGTTTGGTTGCATTATTCATACCTTGGCTGGGAAAACATAGTTTAAAAATGAGCACCGTTGCAGGGTTTCATTGTACTCTGATAGACCTTCTCCCAACTCCACCTCTCCGTTTAGTTCCAGTTAGTGAACAGAGGAAAACTTCGGGCATGGTCTAGGTCATTCTGCATTTCACTTCTAGGAAATAGTTCCAGCTTGACAGAGAATTTTAAAGAGGGATCAAAAGATCTCAAAGTTGATGTTTTTTCATGTAACAGTTTGGTATGGGAAGTCGTTGTTGCAAAATGTCATCAATGTGCAGGACGTTAGCAATGAAAAAGAAGAAAAATTTTAAAAAGTGAGCAGGCATGTATATGGTTATGGAGGACTGCCGTGAACCAGGGACAGAGATTTTAAAAGGATTTTTAAGTGGCAGTTTCAGAACTGAGCCTGGTCTGTGGTGTAGGAGAGCTTGGGGTGGAAGGGGCCATCTCTGTACCTGCAGCAGCTACAGAGTGTTCTCTGTGGTGGCACAAGATGAGCTACAGGTCCAGTCTAACACAGCAGCATCTTGGGCTTTAAGAGCTTGTGGTTTCACTTATTTAAACTTTGAGCCTGTGTTTTCCCCCTACAGGATTTTATTCTGACTTCAAAGGGGTTGTTCTTAATGCGAGCAAGTGCAAATGATTGATGAATGTGTTTGGGTTTTTCCTTCAGATGATGATTTTAATAAGGAGAAATGAATGCTGGCTAAGTATGTTTAACCAGAAGCTTTGTTTGCTTTTGGTTTTGCATCTAAGTTGAATTAAGTGAAATGTTTTAGTGCCACAGTAAGAAAAGAAAGCAAACCATGGCAGAGCCCCCCATCCCTGGGGAACAGGGGCCAAGCACATGCTCATTATGTGATGGATGCTCTCTGCATATGGGAATGTGACATGGGGATAAAGAGCAACGAGTGCAGCAGTAATTTCTTTAATTAAAAAGAAAAAAAAATTGGAAAAAGGAGGTGATAACTTGTGGAAAGCACAAGGACCACAGCTGCCAGCAGAGACAGTGGCAGTGATGGGTGTTAGCTGGGAGGTGAGGCTCCAGGAGCCTGTGCCAAACTCCCCGATGAGTTTGCTCCACTAATCAGGCGCTTGTTAATAATGACTCAGATTTACGATACTTCATAACAGCCCAAGAAGAAATATTCATCCTGGTATTGACTTTGTGGGGGAAGAAAACCTAATAAAGCATTGAGAGTGCTTAATCAATACCCAGGCAGGGCTGTGCTGACTATCAGAACGAGCAGCTTTGTTTGCTATTCAGGCGGATAATTTATGGTTAGTGCTGGAAGTGATGTATGTAATTTATGTTTTAGAGACAATTACTGCTCAGAGACAACTGCTGCACAGCTTTATGCAGGAAATCAAAAGACAAATGCAGTCTTTGGGGTGCAAGTGTTATGCCTGGCAGCCTGTCCAGTGTATTTGTTCATTACATTATATGTATGTGTAATGTTGATGTATGTGCATGTGTGCTCGTGTGAGCTACGCTGCATTGTAGCAGTGAGTGGCCTTTAAAGTTCAAATCAACTTTCTCAGGTTTCACGATTTTTTAGACATATGGTTTGGTTGCAGACCATCCAAGCTGTAATTACGAAAAAACAAAAACAGTGTGTAAAACTTAAAGCGGTACTTTTTTTTTTTTGGATCTTTGGCATTTTTAAAAAATTTAGTCAAATTATTTAGATCAATGCATGAGAAATTGTCAAATGGACATTGTGATTTGAAGACACTTGCCTATAATACCTCTTTATAAAAGCAAATTGTAAGATAGTTGCAGCTCCACACCTTTGTGTGCCAGGCACTCAGCTATATTAAAGTACACGTATAGAAGCATTTTAGGTGCACATGATAAACTATATTTAGACTTTGATCTTAACCATCATGAGGGTGTGGTTTGGTTTATTTTGCCCAGCAGCATTTGCGTTTTCTGAGTTAGGAATTTACATCTCTAAATTGCTATAAAAGTCAATATAAGCTGCCAGTGCCTGTCAGAGAGAGGAATCAAACTGCTTTCTTAAAGATATTTAACATTTAAATTCCTGAAATCAGCCCATCTTCACCACAGTCTTCAGGAGAAGGTCCCAAGTGTTAGTAATGGAATGTTGTTTCTCTCTAAATAAATACATTGTGGTTGCTGTGACCCCTGATTGAAGCAGGGTGTGTTACCCTAATGCTTTTAAACTAATCAAAATCACCTCCTCACTCCGTGCTGGTGGGCTTTGTTCAGGCAGGACTGCAATAACAATGGCAATGATTTTACAGATTTTATTCCACTTGAGTGATTTATTTCAAGTCCAGGGAGCTCTGACACGTGCTGGAGTCGGTGGCTCACGGGTCAGAGCACGGGTTAGCCCCAAAACTGGGCACCCACATGGCAAATTTGCATGTGGCTGCCTTAAATAAATAAAGCTATTGCTCATATACAGCTGATAAATACAGAAACCTTGGAAAATGGGTTTTAAATACCGTGTGGCAGTTATGAGATTCCTTTTTTTATCTTAAAGATTAGTCTTTATATTAATGAATATGGCATTAAACTTGTATGGGGAAAATAAAAATACCTTAACCTGTAGGCAATGAGTTAACTGCTGTGTTCCATTGATCTAAACATACAAACTTGCCAAAATTAGATGGTCTTTCACTTCATGGTTTTCCTGCTGCAGAGCTGAGCCCCTGCTCATTGCAGGTGCTTCCTCCTTGCCCATCTCTGGCCAGTCCTGTGTTCAGGGCAGGTTTAATCCCTCACTGAGTTTTAAGGATGATGAATTGAGCTCCAGGTGCAGACCCTGCAGAGCTGCAGCCCTCACCAGCAGCTCAGTGGAGAGGAGACTCCTGCCCCAATGCCAACACCTATTTCTGCTTTTCACACTGATTTTTCTTCATCTGCTTTCTACTTTTAAGAGTTAGTGATAGAGCAGGTCCCTGCTGTTAGATTTCAAGCTGGAATTACCAATGAAAAGCACTTTGTCCAGTGTCTGCTTTTACATAAAAGCATTTCATTTATTTGTAGGAAATCTGAAATCGCCTACATTTTCATAAAAACTTGGTGAAGGGCTGTTTTCCCTGGAGCTGGGAATGTGTGACATTTTCAGATGGAATAGCATTAGCAAGAACAGAGAAATGAAGGGATTGGAATTGTCCTTCTCCATTTAGCATGCAGTTCCCAGGCAGGGTTAATTGGGCAAAGGTGGTCGGCTTCATGAAAAAAAAGGGATGTTCCCTTCCATATCAAGTATTTTATAAGATTTTTAGAGAAAATACTTCTCACACAGTTCTGTCTATAATACCATGAGTGCAGGGAGTGTGGGACGTGAGCACATGTCAACAATCCATATTTTAACATACTACTGGATTTAAAATATATTGTGGATTTTTTTTCCCCCACACATATATGCTAGACAGATCATATATAAAGTTAATATCAAGTTAATCTAGATGCAAGGTGTTTTCAATTATTTTTCCCATGGCAAGACTGAAGGCTCACATCCAGTATGTCCCATGGATAATGTTTTTGTGTTGCAACATTGGCTCTATAAATAAATGTGAAACATTGCTGTAGCAAACATCACATTTGTTTTTTGTTTTTTTTTTGAAGTGCCTACAGCATGTCATTACAGATGGATTGATAGGCTTGATAACATTGAACTTTTGTCAGACCTAACGTGGCAGACTTGTTATGTGTCAGAAATTTTCTGTCATTTTGCTCACTATTCAAAAGGCAAAATATATTTGCGACCTTGAGTGACATTGAATATGGAAAGCAGACAAAAATTTATCATTTGACAGAATTGTTTTTGTTGAGTTTGAGTTTAACTTTTCTTTTTTTTTTTTTTTCAGTGGCAAAGTAATCAGATTTTAAAATCCTGACTACTCTGTTTTAGGAATATGGAGCAGCTGATTGTGGCTTGTAAAAGCTCTATGACCCGGCCTTTTACAAATGTAAAACACATTCTTTATTACTTCACATTCAGATCATTTATTTTTCTCCTTCTTTGGACTGAGGCAACATCTGACCTTTATTATGGAGTTGCAGAAAGCAGCTTGGCAGGGAGCAGGCAGTGGGGAAGATCTTGAACAGGAGACAGGACAGCAAAGGATGAAGATGCTTAGAGAGCAAATTTTCATAGCATTGGGGCTAAAACTGGTGAGATTTATTCTTACTCAGTGTATTCCTTCTAATGTGATTGCTCTGTATTAAAAAAAGCTTTTTTTGGTGTCTTAATTCAGAAATTAAATCATAGTTTATTTTATGATGATTAGCTTTAAATAAGGTGTCTGTTTTAAAGACACATGGAGATGGAAAGTCAGATTTTGCGAGTATATCAGAAGAAATGGTGGGTTTCTGGTGTAAAAAGCTGCAAAGGAATGCATGAAAATATTTCCTCAAAAGATGGAAACAAATATTAAGGCAGAGACAAGGAAATCCTAGACAGAGCATTAAGGCAGAGTTAGAAGAAAGAGGAAATGAAGTTTTCACTCATACAGCACCAATAGCTGGACCACAGCATTTTATGCTGAGCAAGGAAGGAAAAGATTTTTAATTGCTAACAGGAACACTGCAATCAAAGGAGAAACTTCCTATATATTAGCATGCAGCAGCACTATGCACTTCCGAATGGATTATACCCTGGTGAAATCAAGGGGATAATGATGAGCTCCTCAGCTAGAAAGGTTTTGTTCCAATAATTTGGTTCAAAATATAGACACTGGTGTTAATAAATTGGGCTGTATATCCTAGACCACCTCACCCAGTCAATATTTCACGCCATGAGGTCACGCAGCATTGAGGGTGCTAAAGAACAAAACAGTTCTTCCCTTAATTTTATTTAAAAAAAAAAGGAGCAAGGCAATTTTATTAGTTTTCAATCCTGTTAGTATAAATAGAAGTCAAAGCTGTGGAGCCAGGTTATTTTGTGGCTAGTTACTGTTTATCACCACGAGGCACATCGAGTAAATCCCTTGGAAGGGGCCGCGCGCCGCTCTCCGCGCAGCACCGAGCGCTCGCGTGCCTCCTCCCAGAGCTTGGAGGAACACGTCCAAAATCTGTCTCCTGTCATATGTTCTCCCCGTCTCTTGCTGAGGAGAAGCGAGCAGACGCACGTTGTTATTTTGGTGCCGTTTGTTTTTGGAGGGGAGGAGGAGGGGGAGTGTTTTTCTCTGGGAAAAGTTTCTGTTTGAATCGCGTTCCCGTGAAATCGAGAAGAGCCTCGTTGGCTTCACGCGAGTTAGGGTTTGGTTTGTTGTGTAGCTCTGGGATAACTGAATTTTATTTTATTTCTTTGTAGCCTGACAATGTTTTCCAATATCACTGAGGACAAAGAAATTATCGTTTTGTCGGTCATTGTGTTGAATCTAAGGCTGTAGAGAAATGAGGTGGTTTTAGTGGGTTTGTGCCTCTTCAGCTACGCTTTAGCAAAAGTTGGTGTTTCATGATACACTTTTCTTGTAGCTTTTTAATTGCCTGAAACCTCCTCAAAAATTTCTTTTAACCTATGGCTTTTAGCCAGGATCAGAAATGAACCAGTCAAGTGAAGCCTGAGCTCATCAAAGGACTAACAAACCTTGGTAAATCTTAGTCTTTAACATTGAAGGGTTGCAGTTGAAAGGATCTCACCCCTCTTGCATGAATGTGAAATTCATTTTTTTATTATTTTTCTTTACAAACTAATTAAATGTTTTTTTTTAAAAGCCTCATTTCTCCCTTGGGGACGAGGAGTGCCACTAATACAAAGTAACTGCCTGTAGTTTTTACAGTCATGATGCTCATCTTCTGCTGCTTAATCCTCCTCCTCCTGGATTTCGTGCTGTCTCACCTGAGGGCAGTGTGAGCTCCCTCCCAGTGCCAAAGGCCAGTCAGATCTGTCACCTGCACCCTCAGCCCAGGCTTTGAGGAGATGGGGTGTCCCCTCAGCCCCAGCTCTGCTGCCAAGGCAGATCAAGACATTTGCCCAAAAACTGAAGCCAAGCCCCCCTGAGCCCATTATTCTCACACAGATCCATCCTGCTTGCCCTTGCACTGATGGACTGGGTGTGTGTGGGACATGAACACTTGAGAGAGCAAAGTGAGTGAGAAGGAATTTCCCAAGTTCACTGTGCAAGGAATCAGTGCAGCAAATATCTGCTGGGCTTGTTACATTTACCATCCCCTTTGGACAAATTTTCTATTTTGGAAATCACCTCCATACCTTTTGTTGTCTCTGCTCCTGCTCAGCAGAGCAGCACTGCTGGCCTTGTGGTTTCCATCATATTTCTTTGAAATTTCTTATGTAGGGTATTTAAGTAGGTATGTAAGTGAATGTCTTTGCTATTGATTTTTTTCTCTGCCACTGGCTGTCTATTTCCTTATTTATTTTTTTCATTTAGTCCTTTAATGTTCTTCATTTGTTATGTGTAAAGTTCTATTTTGCATGCAGGAAAACACCAGCTTGCAAGGTGAATAAGTCAGGTGTGTAAATAACAGCATCTGACAGAAAGCAGGGCCATAATTGATTTAAAACCCTACCATCTTTCAGAGGTTTCTCATCTCTGCCACTGCTTCTAGAAGCAGCCAAGTGAGGCTGCTGGAAATGACTGTGTAGAGGTTGTTCCAGAGGTGGAAGTTGGCGAGCTGGGTAGAGCCTGCAGCCAGAGCCAGGTGGGCTCTGCACTGACCTTGTGTAGAAGAGGAGGAGGAAAATCCCACCCTTGCAACTCTTAGAATCACAGAATTGTTTAGGTTGAAAAGACCTTTAAGACCATTGAGTCTAACCATTAACCCAGCACTGCCACTAAACCATGTCCCCAAGTGCCATAGCCACTAATGGCTGGGCTCGAGGATCTTAGCGGTGTTTTCCAACTGTAATGATTCTATGATATCTGCCTTTTAAATCCCTCTAGGGATGGTGACTCCACCACTTCCCTGGGCATCCTGTTCCAGTTCTTGGCAATCCTTTCAATGAAGAAGTATTTTGTGGTACCCAATCTAAACCTCCCCTGACAAAACCTGGCTGTGTGGACGGGCTCAGCAGCGTAGCCGGGAGTCGCTGCTCCTGGGGTTGCTTCAGGCTCCTGACCTGTTTACCTCAGAAACTTTCTCATTTTTTCACATCAGTCAGACACAACTGTCCTCAGATCTTCAGGTGCTGTGGTCAGTGCCCACTCTTCACTGTTTGCTTGTGTTTTTTCCTGGCAGATGTCAATGAGTGCACCACAGGGAACGGCGGCTGCCACGACCGCTGCTGCAACACCATCGGCAGCTACCACTGCAAGTGTCCAGCTGGCCAGAAGCTGGGGGAAGATGGAAAATCCTGTGCAGGTAATGCTTTGTACCATGTCTCAGTGCTATTAAGGAATCAGTAGGCTTAGGAAGGGAAAGGAAATGCTGGCTTTTATGTGGAGCCAGCTGAAGAGCATGTGCTCAGAGTTGTCGAGAGCACAGATCTTCTCATGTCTGGATTATGAAGATGTAACTGTAAGAACACTTCAAAGGGTTGGGGTTTTGTTTTATTTTGTTGAAGAAAATGTTATGACTTAACCTGGATTGGCTGTGCCATGTTCTGATTATGGGATTTCCATCATCAGTTGAAAAACTTGAAGAAAGTGTATATGCTTGATAATATTTCATCTGTCTCTAAAGCAAAATGGTTCTTATCAGAAAATGCACATACATTTTCATATTTCAATCACAGTTCCACAGCTAGAGATTAACTGAATAAAAAAGGATTTAAAACCACATGCTATGTAAACCCATTTGTCTTTTTCCTAAGGGAAATTTAAGTCTAGTTAGTGCATTATAGGGTAAAATTCATTCTTATGCAAAAACTTATGTTAGAACACATAATGAATTATGGTCAGACTTCCTAAAGGCTCCCTGGCAGAGTGGGTGTAAACAAACCCAGATGATGTGTTGACCTACAGTCACTACATTTTGTGCATCATCAGGTGCTGCAGAAGGTCAGGTGTGAGGTACCCAAGGTGTGCAGTGCTCCAGGCCAGAGCAGTTCCTTCTTCCTGAGCTCTTCCCTGACACAGGTAGCAGGGATGTGCTGCCACATCATCTGGTGTGCTCTGCTGTGGGCCTGGATTGCACCTCCCCTGCATTTCAGTGCTGCAGTAAATGCAACAGTGATGATATTTTTTTAATCTCAGGGCAGTTTTTCATTAACTGTATTATCATCTTCTCACAAGAAACTATTTTCTCTGGCTTTTCCCATTGCACAATGTCTCACAGACTCCCTTCTTCCAAAATTTCATTTTACCACTGTCCAGCTCCTTTTTAAGGTTTGCAAAAAGCACTGTATTTCTTGTCTGTGGTCATATGATTTCTCTTAACTTTATAATCTATTTGGCTGCACTCCTTTTTTCACTAAAAGACAATAAAATTATTTTCCATGGCAGCCTATCAGTTGAGATCCACCTTGACAGTGGAAATGAGCTGTAGATGGTTATGTTGTTTTGATTGAAATATTTCATTATGGTCCTCCATGTTTTCATTTTGGCCTTTGGAGAGCTCAGCTCAGGAATATATTTTATGATTCAGATCCCTGCTATTTCACCTCTCTTACCTCTTTGTGGGACTGACTGGCAATATGCCCATGGGCCAGTGCACAGGTCTGTGTTTTGATGACTACTTCCTGCTCTCAATGAATAAAAGTAGTCCAAACCCCAAGGTTTTTGTAAGCAGGAGTCCTACTCATCATCAATCCTTAGCATGCAAGAGTAATTTTCCTTTGAACTAGTCTTATTTTAATAATTAGTCAAACTAGTGTTCCTTCTGCACAACTAAATTCTTACAATACACTTTAAATTCAAGCATTTGGACAGTCTTTAAAAACTCAAACAGAGCTTAAGGTATTTGATTTTGTACCGTATTTTACCTGACCAGGAATTGCAGGGGAATATATCACTAGCTGTTTTAAGGCCATTTTTTTTTTTGAAATCTTTAGGCAAAATGAAAAACCACAATGAACCAGAAGCGCTCAAATCATGAAACACAATGAACATGGTGGTGTCACTAAACACTCCTGAACTTCTGCAGAGGTGACAGTGACAGTGAGAATTTGGCTGTACTGACCTGCAAGGAGGACAGTTTCAGCCACCTCCTGCCCATTAGGTGTTACAATATGAGTAACTTAGTGGTTGGTTACTATGGGAGGGAAAAGTGAGCTCAAACAAAACTGTGAGTGATGCTGGAAGGTCTTCCAGGGTGTGAACTGGGGTTTTATTAATGCTTCTGCATTGCTCAAAGAAGTCATTTTTGCAGATAAGAGTAAAATGGCTCCTCATTCAGGTTAACCAGTGGTTTTGGAGGAATAAAGTTTATTGTTGTTCTGGGTTGTTCCATTCTTTCTGCCTTTATAGCATCATTTAGCTTTATGTTACCCCTTAGTCTAAACTCAGGCATTAAATAGATGTGCACTATTGTTCTGCTGCCATTATTTTTCTCGTGGTTGGTTTTATTTCACTGGTGCCTGCAATGATTGATCAGTATATGGGTTTTTTTATAAGCCAAGGTACAAATAAGGTGTATTGTTAGAAAAGCAGCATGGAAGTAGCACAGATCTTATTCAGCGAGTCATTATTACTGGAAAGATTGATCGTGTTTTTCAGAAACAAAATAGAGCATCCTTCTGACAAAAGGGAAAGATGTCAAGAAAAATTGTTGAGTTTTTTTTAAATATTTTTTTAGCCATTTGTAGCTGTTTACTGCTGAGAAAGGGAAAGTGGATAAAAAGTCACTAACCAACAATGTACTGAAGTGCACTGCTGTTTTGATCAAGCATTGCTGGAGGTTTGTGAGCAAATTTTTTTGGAGACCCAAAGGCATAAATTCACAGCTTGAACGAGCTGACAATGCTCAACATCTCCACCTTCTATGGTGTCAAAGGTGTGTGCAAGACAGAAGGCTCCATGAATATGCACAAGACAACAGCATAAAATAGGTGAGATAATCTTAAAGTAATTATTGCTATCAGCTTTGATTAAACCTTCTCCTTCCTGAGGGATTGTGTTGTTGGACCCACATGGGGAAGGGGATCGGGCAGCACAGCCTGGAACACCCAGTGCTGTGGGGTCTATCCTCGCTCCAAGGGCTGTAGGGATATTTCCTGGCTATTTGTAGGGATCTTTTCTGGCTGTTTGGGGGTTCTTTTGGCAGGATATGCCATTCAGAGTTATGTAGTTTGTAAGGTCTTCACTTTGGTGAGGGATACTCGTATGGAGAGGCAAGATGTGGTGAGCTGGAGCCCTGTGCATCTCCACAGAAATGCCAGCCAGAGCAGTGACCTGATTAGCCTTTCAAAACTAATTATCTCCATGTTGTACTGCAGCTTTCACTCTCCAGCCTTCATGCTCAGAACTTCAGTTTGCTTCTCTGACAGAGAAATATTTCCTGGCAGCTCCTGGCGCAGGCATTTCAGATTGTGACAGAAAGCTCCTGCTTCCCTCCCGCTCCTCCTGTGCCTGATGGAAATGAATGATGAGACAGGATTTGGCTTTAAATCATTGCACAAATAATGTGACAAATTAATATTTGACATTTACCAGTGTAGGACTGTCAGGCTGATGCTGTGCCCTGTGCATCCGCGTGCTGTTCCTGGGGCAGCCTGGGCAGGGGCTGTGGGTGGGTTTGCTCAGAAAGGTGTGACCTGGTCCGAGGCAGGGAGAGGAAATGGGTGTGTGTCCAATACCTCCTTGTTTGTGGAGCAGAGGTACCACTGTGTCAGCGAGATAGGCTGTGAAATGCAGAGATATCCTCATTTCATGTTTTATTCTGATGCGAAGCAGTTCTACTCAGGCATCGCAAAATGCAGAAATGGTATTTTCTGAGCATAAATACCATTTAAAATGGTATTTTAAATGGTAATTTTAAAGCTCAGTTGCTGGCACAAGTCCAGATCTGTAAGGGATGCTGAGGCTACAGCTACAAAAGCGTGTTTTCACACATGAATAAGCTGCAGAAGTCAAGTAGAAAAAGGTCGTGACCTTATGTTAACCTTCTTTGGTAAACTGTCATTTCTTATTTATATTATTGTGCTCTCATCTGTCAAGGCAACTGCAGGAACTTAGAGACAAGTGAAGTCCTGTGATTAACTGTTGATGAAAAGGAGCTCCTATTTGGTTGATTGGAGTGATATTGCAATGGCTGTAACCCCATCCCTGGGGGTTTTGGTCAAACCTCGGAGCTCTGGCAGAATTCCTGACCTTTGCCAGGGGGACTTAGGGAGCAGCTGCTCCCAGAGCCAGAGTGTGACTGTGCCAGGGCCACCACTGGTTATCCCAGAAATGGAGGAGTCACTGGGGTCACTGCTGGAGCCTGGTCCCAGGGGACACTGCTTGTTACCTTGGAAGAGGTAATGGTGGGCTAAAAGGAATACTGAGGGACATGTCCGAGAGCAAGAAAGTGTTTATAATTATGGTGACAGCATTTGTTGAGTTAATAAGGTCTGAAATACAACTTATTCTTGTCAAGTTCTGGTTTTGTTGAAGAGAACAAATGCTAGTTCTGCATTTGGACTGTTTTCCCTGCCCAACAAATCAATGTACAGGTGTCTGCCATGTCCTGTGACAAAAAACTGAAGGACATAATACCATGCACTTTGAGGGAAATGCCAAGGCATTTCTAATTATACTTATTTAATTTTTATTAGAACAGGAGAAATGGGTCTACTGGAAGGATTCAGGATGCTTTTGCATGATCTTAACTCTAACACTTGCATTTGATTCAACACACATTGTGGGCAGGCCATGACACTGAGGTACTTACTGCCAGGAACACTTCAGCAGAAGGAGAACAAGGAGAATATATTTTACAAATATCAAAAAGTACCAGTTCTTATTCCAGATGCAACAAGTACCAGACCAGCTGAACTCAAATCTTACAGCACTCAAGTGAAGGCACCTCAGATGAGGTGAAGCCACCCAACCCTCTTCATCTTCCTCTGTTTCAAGACCTTGTCTTGAGACAAGGAAATGAATGCAGTTGCAAGAATTGTTTCACAATTATCTAATTATCTGTAACTGAATTACTCTGTCCACCTAATGTCTGCCTCCTAGAGTGATGGGAATGGTCAACTCCACCTCATCACCTCAGCAGACCCTGGGTGAGCTATCTTTATAACTGAGGCATTTCAGGGTATTGGAGCTTTACAGCAATTCTAAAAAGGAGAGATAAAGAATAGGCAAAAGGAAAAGACTTGTGAAAGGAGAGAAGGTAAAGCCTAATTTCTTATTTTTCCAAACCTGTTTATAGTGGCTCTCAGGTATCCTGGGACTCCAGCTTGGGTTTTTAGAGCTTAGTCAGATAATTTCAAGTATTTATGTTTCAAAGTATGAAAAACTCGCAGTAATCTGCCAAGGGGGGTGAAGAGTAAACATTTTCTTCTCCATTAATTTGAACATCCAGAGTACTGGTAAATGTCTTATATGTGAAGTGAGTTCAACATGAAGCAATATCTGTTTTTACATTTAAGTATTAATTATGATTGCTCCTACCTGTCAAATTATTATTTTTAGTCATAAGTAAAAAGCTTAATAACTGCTTTTGATTTCAGATCTCAGTTGGAAATTAAAAAAAATAGAGTTCCCCTTGTCTTATAGAGGGAACTGTATTAAGTGAGATTAAGGATTAATTGTGCATTATAAACACTGTTTGGCATTGTGCACTCAGGCTTCTGTGGTTTTCTGGAGACTGTTGGATTTAGGCAGGAGGACTGTGAGATTTTTGTGCATGGCTGCAGAGAAGCTCCGGGCAGAAACTGCTGGAGATGTTCTACATTTGCAAACTTGATGGGGAATCTAATTTTATTTCTGCTCCCAAGTTATTCTTTTGGAATTCTCAATTTCAAGCATTTCTCTGAGAAGAAATGATGGCTGGAGGTTGTTCCTCTGACCTCCCTCGTGCTCTCCCATGCTGTGTTGGATCTGGCTGGGATCAATAGCTGCGTGGAGCTGTTACACTCTCCCAGGCAAATTGTGTCATCTGTCTGCATTTGTCTATTCTTGGTAGTTCTACAGCAAAAAAAGCCCTCCAAATAAGTAGCAAAAATGACAACATAGTTGTAGTAAGGGTAACACTGACTTCAGCTTATTGAACTTTTTTAATGAATTACCTGAGTGCTGATTCCTGGCAAGCCCAAGCAGGCAGGAGCTTGAGCTGAATTTCGGGGGCTCATTCCAGGCTGGCAGTGGCTTGGTCTGGGCAGTCCCCTTGCTTTCTGTGAGCCCTCCCCAGCAAAAACCACCCAGCTAAACAAACCTTCTCGATCTTTTTAAAATACATCAAATACTAAACTCAGCAAATCCCAGCGTTTTATGTCTGTTTCTATTCGGTCAGGGAAGGGACACATTGCTCAGGCCAGAACAGGCAGTTCCCACCTGGTTGAAAGCATTTCTGTGTCGGTCTGGGCTGAGAAGAGCATCTGATGCTCTGGTAATTGATTTATTGTTGAATTTTAATTGCCCTGCTTTAGTTTCTTCCCAATTCCTGCCTGGCTGTTGCTGAAGGCTCCCCACTCCTCCCTCACACACCGAACAAAGGCGGCTGCAAGCTGAACCACCCAGATTCTCACATCTGCCATCCCTCGGGGTAGACAGGCTCACAGTTATGACAGCTCCCTCCAAAGTGAGCGCTGCCATTGGAGGCTCAGCTCGTTTATCCTGGATATGTGTTTTCATCGATGGGAGCTGAGAACAGGCTGAGTCAGTTTGCAGTCACTTTTAAAGTAGAAGTTTTATGCACACCAGTTGGGTCAAGGGTATTGTTATCCTAATCCAAGTCTCCAAAGCAACGGTTGAAGGAGTCCTACCCAGAAGCCCTTGACTTTTGGGGAAGACTGGGACCACTTATATTTCAAGGATTCAATGATTATTTCCAGATAATCTCAGTAAATCCCTTTTTCTCCATGGAGCTTGTTTTTTGGTGCCTAGATTTTTGCCTTTGAACGCTTAATTCAGCTGCAACATTTTAATAACAGCCTTTTGCATAAACAAACCCTGGAACTGGCAGTTTAATTTTCAGGCTATGTCAGGATTACACAGGGTTAGGTGTAGAGCAGCTTGTCACCGTGTCACACATCCCCTGCAGCTCAACTTGTGCCGCGTTCCAAGGCAGCAGCATCTTTTAAAAAGGACAGCGTTGCTCATACCCCACGGAAAACTGGCACTTTTTCCCCTTTGCATTCCAGTTATCAGGTGAATTATTGATCACTGATCTGAAGGGGAAGGCTTGTTTTTGGGTGTCACAGGTAGCAGCACACACAGAGCCCCCTCTCCACAGTGCCTCCATATGGCGCTGGCGGCTCCCCGTGCGTCACAGCTGATTAGAGACTCAGCACAGGAATTGCTTCTCCAGAATTCCAGCTACCTTGTCTTCCTCCAGCTCCACCAGCTGGAAGTAAATATGGAGCAGGAACCTCAACTTGCCATTATCCTTGGGAAGGAATGCCCTTTAGTTTGTGGGGACAGCGGCTGTCACCCCCTCCGTGGTTCCTTCGTGAGTGACTCCAGGTACTGCAGTTGTGATTTTGTGCTCACAACAAAGTTGGTCATGGGCAAAAACACCTGCCCTGGAGAGTTTTCTTTGTCCAAACCACTTGATGCATAAAGCTGTATTGATCAGCTTTTGATAGTGAAAATATTTAAAGTTCAGAAGTATTGCAGTGTTTGCCATATTACTCAGGGACTTAATGCTTTTAATTAATGGATGAGCTGTGAATACTCAGATGGAAAACATTATGGAACTATATGAAAAGGCTGTTATTGTCCAGATGAAAGATAATATTTAGAAATAATGTGACAAAAAATGATAGACTGCAGTACAAATATGTTTTGAGATATTTCTAGGGTTCTGATTAGTTTATATTAGCTAGTTTTTTTGCATGTATGACTACATCTGAAAGGCAGGTTATAGAGAATGTTAGCATTCCAGTGGGCTGATTGACAATAATTAGTTTATTTTTGAAGGAAAGGAAAGTAGCACGGTATTGTTGGAGCTGACTAATGTGAATTAAAAGCCAGGTAATCTTTTCTGCAATTACAGAGATACAATGATTGCTGTTATCACAGAAGAAAATCCACTCGTACTTTTAAGAATCATTGTGTAGGAAGAGCTTTGCAAGCCTGAAATTGAAGCTCTGGTCATGGTCTCCAAAATTACACTTAGTAGTAATTTTATGCAGAAGCAAGACTTCTGAATACTTAAATTATAGCTTGTTTGTAGCAAGGTATTTACCAGCAAATACAGGCATCTTATAAACAGCACATGAGTCATCTTGGTGTTCATTTCGAGCACATCGAAAATGTAAATTGCAGCTGAATTATTCTTGTGTGGAGAGGTGAGGCTTAGAAAAACCTTAAATTTGTACTTTAAATGGAAATTGTGAGAGGAAAAATGTGCACATTTGCCTTTCAGAGGAAGGTATTGTGCAGAGTGGCTCCAGCTTTTTCTATAGCTTTGCCTACAGGCTGCGTAAACAAGAACTGACGGGAAAGAGCACAGCTCCTGAGTGGTGTTTGTGTTCCTCTTTGGGAGCATTTAATACTGTTCTTCACCTGGACACCTAATAGAACTCCCTTTTTCAATTTTTTTATTATTATTGAAATGCCTGTGGATTTTATGAGCCATCTGATACAACCTTAAAAAGCTTTAAAACAATTTGTGATAAAATCTAAAGCAAACAGAAACCCGTCAGCTTCTCTGTTCAAAGCCTTGGCCCAAAGGAAGCGATCCAGACATGACTGTCAGCAAGATAGCAACTGCTGGGAGAGCTACACTGCGTTATTAAAAGATCAGTAGTTTGATCAACATCATATTGGATTACTCAAACTTCAATTACAGGAGTACCTGAGGGCTTTAGCTGGGATATATTAGAAGAACAACTTGAAGTGAACCTGCTGTTGTTGCACGCTGGCTCTGTGAAGGGCCCACCTGAGAACTTTGTGAACAGTTCCTGTCCCAAAAGGGATTCAGTGTCAGCTAAGGAGTTCAAAAACAACTAATGAAAATTGAGCAATCCACTGGTTAATTTGATGTGAATTTTAATCTCAGGAAGAGGAAGAAAAAAGGGAGTAAAATAAATTCTTTTGTGCCTGGTGATATTATTCATGCAAAGACAGGGTGAGAGAGGTGGGGTGGTTCAGTCTGGAGATGAGAAATGTCTGGGGAGACCTCAGAGCCACTTTCAATGTCTAAAGGGACTCCAAGAAAGCAGGAGAGGGACTTTCAATAAAAGCATGGAGTGATAAGAAAGAGGGAAATGGCTTCAAACTGACAGGGCAGGTTTAGATCAGATACTGAGAAGAAATTCTTCTCTGTGAGGACTGTGAGGCACTGGCACAGATTTCCCAGAGAATTCATGGCCTACACCTGGAAGAGTTCAAGATGTCAGGTTGGACAGGGCTTGGAGCAACCTGGGCTAGTGGAAGGTGTTCCTGCCCATGGCAAGGGAATTAGAACTGGCTGATCTCCAAGGTCCCTTCCCACCCAAACCATTTTGTGATTCATGATTAGGATCCAGCTCTGGAAGTTGGCATGGATAGTTTTCGGGTGTGTTAATGTCACTTCTCTCTTCTCCTGCTGGAATCTCTGCAGAGTCACACATGATTTATGTCATAAAGGAAGCAGAGCAAGAAAACCTGTGTAAAATACTGTCCTTTGCTCTCTGGCAGTTTATGTCTTAGATTGTCCTGGAGCTAGGATGGCTCCAGTGGGGGATCAGTGCTTGTGGTGGCACCTGAAGAGGCACCCCATGAACTGATGGCTGTGGAGCAATGCCAGGAGCCAGCTGTGACAGAGGGACAGGAGGTTGTGCTGTGGTCTCAGCTTCAGAGTGGCAGAGGTGGAGCTTGGTGGCTGAATGGTGCCTGTGCCCTCCCTGTCACAAATCACATCTGTATTTCCAGCCAGCACAGCACATGTACTGTAAGCTGGAAACACCAGATTATGGAGGTGTTTGCATGATTATAATTTTCTGGTGCATGTTTTACCTGCTGTGTGTGGAAAACACATTTCTCTGCATTCTGCTGTAGCAGAGGCACGGAGCCCAGCAAGTGTGCATTAATATTGCTGCTAGCAAAATCCAGGTGTTCTCATCACATCAGGCATTTCTCTTTTTATTCCATAACTACTCTTGCAAACTGCCATATCCTGCCGAGAGAAGATGCTGATGGCCCAACATATAAACCTCCTTAATACAGCTCAGATCTGAGTCCATACAAGGAGTTTGGGCTGCATCATGCTGTCACTTATTAAGTGCAGTTCCTTGTAGAGATCCTCTCCTCCTTTGCCACCCTCCCACCTCACAGCAGGGCCCAGCTGGGTTGTGCTGAGGAGCTGTATTTAAAAATTGATAGACCCATAACAAATATTCTCTCTGCTGTTCCGCCCCACATCAGAAAATCTTACAGAAGAGTTGCAGTAGCTGCTGATACTGGTGATCTCAAAGCAGAAATCACCCAAAATTTTGATGTTTGTCTTTTAAAACATCCCCTTCCAACTTCCCTGTTTACAGCCAGTACATTTACCTCTTTCCTAGTGACATTAATGAAGGTGGTTTGTTTTTTTTTTTTAGGAGCCTGAATTACCTTTATCCGGTTTGTCGTTCTGCAGCTTGTACTCCCTTGTTATTTCATGTGGTCATTCACTTATCCTGGCACAGTCCTCCACTGAGAGTTTGTGTCCATCTGTGTGGGTTTCATGTTGATGGGAGTTGGACTCATCAAGGGGGTGCAGTTGCCAAAATATCTATTAGTCTAACCCCACTGTGGGGGCTGGTAACCCTATCACTCTTCCCTTTTGGCTTTTCTTGATGAGATGCTGTGTACTACACCAAGATCCCAAAAAGGATCGTTCTTTTTTTGTTTTAAATACTTAGAGTGGAGAAAAACATACAGAACTGCTTTGTGAAAAGATGGAAGAATGTATTTCTACACAGCTGTGTGAAAACATCACAGTGTTGTCTGAGGTCTGTCCGTGAAATTGTCGTGTTCCTTTCTTTAATTCTATTGCCTGGTTTTCTTGCAAATTGTCTGGTTTCAATAATTGCTTAAAATGTGTGTATGTATGTATATATATATATATATGTGTCTCTGTCTGTATATTTAATGAAGAATTCCTTGAAACTCTAATTAGGGCTGCTTGACTCCAAAGCAGTTTACATATCACAGGCTTACACAGCTATCAAACAGATGCTTCTCCTTTTTTTTTTCATTCAGCTGACATTTTCATTTTCTCTGCATATTTTGAGCACTGAGCAGTGATGTGTTTTGACTCCTGAGGCTACAGATGATATCAAAATGAGGATTAGAAATGAAGCTTTACCTGTCAATTAAGTTGTTAAGCTTGTCCTCCACAGTGTCTACACTTTGAAATGGCCTGTTTATTGAATTTGAAATAGTTTTCATTCTTGACTTTGTTTAAATTGAATGGACAGTTCTAATTATAATCTTCAGGGTTTTCATCTGCAACATATGGTTTGCATTTAGAGCTGTGGATGAGGGGCTCTTGGATGTTTATTGAGCTAAACCACTGTTAAATATCTTGTGAGAGAGTGGCATGTCAGGCATGGAGAGTAAGCAGAAATGGGCAGTACAAACATTGGCCAATTTTCTCTTTTCACATCACTCTGTCCAGGAGATCTCCTGGGGGACAGCTGAGAAGTGAACTGTGGTGGCAGGGTCCAGGCATGGGGAGCAACAGGTCACCACTTTTAAGGGGTTGTCTGGTGCCAGTCTTACCTTGAAAAAGGGAAGGGAAGGGAAGGGAAGGGAAGGGAAGGGAAGGGAAGGGAAGGGATCCTAGAGCATCCATAATATATTCCTCCCCCATCCTGAGTTCAAATTATCAGGATCTGTGTCAGATCAATGTTATTCTTTCCAGTCACCTGTGGTGAAGAAATGTAGTAGAAAACTGGCTGCTCCAACAAGGGTCCTCCTCCGCTGTGAATCCGGTTTGCGGGGGCAAAATTGGGTGAGGAATCATTAACCTTGCCTTTTCACCAGTCTCTCACCAGCCATGAGGTGCTCCTTTTGGTTTGCTGCAGCCCTTCCAGGAGTTAATCCTGTTGGAGCAGCCTTGTCTGGGACACCTGGGAGTGAGGAATGTGAGGAAGCTGCAGGGTCAGGGCTGACCTGGCTGGCTCCGAGCTGGAGCAGACAATGGATGCTCATCTAATCCATGGCAGGGGCCAGCAAAGGGCAGAACAAATAGCTGAGGAGCAAAAATAAAAGCCTGGGAGCAGTAACAGTTCAAAATGACCCAGCTGGCTCTGCAGGAGCACATTTATCTGTGCTGAAAGCTGTTTTGTGGAGGTGTTTTAACACCAGGTTCTAGGAAACCACTCAAAGGAGCTTGTAGCATATTTGTGGTGTTTTGTGGAGCATTAAAGAAAAGCCCCAGACCAGGAGTTTTGCTGTTTAAAACTTCCCAGCCACTCAAAACTGCTCTTCTCAATCTTTGCTGCTCAATTTGGTTCAATGAAAAAGAAATATATTTTTTAATGATAAGAACTGATTTTTTTGTTTGTTTTAATTTCAGGCTTTGTTTTGGACCAGACTTCAAACTTGTGTTTTTCCTCCTAGAGTCAATACCAATGTAAAACTTGTTTCATTGTGGAAAAGATGGCCAAATATTTTCTAGCAACAGGAATTTTGAACCTCCTCCAATCAAAGTTTCAAACACTGAAAATCATTTTGGTGTTCTCTCCAAAATCATTTGGTGATCTCTCCTCAAAAGAGGAGAGATCCTTTTCAAAACTTCTGCTGCAAGAACAAATTATGTCATGCTTAGTAGAGAGTGCATTTGTGAGGGGATTCACACTGGTTGTCAAATTTTGAACATTTCTGAGCTTGTGACTTGATCAGTTCTGTGATTTAAAGGAAGCTGTGAGTTGAATCTGTTATAAATTTACCGACTTACAACAATAACAATAACTTAATTTTAAGTTTTACTTTACAGAATAATTTCTGACTTTTGTGATCAGCTTAAGAATGTCTGGGAACCAAGCCTGTTTCCCTTCCTTCCCATGAGTACATAAATTATTTAATTGAAAAACACACTAAATAATGTGTAAAATCCACCATGTAATTAGTGGGGAAAGACCATATGATATTTTCACTTCATAACTTTTGTGAGGTTTAAACAGCCTTTGGAATATAGAGAAGAGAGTGGTAACAGTGTAGTTACAAATAACAGAAGGCAAAGCACTGTCATGCATCTTTGTTGATTTAATATATCACATTAAATAGCAAACAATCAGAGTTTTCTTATCAGATGTATGAAATTATCTGCAGCTGAAGAGTCTGGGGAGCTGGTTGGGGCAAGGGAGGGGTGAGCCAGATTGTTGGAACTTATTTCCAAATCTGTGTTGGGGTTGAACAGTTTATCCACTTGAGATAATTTTAAATAGAGCCTCTTAAAGTTTCTTGTTGTGGTACTTTACTTAAGATCCAGTCTTCCCTCTTTCTCTGTCACCATCATTCCTGACTGATCCTCACAATATTTTATGGGAACCTGTGACCCACAGAACTCCCTGGGTAAAGAGGGGTCAAACCCTGATTTTAGTGAATTTTAAGATAATGCTGCAAAGACTAGACCATGTTTCTTCTTTCTGGTCTGGATTTTTTTTTAATAAATAATCATTGTAATTATTTTAAATTTTAATTTGACTTTAAAACCATCAGCATAAAGGATTCTCTAAGTAAATACAAGTAGGGGTTTGTGTTTCCCTGCTTCTGCTGGTCTCATCCTTTCTGCAGCAAGCTGGGGGATTGTGGTGGCTGGAAAGAGGAAACATTTGTGTGTCATTCATTCCTGTTATATGTAGTATTTCTTAGGCATTTAATAAAAAGGGTGTAGTTATGTTTTTGTGAAAATCATTTGGGCCAGATCCACAGATGCTGAGGTGGGGTTTGGGTCCCTGTGTGCAGGTGCCAGCAAGGACCCAGAAGGAGTTCTCACATCAGCTCCCAGCTGCACAGAAATCCTTCCATCCATGTGGAGTCTCTGGTGTTTGTGGGCTGGCTGATGCTCACAGCTGTTTGGTCTCTGCCTCTCCTGTTGTTCTCTGCTTGACAAAATGAAGAGATTTTGCCAAAAACTAATTAATAAATGAACAAGCCTGAAATCATACAACCACTGAGGTTGGAAAAGACCTTCAAGATCAAGTCCAGCAGTCAGCCCAGCACCACCACTGTGCTCACAATTAAACCATGTGCAGGGATGGTGACATTTCCATCACTGCCCCAGCAGCCTGTTCCAATGCTTTACGACCCCTTCCAGGACAAATTTTTTTTCCAAATATCTATTCTAAATGGTGAGGTTGGTACTGTCCACTTCTGGTTTCTTCCTCCATCAGTGCCTGGGCACTAGGAAGAGGAAGTTTTTTGTCTGCTTATCTCTCAGAAAATACTGGCTCTGAGCAGTTCTCAATCTGCAAATATTAATCAAGGGAGGGAAAGCCTGTTCATTTGTCACCCTCAAGAAATGCCACTGGCTGGGGGAAGCTCCTTGAGAAGCAAATCTTGCTGTCACCCTGTGTCACGTGGAGGTTTTGGCAGTGTCCTCCTCAGTGAGAATACCATCCCTGGGATACCTTTGGCACATCATCTCTCTTCCATTCAGGATTCTCAAAATGGAGGCTTGTTATCCTTCTGTTTTTTCTTTTCTTTGAGTTCAGTTCTGTATCTTGTTTGCATTTCTTAGTGGTCTAAAAAGCAAAGCTTTCTGTTTGTAGAGAATTGATCTTGCTTTCTTTCTTCCTTTGTAAAAACCATGATTGCAGGTTCACTAATTATCCATGTTTATTACTGCTCTCTGCGTATTTTTGAGGAACTGATTGATCATAGGTGTTCCTGAGCATTTTAATAATGATATGAAAAAAACTGCTAATGTGAGGATCCTGAATTCCAAACAAGCAGTCACACAGCTCTGCACTGAATCAGGTTCTGGGCAGGGCAGATGGACTTTTGTCAGTGTGGTTAATCAAATCAATTAGGGACCAGCCTCCGTGGTGATTAGCAGGGCTCTCAGTAAAGGTTGTGGAGGATTTCACAATCTGGAGTTTCACCTGTAGGATCTGCCCTTGGAAAGAGCCCGGTGCTGGCAGTGGGTTGGGCATTTGTACATCACATCTTCTTTTGTTGTGTTTGGAACTTGAGGTGCTGGGATGGAGGAAGGGTCAGTCCAAGTGCACAACTCCCAGGAGCATGAAGAGCTAAAAAAGATGTGGTTAAAATGTTTTGCATCTTGGGAACACACAGACTTTGGTTTGTATGCCTGAGTATTAGGTAATTCCTGTTGAAAGGTGAATAAACAAGGATACAGGAAGGTGCCTTCAGTGGGGAATCCTCCTGTAAAGCATCTCTGAAATGTTCTGAAGGTGAGAAGCAGAATATCCACACAGCACCTCTGCTTTGCTCACCCAGCAGTGTAATCTCCTTGGCAAGACAGCCTGGGGACAGCACACAGCTCTCATTTTCCTTCTTGTCTCCAGGAACTGCTCTCCCTCTGTCTTGTGGGGATGCAGTTGCTTTCATCACAGTCTGACTTGTGATAAGCAAGCCATAAGTGGCTTGAAATTCAGGTTATTCAGATAAGCATACTGAGTTGTAACTATAGAAATTCAAGCAGGAAGGTGTTTCAGTTTGATCTGCACTGGAAACTAATCCAAATTTAATCACAGATGCAGATACAATCTTCCATAATCCTGTGATGTTCTAGAATTGCAATGGAAGGGCTTTATATTTCAAGAATGCTTTTAAATATTTTTATACATCTGCTATTCTAGAATAATTTCATCTTTCTATAGCTATTCCTATGTAGAAAAAGAAAAAGGCCACTTGTGTACCTACGACAGCAGAAGCTGTAGCTGTGCTGCTATATGTGTCCTTTGCTAGTACAGCAATTTAAACATGAAAGTCCAAATAGTTTAGACTTTTAAAACTTCCAAATGCAGTTCAGGCATTTAGATCAGTGTCTGCTTTGCAGACTGCTCCCCAGACAAAATAATTGTGGAATTTTTCTGCTGTAACTGGGGGCGAAGCTGTTTCCTGGCCTTGAGATGGAGGAGACGTGGAAAGGCGACTGCGCCTTGCATTTCTCTTGATTTTATCTGTAGGATGTGAAGGAATCTTTCAGCATATAATCCTTAAAATATTGATCTTGCAGAGGAAGTCTGGGGCTGGAAGGGATCATCTGTCATCAGATTTGCTGTTGATGTGGCGTCGTGGAGCTGCATTTTCAGCTCCTGGGTCTCGCCTCCGCCTGCTGCAGGGAGGCTCAGGCTGGGGCTGGGTCTAACTCTCGTGCACAAGTGGTTTAGGATCTTTTATTTTGCCTTGAATTGTGTTGCCTTTCAGCAGTATCACTGCTTTATGGCCCTCTGGGATATGCCAGCACTAGGGAAATGCTGCTGAGGGAAGAGTTGCTGCTGGGTGCAGAGCTCCCCCATAAACCAAGGCACTCCTTTAAATCTCCAAATAGAGACTAACAAATATCACTAACTCCCAGCTCGTTTTTATTAGCTGGACTATTTTTTCTCCTTTGTAAGTGCCAATATCTGAACTTAAAACTGTGTTTAGTATATGAGAGAAATTCTCCAGCTGATCGTAGCCTATAAAATTAAAATACTGAAGCTCCCAGTGTTTGAGTTTATTGAGGTATAAATACTAGAACGTGGTGTACTATGTGGTTCAGCTGCTTCCTTGTTCTATTTTTCTGAGTCTTTTTGGTTATTTTATTTCTCTGACACGCTATACAAAGGGTTTCCTGGGTTTGATTTCACCCTGGCCTTTTTCAGCTGTCTGGTTCTTAGCAGTATGGAATTCAACAAGGTGAATAACATTTTCTGTTTACTGTGTACATTTTAAAAGGCAAAATTTCTGTTTAAAAAAAATCATAATCCAGATGTCTCCAGGCAGTAGGACATGTATGTAGTACACAGTCTAATAAAACAACAAATACAGCACAAGGATCAAAAAGTGGTGCATGTTAGCAAATGGTCTGAATTTAAACACCAGTCAACACCAGGACTTCATTTTAGGTGAGGGAAATTCACATGTGAAGTATTAAAATTTAACTTCATAAATACATTTCCTCAGGAGTGGGATGTTGTGCATTTCCAAGTCTTTAAAACTTCCTCTTTCAGTTAATTTTGATTAGATTTTCTAAAATGGAATAAACATAAAAGCATTAAAAAAATATGTAAACCATGAAAGTTAAATGCAGAACAGATACAACCACAGCAAAGATATGAAAGCCAGATCCCTTGTTCCTCAAGTGTAATACAGGGGGGAAATTCCTTCACTGTGGACTCGTTTCCCCCACAGGAGCAGTTGTGGACTTGCCTCCCATTAGATAATTTCAGAACATGATCTAAAGAGCAATTAAATCTGCAGGAGGCTTCAGTGTTGAAAGGGGGGGTTCTTTAGAGATGTCTGTTGCAGGAGGGAGGCTTGACTTGGGGAAGAAAATATCTTTGGCATTTGGGATAATTTGGGACAAGCATCGCCCCTGGGGGAGATGGTGGGAGGTGGAGTTGCTATCCCTGGGGACTGCTGAGGAAAGGACAGACAAAATCTAGGCAAATGTCTGCCAGGTGAATTTTTTTCAGGGAATGGACTAATTGACCCTTATTTCCAATGACCCCTGTGTTGATTTTTAAGGTAATGGTGTCAACATGTCAATCAAATGCTATTTACAGTAGCCCAGTGTTGCTGAAGAGGTGCAAAAACTGCTTACGTGGTACTTCTGGAAATTCAGTTTTATGATTCTGTCTTAAACCTTCACCTGTTTACTTAAACTCTTCTTGATCTTTGTCCATCATTGTCCATCATTTTCAGCTGGAACTTTACAGCAGTGTTCCCAAGCTGGTTTAATGCTTGTTTCCCTCTTCATTTGACCGAATGTAATCCTCCAAAATCCCCTGAAATACGGAATGATGCCTGCTTAGCTTTGGAAAAAGTATCAGCAGGAGCTCACATCATTTTTCTGGGAGGTTGTCTGAGAAGATGCTATGGAAAGTTGGTGAACACAAGGAAAAACAAAGGACAGTGTTTTCCCCCCTCCCTGGAAGTGTCCAAGGCCAGGCTGGATGAAGCTTGGAGCAGCCTGGGATAGTGGGAGGTGTCCCTGCACATGGCCAGGGGGTTGGAATGACAGGAGCTTTGGGTCCCATCCAGCCCAAAGCATTCTGTAATTCTATGATTGTATGGCAAGAGACACAGAAAATGTAGCACAAATTCCTCACTCTCCTAAAATTTTCTCTTCAAGCTCTCTGTGCTTTCCATGGTTGAAAATGCAATGGTGATGGAGAATGTGTCTGTTTTCCATTCATGTCTGTTGTAACTGCTTGTACCCACAAGAACAAATAGGATTAAAGGCTGATGCAAAAGGGAATCTTCATAGAGAAAGTTTTTATAAAAGCCAAAGGTTTGACCAGCTGTTCCTCCAGGCTCAGATGTGTTATCTAACCCTCATTCTTCCCCTATATTTTTCTCTTGGCCTCAGTGAAAGAGCCATGTCACAAATCACTGTAATTAACAAGAACTTCAGAAGCACACACTACAGAGGCAGCACCTCAGGAACTTGTAAAAATACCATCAAATTCCACTTTTCTTTGCTGCCAAAGTGAAGTAATAAACAACAACCCAGCCCGAGCGCCCTGGCTGCGATATGGATGAGCCCTGCAGGAGAACCAGGGTCTGTCTGTGCTGGGCTCTCTTGGAATCCTCCCTCACCATCATCTCCCTTCCTTTGCAGACGTGGATGAGTGTGAGGTGCTGAATGGGGGCTGCCAGCAGGGCTGTGTCAACACCCAGGGCTCCTTCCAGTGCCAGTGCCAGCCGGGATTTCGGCTCCACGCCGACGGGCGCACCTGCCTCGGTAAGGAACCCCTCACATCCTTCCAACACTGCCTTTCTCTGACTGCAAAGCCTCCTCCAATCTGAGTTTTCCCTAAATATCATTACCCATTCTGGTTCAAACAGCCTGTGAGGATTCAGGTATTGCCAAATTTACTCTTTAGTTTGTTTTGGGTTTTTTATTTTTTTTGATGGTGTCTCATGTTGGTGAAGATTCTTTTGCAGCACGCATTAAAGAGCTTAGGGGGTCTTTGTTTCAAATGACATTTTTTGAATTCTGAGTGCTTTTTCTTTGTGGCACATCCCAGCACTGCCCTGGGATGTGGTGATTTTAGAGGTTGTGTCCAGGGTAAATGATTGTGATTTACAGGGTGGAGTCACCCCGTGTGTGCTCATGTCAACGAGAGCACCATGGAGCTCAGCTGAGACACATTCCCTGTGTATGTGGAGGGGATAAGCAGCTCTGCCATTAGAAATAAACCCTGTGTTTCTTAGTTTGGACTCTGAAGCCTGAAACAAGGCATACCTGAGTTAATTCTGCATGTTGTTGAAAATAATACGAAATGCACATTCTTGTATTGTATTTAAATCAGTAAAAAAGTCAAATTTATGCATTCTGCAGAAAGGATTAAAATGTTCTTTCATCTGGGAAGAAGAAAAGGGCACCATTTGTTTAAATTTTTAAACCTGATTTGAGGTAATATGGGAAGAACAGTCAAATACAGTCAGACCACATCTGCAGAATAAGTTCACTCTCAGTTTGGGCATTGCCTCAGTTCCTGCACAAAGTCCCTTGGTTGTGCTTAACTTCAGCCAGAGATGTCATCAGTCATTCCTGGTATTATCACAATGATACATTCACTGATGCAACCAGGACACAGGAGGTACCAGTGCTCAAGCTGTGGGAATAATGGATTTTTTTATTTTAAAACTTACCCTTTTAGGTTTTTTGGGTTTATCACACACAGAGACTTTCAGTGTTTTGGTAATTAACTGCAATTAAAAATGCAATGAAGTCTCAGTCTTTTCTTGATTATCTTAGTTGGTGAAGGAGTGGACAAGGAAACACTATAGTGAGAGGGAAATAATGTAAAAGCAAGAGTGGTTCATAATTAACTAGAAGCAATTGTGGTTTTCTGTGAATTAAAAGAGGAATTAATCTTGCTCAGATCAGATCTGACCAGGGAAGACCCAGAAGTGAAAGATGTATTGTTTGAGCTACAGTACTCCTTCTGAATAGTCTCATTTGTGAGAGAGGGAGAGGGATTTTTATATGGAAAGGGGACTAAAGGGACTTTGGAGGAAAAAGAGAAAGATAACTGTGTAATAAAGGCAAAAAGTAGGTGTTAATGGCAATTAAATGAAT
This sequence comes from Peucedramus taeniatus, assembly GCA_013400575.1. Classification (NCBI taxonomy): domain Eukaryota; kingdom Metazoa; phylum Chordata; class Aves; order Passeriformes; family Fringillidae; genus Peucedramus; species Peucedramus taeniatus. Next base: position 95,380 of record WBNO01008493.1, on the reverse strand, counting down.
TTACTTTTTTAATATGTAAAATTTTCTGTGGACACAAAATAGTTATGTTTCCTCTTGCCTCAAATAATCAGAAAGATCAGTTTAGCTTTGTCCAAGCTGTGAAAAATACCAGAGAACAAGTTTTCATTTCATTTCATAAATGTAAATATTCTCAAGAAGTTATTCAAAACACTTCAAACGGGTTTGAAGTGATCAGGTTTGTTTGCAAAATCTCAGAAATTATCAAGGAGAAACAAAAATAAATCCTAAGATGGGAGGCAGGAGTTTCAGAGAGCTCTGCTATCACAATAATGGATGTAACAATACTGAGGGAGGATACTGAGTCCTGTTCCAGCTGTTTAGACAAGACACCAAAATAAATGGATATAATAAGCTCTCATGCATTGGAGAACAAGACAGTTACTAATTGATGAGGGCAGGGAGAAGCATTTCATATAAATCAGGAATGCCATGATCAGGATTTGGGCAGTGGCTGCTTGCTGGGGATGGAAGTTTGCCCCTTGTGCAGCACCAGGTTGTACATTCAGCTTTCATCACTCATCTGATGAGAAAACCACTAATGCCCCTCTCCTTTGACCTAGTGCAGCTAAGCAGAACATCCAGCATTTCAAACAGGCTTGGATTAGCAGTGGTATTTCTTCCATGGATACTTCAGAGGATGTCAGGATCTCTCCTGCATGCTGAGAATGAAAAGGGACCACATTCTGGCACTGAGCTGCTTATGGAAGGTGATTATCTCAGCTGCAGAAATAAGAAACAAGAGTCCCTCTAGACAGGCTTTTCAGAGCAGCCCAGCCCAGTTTTGCTGTTAGGTTCATTCTTTCCACGTCTTCCTTTTCTTTTTTGGCAACCTTGTGTTTGTGGGAACAAAAGTGCCAAAATCATTTGAGGGGAAGCAGATTTTGCAGCCTGGATGGCTTGGAAATCTCCCATACATAAGGAAGTGGATCTATCATCTTAAAAGATATTCAGCCTGCATCTGAGGACTCAAAAACCTGGGATGAGATACTTCCTCATGTGATTCATGGAATATTACTGAACTTCTGTCACAAGTTTTCCTGTAAATCTGGTCCTCCTGCCACCTCAGCACAGGGTGTTTGGGATCCTGACTAGTTGCTGGTGGTCCATCCCTCCTCTGCCAGTATGAGCCTTAAAATAGGTGGGGAGAGGAAATCTGCTTTTGTCATTCTTCCTGCTCTCACTGGAAACTTCTGCTCATACTCCAAGGCAGAGTACTCTACTCCTGCTCTGCTCAGACCCAAAAATCTCCAGAGTGGGTTGCCTTGTTCAGTGATGACCAGTGTGTGAAAGTAAACTGCTTAATTCCTGAATCCTGTGATGTTATCCAATACTTTGTGCTGTGATAAAATCCCATCCCTTTCAATGCTCCTTTTCTTCTTCAGCTTCTTGGTCCTACAAATTTTGCTCAGCATTGAATTAATTTATAAACACACGTGCCAGACCAAATATTCACTGCAACCCTGTCCAACTCTTCTGTTTGTTTTGTTTGTAATGCCTTGATTATGTTAATGCAATGAATTTGACTGCTCTGGAGTTTAACCAGCTGGTATCTGAAAAGCTGAAACTCAGAAAGAACGTGTTTATTGTAGTATCAGGCTGTGGGTTTGGACTGTTGTAGATTCGTTGTCTTCAGTGGAATTTATTCCTGTTTGAACTCCTAGAAGAGAAAACAGGGCACAGCCATTAGACCCTGATTCATCTCTGGTGCCAGCTGTTACCTTTGATGTCTGCTTTATTGTGGAGAAGCTGTTGAGGTGCAGGTTTTTTATGGAGATTTTAGCACACTATGGCTCTTATATATTTAGAAAGTAACAAAGAAAATACCTCTACAACTCTATAATCTGTGTTTTCCAACAAAAATATAAGCCCTGTATGTCTGAAGTTACATTTCTTGTCACTGCCAAGGTTGGATTTAAGGTGATGGAAAATATAGGTTGGAAGAGATTGCATGTTCTAGCCCCATGGTTGCTATGCATGTATCTAACTATGGCTTCAGACCCAGCTCTTTGTAAAAATATCACCTTTATTATAAAAAATAATGGGTTGAGAAATGTGTATTTCTTAGCTGTTATCAGATGGGGGGCCTACAAGGGAGCTGGAGAGGGAGTTTTTACAAGAGCATATTGTGACAGGACAAGGCAGAAAGGCTTTGAATTGACAGAAAGCAGAGTTAGATTGGATATTAGGAAGAAATTGTTCCCTGTGAGGGTGGGGAGGCCCTGGCACATGGTGGCTGTGGCTGCCCCTGGATCCCTGGCAGTGCCCAAGGCCAGGCTGGACAGTGCTTGGAGCAGCCTGGGACAGTGGAAGGTGTCCTGCCATGGCAGGGCTGAAATGAGATGATCTTTAGGATGAACCCAACCCATTCTGTGATTTTGTGACCCTTGCTTTTCTCACCTGGTGTCTCCCACCACTGTCCCCCTTCCCAGATGCCCCCTCCCTCTCTTGGCATCTCCTGGCATCACCCCCAGCCTGTCTGGAACCCACATCAGGGCTGAGTTTCTACCAAATTCCAAGAGCAAATCTTTGAAAGTGAATATCAGGCCATACTTCTGCCTGTGGAGGTGCTCAGCCTCCAGCCACAGACCCTTAGTGACAGCTGGAGTCAGACCCAGGAGGTGCCAAGTCTCTCTGTGATCAGACGTGCTGCTGGCAGCCACGAGCACAATCCATCCTGTCCTGTCCCTGGAGGCTCTTCTCCTTCAGTCTGGCACCTCCTCTCACAGATCCAGCCTGGTGCCTCAGCAGCAGCCGTGACAAACCTGCCCTGGCTGCTCCAGAGAACCCCTGGCACGGCCACACTCCAAACTGGGATGCAGGGTCCCTCCAGCACAGGATTTCACACCTGTCCCCTCCTACCCCCCAATCCTCCCAAACCCTCCTCACCACAGGTTGCTGCTTATCTCCCCTTGCATCCAAGCTGGCTCGTGCCCAGAAACAGAGGGAGAAAATGGCACTTTTAAAAGCTGACGTGTATATTCTGTCACTTGGATTTAAGATGTTTTTCGTCTTCTGAAATGTTTTCATCTTATTTGAATATTCTTGCTGAAAAACAGGTCTTTGGGTACAAATGTGCAGGGAGCTGGAAGCACAGCATTTTGAAGTGTATGAGGTCTGCTATCTCCTGTGTAGATGTGAAGCTGCTTTCAGGTCCAGTCTCTGGCAGGGCACAGGTGGAGATCAGAAGCCAGGGTCAAGTTTCTGGGCACTGGGGTGCCTCCTGCCTCCTGCTGTGTGTGCAGCCAGGAGAATGTAAAAATTTGCTTTTCTCTTCACCTTTTTAACACATACTTGACTGCACAAACTCAGTGTTTGCTAATTGGTGGCACAGGGTGAAACGAATCCTGTAGCAGGTTTTGCAACTAACATTTACTAATGTCTGTTACAGATAAATGAAGAAATATGCATATTGCTAAAATGAATATCAAAGCTCTTTGCTGACTTCATTGTTGTTCATAGTTTGGTGATCCCATGATGGACCAAACAGTCTTTCCAGCTGCTCATAGAGAACACAGAATCCCAGAATTATTTAGGTTGGAAAGGACCTTAAAGCTCATCCAGTCCCACCCCACACCACACTTTCCCTTACCCCAGGCTGCTCCAAACCCCATCCAGCCTGGCCTTGGACACTTCCAGGGATCCAGGGGCAGCCACAACTTCTCTGGGCACCCTGTGCCAGGGCCTCAATACCCTCAGAGTCAAGAATTTCTTCCTAATACCTAATTGAAATCACTCCATGCTACATCCCTGCTGTGGAAATGCAGCTCAAAGCAGCCATGCACACACACTTCCATCAGCACAGCACAATAGCAGAGTCAAACCATCACTCTTATTTTTACATGCAGCCTGTGAATAGGTGTGGGTGTGTGTTAACATGTTTTGTCAGGAGGAGAAATGTTTCTCCACAGGCCAGAGATATGTGTTGAACAAAAAAGAATATTAATTTGCTTGGGTGAAAGAAGCAGCATCTTTAAAGATGTACAGAGGACCCTCTGTTCCTCTGGTTTGCTGTGTGAGTCTGTTCTGCAGAGCTTGTGGCTTCTGTTATTTGCATTTTTTTTATTTATGAGGCTGAGGAAATCAGCCTCAAAGACAATTACTATTTTTAATCAATGAAAGCAAGGAGAGAAAAAGATAATCAATGGGCAAGTGCCAGCAGGGCTGTTCTTTTTTCCCCTCCTTGCCTCAGTGGATTGGCAGTGCTTTGGTGCTGTCAGATCAAAGGGTGCTGTGCTTCAGTCAGCATTACAGCCCTCAGATCTCACCTGCCTCTCCCAGGAATCAGGATTTCACTGCTGTGGGACACTGTGTCAGCCAAGCTGTGTGAGCACAAGGGAGGGCAGTCACTCAGGGGTGGGGACAGGTGCATTTCTGAAAGCTGTTCAGCGAGGTTTGCCTGGTTTTGCTGTCATTTATGTATTTAAAATAGGAAATAAGTTCTCCCAGGTTGCTGACGTGCATTCCTTCACTGCTTCCTTGGCTCCAGCTGTCAATTCCTGCAGCATTAACAACGGGGGCTGTGAGCAGGACTGTGTTCAGCTCACTGAGGACCACTACAAGTGCCAGTGCCAGCCAGGCTACCAGCTGAAGACAGATGCCAAATCCTGTGAAGGTGAGTCCTGTGCTACCTGCCTGAAGACACACAGTAAAAGCAATTTAAAAGACCCCAGGATGGTGTTTTGGGTCACTGTGTTCATTCCTATCTCCCCCTACGTGCCAAAAGCAGCTTTAGGAATTGCTTATTAGCAGGATTTTGAAATAACACGTGTTTGAGGTGTGAAGTTCACTTTGAATCACAGCTTTGAAAGAGATTTTGGCCTCGTAGATCCCTGGCTGTTCCTTGCACAATGATGGTGATGACAAAGGTTAGGAACTTAATCGTGATTTAATTCTAACATTTTATTGCTCATCAAGTTGTATATAGAGTTGGCTTGCATTACATGTTTTATTCTACAGAAAGTCTTCTCTTTATCTCCTTTTGGCTTATCACAGGCTGATTCATTCATCCTCCCCTTCAGGTTTCTAAGCACCCTCTCAAGCAGAACAGCAATGCTACCTTTGGGTTTGATTGTTGCTTTTCTTTTCTTGTATATCTTAACATATTCATCAGTTTTGAAGACAACCCCCCCATTCCCCAACACAAGCACACACACACACACACACCCTTGAACATGCCAGAGAAAGATAAGGCCAAATTTATGGATTTATTGAGCTGAAATTCCTGTCACAAAACCGTTTCCATATGGCTCCTCTTCTGCTCGGAGATTTTATCCGCTGTGGATGAAGTGTAAGTAAATCCTGCTGTTCAGATGGCTCCCAGCTCCTGCTGGGTGCAGAGAACCCTTCCCCTTCAGCTTGGGCCTCCCCAGATCCTGCCCTCAGTGGGGGCTGCACCTCAGGGAGCACCCACAGCCTGGTGGCCTCTCTCTCTCATGGGGTGGCCACGTTTTTTCCCTGAGATTATCAGAAAGAGCCAGAAAAGGGGAGCTTTAGGGAGAAGGGGGTGTCAGAGACCTTCCTCTACTCTTCTCCATCCCTTTTCCAAACATCTCGAGATGTGTTGGGCCAGCTGGCTGTGCAGAGCCTGCACAGGGCTTTGGGGTGGGTTTATGGAGTGGTGGGACAGTGGTTGGGTCAGAGGGGTCTGAGTGATGCCAGGTGGGGTGGGAGCTGTCCTGGAGAGGTCACGGCACACTTCAATCTCCATGGATCACTTCATGCTCTGACTCAGCTGGGACCCCTAATATGGGGGAGGTTTTGCCACCACCCCCTCAGTGATGGGGCTGGAGAGGGTTAGCCATTCCCCAAAAGCAGTGGTTTGTCACCAGCCTGTTACTGAACCCTGGAGAGGGGCAGGGTCAGCCTTGCCTGCAGGTGGGCAGCCCTTACCTGGGTGCCTGCTTACCCCTGGCTGTTTGAACCAAAATAAATAAATGCAGCCCTCCCCAGGAGAGCAGCTGTGCCTGGGGGAAGGAGGATCTGCCTTGTAAGCAGAGCTCAGCTTGCAAAATGAGGACTGAGTAGGATGCTTTTCCCCCCCATAAATACCTGAGTGAATGAATGCCTGGGAGAGAAAAGTGCTAGGTAAGCCCATGCACAAGATTTTTACAGGAACAAATGAGGGTGAAGTAGTCATGAATGCATTTGGGTTGTCAGTTCAGAGATATTTTAAGTAGAAGAGATGGGAGGAGGTGAGTCTGGCTGGTTTTTTTTGTTCTCCAACCAAAAACTTGGCTGCTGGAGTCATGGTTTGGATGGAGAAAGCAGTGTCTCATGACAGTGTCATGAGAGCATTGGCCACAGCAGGTGTAGCTGCTGTGCAGGTGTGGATTCATCCCTGGGGACTCCTTGGGAGTTAATAATGCACCCACAGCCCTGCAAAGCCTTAGAGAAACACTCAAGCCTGGCAGTTTTGCTCTTTACCACTTTCTATTTTCTCCAATGTGAACTCATGGTTGCTGTGAACAAGAAAATTAATTTGATAAGGCCCAAATCTCTTTTCTTTAGGTGCTCTAGAGGTCATGGCAGAAAGGACTGGAGACCCTGTTGTTTCCAGCCTTGCAGTGAAGGATTGGAAGGTCTGCCCCATCCCTGGAAGTGTCCAAGGCCAGGCTGGATGGGGCTTGGAGCCACCTGGGATAGTGAAAGGAATCCCTGCCCTTGGGAGGGGGTGGAGATGGATGAGTTTTTTTCAACCCAAACCATTCTGGGATTCTGTGTCCTGAGGCACCTGGGAAATGAAACCATGCCAGTAAATTTTTCACCATAGTGTTTAACAGCTTGGAGTAGAGCTTTGTAGGATGGAGTCTGTTATCTACTAAAGTTATTAAATGAACCAGTAAGAGGCAAATGTGTGAAGAATGAACACTAATGAGTTATTTTTGGCTTTTCCTGAAACCTGCTTCTGACAGGAACATACATATCACTGGAAAGCAAGTCAGTCACTGATTGCCTTATGTCCTGAAGATCTTTTCTTTACAAACTTACCTCATCCCAGGACTTCCAAGGCTGCTACCTTTATTTGAATTACTATGTTTTACTAACATCCACTGTGTAATTTGTTGTTTGCCTGTTGTCATGTCACAGAGCATTACAAGCTTTACCCCGTGCTGTAATCATTCTCAAATTAAAGCTTTAGCTGCTCTGAAAACCTCCATAATATGCAGGTTTAACAGATGCTGTTTGATAGTGATTTCATTTAATTTACCCAAATAGAAAAGGAATCGGCAAATAACTCAATATTTCATATCAGCAAGGAGTGAGTTCTTGCTTGGAGCTAAATCCTTTGTAGACCGCAAATTGTCGAGCTGCAGAGCCAAGTTGTCAGCCTTGGAAGTGTCATGCACGATGAAGTGCTGCTGTTCCTTGGAAACCTATTTGCAACCCATCGTGTCAGAAGTCCAATTTCAGTTCTACATCCCTAACCATGCTTTTTTTTTGCCTTTTTTTTTTTTAATACTGTCAAGTCAAACTCAGCCCTGCAGACTGGAGCGGTTTGTGTGTTGTGTTTTCTTGAGATGGCAGGAGGTGAAACGAGGCAGTTTGGGGATGTTCTGTGGCAGCTTCCTCCTTTACCAAATGGTGGCACAAAATGCCACTTAGATGAACAGAAAAGTGACAAAAAAAGCCCTGCCCCATATTTAAATCCACATGAAGTAGTGGTTTTTCTCTCCTATTCCCTTATTCTGCATAGCCAATGGACGAGCAAAGCAGCCAGGTCAGAGCAAAACTCCTTCAGCCCTTCCCCAGGGCTCCTCAAATCCTGACTCCAGTGTTGCTGAACTGTTGGTGACTTCCCCCTGGGGCTCTGAGAGAAGTTGGTTTGTACAGAGCAGGGCAAGTGAGGAATATTGGTCATCTGTCTCAAACCAGTAATTTGTAAAATGCTAAAACTGAATCAGAGTTGGAATTGTAGGGAAACAAGTATAGATTTTTAGAACTTTTATTCAAAGCTAAGCAGAACCGTAGAGGATACATTTTCAAGGTGTCCTCCAAATTTACCTGTGCAATGCTATTCACCAGAATTTTTGTGTAATGAGTGCTCCAAAGCAAAACCTCAACCTGGTGCAGAATTTCAGATCTTAACCCAAGTCTGAACAGCTGTGGTGGGTCTGTTTTGGGGTGTGCCAAGTCTCTATTTGGGCAGTATGCTTCCAGCAGGTGCATGTTCCAGAAATAAACCCATAAAATACAGTGAAATCTTTGAGATGGAGGCTTCTGTAGACACTTCATAAAAGTTTTTCTAAGTACTTGCCACTTAGGGCAGCTTATCCTTGAAAAGGTATGTTATTGTTCAAGAAGAGGTAAAAGCCTTGATGTACAATATGAATGGCATATGTTTATAGACTGAAAGATGTCTTTGGGGGCTCTTCAGTGTTTATTTCCTCTCAAGCCTTTTAAATATTCATTGTTTTGTGGTGAACTCCATCATTGTGTGTGTTTATGGATTCACACATACTGGAGTGCTAATTGCTGTTGTTTAGAGAACTCTTGAAATCTGTTCAGGTACAGCAAAATAACAATAAAATGTACTTTTTTGTCCTACTTCCAATGTATTACAAGCTCGGTTTCCTGCTGTTTAAAGCCTTGTTGCTGCTCTGTGAAAAATGTTGTCCAGCAACAAAAAGCATCCAGAAAAACAGCAGCTTTACTCACCAGATGCTGTCACATTTTTCCCCAGTCTAATCTCTTACAGCTACTTCGTCATTAGTTGTAACAATGGCAGGTAAGACCATTTTCAGGCAAAAAGTGACCTTTCAGTTGACAGTGTGCTCTAATTGGTTTCAGTGATAGACCCCTGCACAAGTGGGAATGGAGGATGCTCACAAATCTGTCAGAATGAGAGAGGAATTGCAAAATGCGAGTGTCATCCAGGGCATTCTCTTGCTGCAGACAAAAAGTCCTGTTTAGGTAAGAAACTCTGGACTCTTTATTGTGAAGAACATTATTAATCAGTGCTCTGCCTTACTGAGCTGTGAGTGGAAAGGAATATATTACACAAATATATGTGTGCATTTTGAAACAGCCTTTCTCTCTGTGATATTCACATCAGCCCATAGTCTTGAAGGACTTTTTTAGTGATGAAAATTTCTCTGTGATCTCCTGAGTCATGCTTTCTAGCAACTGGATTTGTGAATGCTGTAGTGTTATTCTTGTAGGGTCCCTTTAAAATAATGTCCCAGATACAGCTCCTGGAAAATTGGTTCAAGTAAAACTCTGAACCAGGTCACTGAAAACCTATTTAGAATTCAAAGGGCTTTTTAGCTGGAGAACTGTTTCCATATTAATGGAGAAACTACTGTGAAGGAAGAAATCATGATGTGTAAGATTTCCAAAGAGAGGAGCTTAAAAAGTTGAATTCTAAAGTCCTGTATTTAGTCTGGGGTTGTCAAAAGAATCTGTAACATTTCTGACCTGAAATTTGGGGGAACTAGAGATCAAAATGTCTGCTTTTCTCTTCCAGTGAAACTTTTGGAAGATAGTTTGGCAGTTTTATGAAATAAAAAGCATTTGTGGACTTAATGGTGCACAGATTTTTAACAGCCGAGTCAGGATCAGGGTGTGTGTGTATATATATATATATTTATATATAGACACTAATTTTACACTCTTCTTTTGAAAACTTGGCCAAAATCTTGCCAATATGTAAATTATTGTCTCATATAAAGGGTGCTGGGTGCCTTTCAAAATATTTATTTCCTACCCTGAGTATTTTACTCAGTTGCCTGTAAGCCCTTCTGTGAGGAGAATGGCACATCTTAGTGATTCTCTCTTACTGGAATTACTCATGAGTAATTACTGAAAATAAAAACTATTTCCAAGTAATGTACTGATAATGAGTGGATGGAAACAACAGTGGGTTTAGCAGTAGGGTCAGCCTGTTGCTTGTTTTATCTCAGATGCACATTGGCATTTCCATTGATTTATGTATAAACTGAATCACTGAGTTAACTTGCAGTGTTATATATTGGAACAAATTTTCTTCCCAGCCTCATGGCAACAATCTTTTGAATCATTAAGCAGCGTGTCTTAGCATGGATATACAATTATTGGTTTTTTCTCCTAGAAGTTACTCAATGCCTTTTGCAAAATTCAAGCTGTTGTTTGACTCTCTGGAAACCAAGCTGGAAGGAGACAGAGGGCAGCTGAAGTGTCATTCTTCAGCTATTAGCTGTAGGACAGGAAGAAACCTGTGCAGGATGGTGGCTGTAGTTCAACTTCTTATTTTTCCATTTAAAAAGAAGAAGAGAAAGGATATTTACAGTGTTGGCCAGCACAGTGTACTCACAAACTGACAATTAGAGAAAAAGGAGGAATAACCCATTTTATCCTAAGCAGCAGCTGCTCCCATGGCTGCTTCAGAGAAGCTGTCATTTGTCCTGAAATTTTCATGAGCCAGTGTGTGGTGTTTGCACTGCCTGGGGCCTCTCTTTGCAAGGAGCCTGATTGCATCCATCAAGCTCCTTGTGCTCAAGTGCAGGGGCCACGAGCACAGCACTGGGCACAGCACATGTGGAGGGACAGAACTGTTAGAAAGTGTGGTTTGCTGGGATAAAAAGTGAAGAGCTGCACATCAGATTGCTCCCTGCCATTTTCAAGACACTGACCCAGGACTGGTGCAATAAATAATCTGTATTTTGACAGAAAGATGTCAGAATGGGAAGCAACAGGAGATGCATCAGGGGTTTGCCATGTGTGATACCAGTCTTTGCATAGAGGTTGGTGTTCTGTGCAGCTGTGTTTAGTGTAAATTTTTGTGGGTTTGTTTGGGTTTTTTTAACTAATTAAAAATTTAAACTAACTCCTTAAAAGTACTTTTATGTTCCACTGAGATTTTAAGAAGATGGACACCTTTGGGGGTGTTTAACTCCAGAATACAGACCAGCAAGTGTGAAGCTGAGGAGCAGCCTGCTTGACAGAGGACTGGAGGAAGAGCAGCCTCCCCACTTAAGTCTCTGCACCTTTTCCTTTCCCCACAGGGGTGGTGGAGCTGCTGTGGTTGCAGCAGGTGCCTCCCACTGCACTGCTGTAGGAGCAGCTGCAGGATTCAGGGATGATCTATCTCCATTGTCCCTGCTGAAACCCAACCACCACTTAATCCAGATCATTTGGCATTCCAAAAATAATCAGCTATTTCCTGTTCCATTAATTTAACTATAATGTCTTGGAGGACATGGTGATAATTTCAAGAGTTTTGGAAGTTTCTCCCGAGTTCTTCACACGAGGTCTTCTTTTGCCATTGCTCTTTTTACAGGAATAATAAATAAGTTGCTTTGGCTGATACTGCAAATATAGTGTTTGATACTGTAAATGTTCACACTGAGAAGTTCAAGGTCAATGGTGCTCAGAAAAAGATTGTTCTGGAGAATAATGTGAGTATAATGTTCATCGGGTGCTGTCCTTTGTAGGCTGACCCAGGGATAATTGGAGATCCTTGGAAACGCAGCCGTGTCCATGTAGAGCAGCACTATTTTTCATTTCAATATCCAGCTGAAAGACTTTCTCTGTGCTTGCAGACGTGGATGAGTGTGCAGAGGGCAGGGCCAGGTGTGCCCATCGCTGTGTGAACACCCTGGGCTCCTTCAGCTGTGCCTGCAGCCCTGGCTTCGAGCTGGGCGCGGACGGGCGGCGCTGCTACCGTAAGTGACCCCGCACAGCCCTGCTCTCCTCCCTCCCCTCTGCTCCCTGCCAGGCCTTGCTTCTGATTCTCTGGGATTAGCATCCCCAGCAGAGTAAATGTATGCAAAAGATCAAGCTTATATTTGTTTTCTTCCTCTGCTGCTGCTGCTGAGTTTCAGGGTGACACGTTCCTAAGCCTGTGTTCACAGACCTTAATTACTGCCTTTCAAAGAGCAAATAGCCCTGTTGGTTTATCTTCAGAGCCTGGTGGATTCTGCTGCAGAGCTACCAGAGTGCTGCTGTACTGTGAAATGTATTCATTCCTGCCCTCCTCCTCCTCCTCCTCCTCCTCCTCCCAGCTTTCTTACAGACCTGATGCAGGAGAAAACCAACATGATGTTCTTCTCTTGTCTTTACCTGTCTGGGTTTGCTTATGTTTCTCCTGAGATTACTGACAGTATTAAGAAGATGCCTTTTTTAAAAAAAAGGCAACCAAAAAAAAAAGGAAGATTTGGGATGAAAAAACAGTTGAACAAGTCAAACTTCCCAAACTAAAGCGAGCCCTGTTGTCTTTCCTCACATGCTTACCCCTCTTGCCAGCGGGGTTTCTTAATCAACACGGCTTTTCTGGAGAGGGGGACTGACTGCCAGTGCTGTTAGCTGATAGGTGATCCCTGGCCTGCCCTTGAGGGCAAATTTAGATTAATAAAGGAGGTGATGTGGAAGAGTTGGGGTTATTATGGACCTAACATAAGCTCCCTGGAATGCAGACAAAAGCATGACCTGTTTTAGCAAAGAGGTGGGCAAAGATCATTCAATCTAATAATACTGTGCAAGAGCTTTCAGCAGAGCTTCCTTAGGAAAATATGCTGCATGCCAGAGAATGAGTGCTTTATTTAAGAATGTATGTGTAAGAAATAGTTATTAAGAATGAAATCCAGTTTCAAGGCATTAACATACATTAAAAACAAAACCCAATTATGTGAGAGACATCCTGGAGAGTTATTTCATAGGTGATGGGGAACTGTGAGTGGTGCAGTGGCAGAGGAAATGTGATTAATATATAGATATGAAATCTTCTGTCATAGGCATAAAAAAGAGGTTTAGACCACTTAGATTTCATTGTGCTTTTCTGATAATAATTTTTCTGGATGTTCAGCAGATCTCAGGGGATGGTGATTCTCTGTGCCTCATGTACAATATTGCAGAGCAAACAATAAAAATAAAAACATTCTGCATATATTTATGATCAGGATTATCCCAGTGTTTGAGCAATTTACAATCTTTGTTTATTCTTTCATTTCCCCTGTGGCTGGGGAAGAGCTGGTATTTCAGTTTTACTGATGAAGAACTGAGACAAAGTAAATGATGGAGATCGTGTATAAAGTCAGATTCTGCATTTAATTGCTGGGTTTACTAAATCCCAGCTTAACACACTGGACAGGAGACACGATTTCTTCTTCCTGGTGCAAATAATCACACTATGCATGAACTATAGAGATGTTTATTCTCTTAATTTATACCCTCTTCCAGCTGGAATTACATTTCTTGTTGGCAAGCAGGTTGCTCCCTGGGAGCACAGAGAGGGGTAGGACCAGAAGCCACCGACACAGATTGTCTGGGGAAATTCTGTGCCAGATCTGATGGCCACCACTCTGAGCTGGGGTGTTTCTGGAAGTACAGTGGCTCCTTTAGGAAGGGTGTTTCTCAGTTTCCCTATGTAGTAGGAGAAATTATTTCCTCTCTAAATAGCTCTGTAGCAGAAGCTGGCTAACCCTTCATGAAAAACTTCATAATTGACCCTATGGTTTCTTCTCATCCTGGAGAAGTTATCTGATGAATTAGCTGGATGAGAATGAGGTGGCCAGGTGCTCCCTTTTTCACGTGAGGGTTCCCACTGGAAATGGCCAGGATGTTCTGAGGACTGTCCAGTGCAGCCACATGAGGAGGGCATGGAAGTCTGTCAGGGCAGAGGGGGCTGGCAGTGGCACTGTACCAGCCTGTCTTAGCTGCAGGGGACAAAGTCTCAGCAGAGGAGCTGCTGTGTCCCCCTGGAAGGGACATCCAAGAACCAAAACCTGGAGATTGTTTCGCATTGTGCTTGGGTGTCCATTTCACCAGCAGGACTCTGCTGAGGAAGTTTCAATGCCTTTGTGTTTGGGGGATGTTTCAGAACCCAGCTCTTTACCATTCCGTGCAAAACTCAAAGCTGCTCTTTGGGAAGTGTATCAGGCAGGGTTGGGGGACACCACTTGGGCTCTTCAGATGGTTCTGTTCCTCCTTTGGGGCAAGCACTGAGTCCAAACAAAGCATAAACCTGAGAAAGCTCCTGTAGCAGGTGGCTGCTGGACACTGAACCAGCTTCACATGGCTGAATTTGAGAGCATCCACTGTTCTGACACAAACACCTGGAGCTCAGTGCCTCCCAACCCTGCTCTGCTGGGGAGGGGCTGTGAGCTGATTACCCTCACTGCTACAGCGCTCACGGCTGCTGTTTTACAGCAGGCTGATCCTCCAGTGACTCCCCCCATGGGCTTGCTTTTTAACATCCTTCTGATTTATTTCTCTGCAAGGCATCGAGATGGAGATCGTGGACAGCTGCCGGGATGGCAACGGCGGCTGCGAGCAGCGCTGCGAGCCCACGGCAGCGGGACCGCGCTGCGCCTGCCACCAGGGCCACCGCCTCAACGGGGACAGCAGGACCTGCTCAGGTAACCCCAACAGGGAGCAGGTGTGCAAGGGCTCAGGGAGCCTGCAGGAGAGCTGTCTCTCAGGGAAACCCGTGCCTTCCCTCCTTCTGCAGGTGTTAATTAACGCTGGGCTCGGGCGCGCTGCTCCGGCTCGCCTGGCGCTGGGATGGGTCCCCAAGGAGGGCAGGGAGTGGCAGTGACACTGGTGCATCACCTGCTGCCATGGTGTAGTATTTATATTTCACTAAACGTAACTCCTTCACTCAACATTTTTATCCTGGAAAGATGAAAAAGCAGAGAGAAACACAGAAATGAAAAAATCATCCTTATCTCATTCACTTCTCCTGTGTTTTACTCATATAGAATATATTAAGAATTATTTACCTAAAGTGATGAACCTTGTTAGACTCCAATATGAATTATTTTCAGTCACTGACCAATAATCACAAGAACTATGTCAAGACTCTAGAAAAAATCACAAGTTTTCATTATTATCTTTTTAACCTTCTGTAAATATCTTTTCTCTATTCTTTAGTATAATTTAATATTATTTACTTTAACATAATATAATATTATAAAATAACAAAATAACCTTCTAATAACATAGAGTCAAAACATCATTCTTCCCTACCACGAAGGGGCTGATTTTTTACAACACCATGGCTGTGTCTCACCATGGGCAGCCCAAGCATCACAGAGCTGACTTTGTTTCCCTTCCCCTCTCAGCTGGTGGCTGGGAGCAGCAGCACAACTCCTCCCAAGTGCTTCTTGCACAAACTGCACTTGGTGCTCCAGAGCCTGCTGTGTTTCCATCAGATTTGCTCAGTGATGAGGTTACACTTCTGCCTGTGAGAAGTCTCACTTTGTTGCTTTCACCTCCCAAGTTAGATTTGGGTTTATTTTGAGACAAGAGCTTAAAAATTCATTCATGTTTTAAGCAATTCTACTATGAGATTTTTTTTTTTTTGCGTGTATGTTTGTTTTATGTTTTTGTTTTGTTTATGGCTTTTGTCATACAAAATGTATCTCCTCCTGCTTTAGGCTTGCTGCCACTATGCCATTACAGTTTTTAAGAATAGCCAGGAAGAGAGGGGGAATGGAAAAAAGAACAGGCACCACAAAGCAGTGTAGTGAGATATGAGATGATGAGAAGAGGTAGAGAGTGGGAGCATTGATGAGTGTGAGAGGCATTACAGACAAAAGGAGTCTTGCAAGGAAAAAAAGCCAAGTGCAGGAGAGAGGAGGAGCAGGGGAGGAGGGAAGCACTGAGGGCTGCAAGGGCGGGTGATGATGGAGCTTAAAAAGCAAAACCAGAAAAAGTTTGGGAGGCAGATTTGGAGCCAGAGCCTCACAGGGGTGGGTGGGTTACACAGTCTTGTCTGTACAGCTGACAGGAGGCAAAGCAGCCTCCTGCCCACATCCCAGCTCAGTGACCTGCTGCTGGGGATTCAGAGGGAAGCAGATGCTCCAGACACAGCAAGGGAAGGGGGAGAACACAGAGGAAGGCTGAAGACATGAAAAGTTGCACTTAACAGCAAAAATCTCCTTTTTGTTGGATGCAGATTTTGCATTCCTACACAAACAAGGGGCTGTTGCTGGAACTAGAGCAAGGTGTCACCTGATGTACTGCAGAGGAGCTCAGCTTGTGACATTTCTGGAAAACACTGCCTTCAAATAACCTGCATTAATCATTTTCACACTGACCTCCTCACCTCGATTGATTAATTACATTTTCTTTCTCCTATCCGTGTTTCCTCATAAAGTTGGTGCTCCTTCCAAGGTTAATTGAGACACTGACCTTTCCGTCTGCAGCTGCTCAGCCTGGCCACCTTCAGACACATTTTGCAGACTCAGCTTTGACAAGGTGGCCCTTGGATGGCCACTGACCTGCTCAGCAGCCTGACAGCAGCCAGGAGCCTGCAGTGCACAGATAACAGCTCAGCTCTCCTATCTAATCACCAGAACAGTGGTGTCAATGATACCAATTTCTGAGCAGGCACAGAGCAGGAGGAGGCAACAGGAAATCAGTTACCAAAAACTACAATTGAACCTTCCAGGCTGCTGCTGTCCAGCAAGTGCCTGCTTGGATCAGAGCATTGTTTGCATTGAATAAGGTTGAATGTAAAGAAGTCTAAATGGTCAAATGTAGGTTACTGTTAAACAGAACATTTTTGAGGGCTGGTGGGTCCTTGCTGTTGTCTCTTTTCATAGAACCAAAGAATATTCTGAGTTGGAAGGGATGCACAAGGATCATTGAGTCCCTCTCGTGACCTTGCACAGACACCCCAACAATCCCACCCTGGGCATCCCTGGGAGCATTGTCCAAACCTCCTGGTGCTCTGGCAGCCTCAGGGCTGTGCTCATTCCCTGGGGAGCCTGGCCAGCACCCTCTGGGGCAAGAACCTTTTCTGATATCCAACCAAAAACTCCTGACCCAGCTCCAGCCATTCCCTCAGGTCCTGTCCTTGGTCACCAGCAAGACCAGCTGGTGTTTTGTAAATCCCCTCAGGGCAGCTCAGACTTGTAGAGGAGATGCTTCTCCCAGGACATGGAGGGTCCTGGCTGCTATGGGAGGCAGCTGCTGTCAGGATTCAGACAGTGCTTATGCGGTTGAAGGGTGGTGTAAAGCAGCGAGTGCTGCAGCACAAAAGCTCTCAGCAGAGCTATGGCAGCAGCTGGGGGTGTCTCAAGGGCTGAACGTGCTGCCCTTTCCTTGCAGATGTGGACGAGTGTGAGACTGGGGAGTCCTGCTGCTCCCAGTTCTGCATCAACTACGCGGGGGGCTACGAGTGCGCCTGCAAGGCGGGGTTCCAGCTCAGCGCCGACGGCTGCTCCTGCGACGGTGAGCACCGAGGGAATGGGCTGGGCTGGCCTGGGCTGGGCCGGGCTGGGCTGGGCTGGCCTGGGCTGGCCTGGCCTGGCCTGGGCTGGCCTGGGCCGGGCTGGGCCG
>WBNO01008493.1:0-77691 GCA_013400575.1 Peucedramus taeniatus | reverse complement strand
ATGAAGAAGAAGGAAGGAGGGCAGTGCACGCCCAGATTCCTCCATCTTGACCCCCTGCACACTTCTCATATGAATCTTAACATTCTGTTTCTCTACTCAGTAATAAGCTACTTATTTTATTCTACTTTCCCTGGTTTGTAATTCCTCATATAAAGTTGGTAACTGTTTCCATGGCTCGAGGTCGAGGGCAGAGGGGTCTTTGGCTCCATGCCAAGCTCTCCAAGCCCCCTGCCAGGGTCTCAGCCCATCCAAGGTAGCAAGAGGGATTTCCTGGTTCCCCACACATGGGCAGGGACACCTTCCACTATCCCAGGCTGCTCCAAGCCCTGTCCAGCCTGGCCTGGAACTCATCCAGTGATGGAGCAGCCACAGCTACTCTGGGCAATCAGTGCCTCACCACCCTCACAGGGAAGAATTCCTTCTTAATATCCAATCTAAACCATTAGATTAGTTAGTTTAAAGCCATTCCCACTTGTCCTGCATCATTACATGCCCTTGTCAAAAGCTTTTTGTTACCAATGGCTCAGTCTAACTAATCACAGCCCAGGGCAGAAGAAATGCTGTCAAAGCATTTGTCTTTGCAGGGCTTTGTGGGCACTGCCCTAATGAGAGTCACTGACCCTATGCCAGCTTTGCTGGTTTTACAAATGTGCCAGGTTTTACAAATGTGTAATTTCCACTTTGTGAGATTGGAATACAGGAATAACCCAGCATCCAATGTGGAGAAGTGGGGATGTGGGAGAGGAGCCAGCAGAGAGAAGCTTTCCCTCCTCTCTCTGTGGACACTGTATATTGATGTTTGTTGAAACACTCCTTCCACAAAAAAAGAGCCCTCAAAATAACTGAAGGATCAACTGAGTTTAACAGCTTAAAGCATCTGTTTTCACTTGAGACAAAAACATCAGTGAAATACTCTGCTCCCTGTTGCCCTGAGATGTTTTCATACTTCCAGTACCAGAGAGAAATGGAGAGCACCAAAACACATAAGAAAAATTGTGTTTTCTTATGTATAGAATAATTTGTCAGACGCAGCTGGGCACAGCATGGGCTCTCCAAGCAGAAATACTTGTTCCTAATCACCATTTATGTCTGGATTTTCTAGATGTGGATGAATGTCATCTGGATAATGGCAACTGTGACCATTTCTGTGTGAATTCCCTGGGGTCCTACGAGTGTGCCTGTAAGGAGGGTTACAGGCTTGGGGATAGCAGATGGGCCTGCGTGGGTGAGTTCTTCTCAGAACTTGAGGGCCATTAAGCACTTCCCACTGATTTAAAAAGTGATTTTGGAATGGGGATTTTCACAGATCCTGGGATTTTGGGAGCCCAACTTGAGCCATCTCTGAACGTGGCCAGGGTAGGGCTACGTGCAGTGCGTGGATCCAAGTTCATCCTCCACTAATGGGTTTTGCCAAAGATTAATGGCAGATGAACACTTAAATCCCCTGGACATGTTTGAAAACCTAAAGCTCCTGGTTTAGAAATAAATACTATTTTGACACTTTTCTTGCACTATTTGATGAAGCTTAACATCCTGTGGGAGAAAAAAAAAAGGTAGCCAGATTCTTCCTTGATCAACCATTGCAACTTTTCCATGAGTCAGTGACATTGTTCTGGATTTCTGCCAGTGTAACCAGTCCAGAGTTTAGCAGAGCAACTCAGTTTTATAACCAAGTTCAGCAACTGCTAAACCTTAAGCCAGAGTTTGATATTCTAACCAACACCAAAAAGAAAGCCAACTGATTTCCCATCATTTTAAAGCTCAGGTTTTAATGTTTCTGAAAATAAATTGCACAGCCGGCCTCACTTTCTATTTGTCATCTCCAAAACGAGCAAGAGTAATGACCTTCATTAACTAAAAATAATCTCAAACTTCAAGTGAGGAAAATGAATCTCCTCATTTAATTTTGATTCCCTGGGAGCATAGTTTTTTTCCAGAAGAAAGAAAAGGGAAAGATGGGGCGGGGAGGGCATCTCCCCTTTTCTTTCTATTTTTTTTTAGGGTAGCAGAAACTCTGTAAGTCCAGCCAAGGAAATGCCTGGGCTGAGACTGCTGGGCAGAGGTGTGACTTCAACATCTAATGGCATCATAACAGCAAAAAAATATGTAGATGAGAGGCTATGGAGGCAGGCTGGGGTGCTGATGGCTGTGTTTGTCCAGCCCTAGGTGTGGAGGAGGCGGATGCAGAGGAGGCAGCAGGGCTGGCTGGTGCTCCAGGGCTGCAGTTCCGAGGGCCCCCCCAACTGCTCCGCTTCGCCCTCGGGGCCCTGGCTGAGGATGGAGACCCCCGAGGAGAGCTCACCCTGGTGCACAGGGTCGGTGAGTGACCTGCAGGGCCCTGAGCCAGCACAGCAAACTGGGGGGGATCATCCCAGGGAGAGGATTTGGGGCTGGGCTGGTGGGGTTTAGTGTCAGGAGGAGGGATGAGCGTGAATCCTGCATCCCTCCGTGTCAGGAGGGATAAGGCATGGAGGTGGTAACGTGTTCCATCCCAAATGGGACATGTTTGAGGAACCAGGAGGCTGCCTGGATGCTTTGGGAGGGAGGCAGGGGAAGAGTGAGCAACACAGCAAGCAGTGGCTGGGAGGCTGCTTGGAAAGCAGGGTGTCTGCACAGAGCCCCAGGGCAGCAGCCTGAGAGAGCTTGTCGTGCCAGGGGTGAGAGGATGGCATGGCTTACTGCAGTGCACTAAATCCCTGGGGAAACACTCTCTTCCTCCTAGAGCTGGGAGCATGGGTCCCTGTTGACAAACCCTTTTATAACAACTGGAGGCTTTTTGTTTAAGATATTTACATTTTGTCTGTGTTAAAAACAATCCTCTGAAGATTCAGGTTTGCCTTGACTCTCTGGGAAAAGCACCAACCCATCCACATATCGCTCAGCTCAAGTGGTGGCAAACAGCACAGGAGCACCCACTGTCACAGGAGTGGGTGCAGAACAGCTTTGCACCCACCTGGGCTTTGCATGATTCAGTCTTTCCACCCAAAAGTGGAAACTTCATAATTTTAAGAGTATTATGAGGTGAAACCCTGTGTTTGCTTTGTGCTGAGTGCTGGTCGATCACCAGGGAGGATTTCTTGTGTTTTCCTGTGTGTGTCCTGTGATTTTTATATAAACTCTATAATTACCCATCTGAGGGCTGTGCCCTTCAGGCAAAAATCAAGAGCTGGTCTTGACTTTAATAAAAAATTACCTTATTTTTGTGAGTAAAACTGTTAAGACCCTCCCAAATCACGCAGCTTCCAGCTGGACTCCACGACACCGATAACCAACTGGGAAACTGATAAATGAGATAACCACAGGCAAAATTATCAGGACTAGAAACCACAATCAAATATTTATTGACCACTTTTTGCATGTTTTATTTCTATTTAGCTACAGAAATTTGGGTATTATCAGTCACAGCTGAGCAGCTGCACTTTTTCTAAGGCTCAGGCTTTGCAGCATGCAGTGGTTTGTATGAAAAGGTGATGGAGAAAAGGAACTTTAAATGGTTTAGTAAGTTCTTTTACCTCCCAAATAATAATTTATTCCTTGTGTTTTCAGACATGGTTTTGTGCTGCTATCTGTATTATAAAAATACCTGCTTTAACAATAAGCTGATGCAAGTAATGAAATATTTTCTACAACTTGAATGACTTTTTAAGGTGGAAGCATGATGTTTTTAATGGTAGTCTGTATTCTTCTCCTGAAGTATGAATTTGTATCCTTTTCCAAGTGGGAGCACTGGGATTCTGAATGTCCCTGAAAGCTTGGGCATTTGTTCAGCTACAGAAAAGGGAACAGTTGGGTGCTCAGACCTAGAGGAAATCTGGCCTCACACAGAAAACTGTTGGTGAAATGCAACCAGCCTGTGACTTACTGTAGGCTGAAATGAGCTGCCAGCTCACTTCCAGGTGCTGTTAAAAATCCCCTTCCAAAAAGCCTCCAGCCACAGCCATAAAGCCTTGAAGGCTCTAAACTGTGTGGATGGGATCTTCAATGCTACTGAAGTATTTTACCAGACAGTCACTTTATTTTGCATGCCTGTCTCAATAGACCCCACAAAGAGAACGTGAGGGTGCAAGGGATAAAAGGAGGGTGGGGAAGGAGAAGGAAAAAATGCATTTTCATACCAGGTTTCCTATATAAAGCTCTTCATATCCATGAAGAGAAGAGACATGATAAATGTGTATTTTGGCTTTGTTTTCGTAGAACACTCAAACTGTGTGGTTGAAAATATCACTGAACTATGTTTAAGTAGAACTACATCCACTCACTGCAATAAAAACACAGGGATAGCCTAGCAAGGAGAGAAGGAAAGTCCCAATAAATTCTTCCAGTTATATACAATGCTATCAAGCTTCAGTTCACTTTTTCTGAAGGCAAAAGTTCACTTTTTCTAAAGGCAAAACTCTTGCCTTTAAAAAGTAGCTCTAAGTGCTCTTGGCTGGAGAATTACAACATTTAGGAGAGTAAATTCCAGCTGAACACCCAGCTTTCCTTTTACTTAGAGTCAAAAACCTTAGGAGGGAAATTCAGGAATGCCCATTTTGCCGTGCCTTTTGTGCCGAACCGGCAGTGTCTGCAGCCCAGCCGTAGGTAAGAGCTTGTGGAAGCGTTTTTGTCTGGCTGCTCACTCAGCCCTGTGTTTTTTTTTGCTGTCAGTGTGCCTGGGTGACACATTTGGCCAGGACTGCAGCCTGAGGTGTGAGGATTGTCTGCACGGGGGCCGCTGCAACAGCGAGCGCAGCGGCTGCGTCTGCCCGCCCGGCCGGGCTGGTGCCATCTGCAACGAGAGTGAGTACAGGGGCTGGGAGGGGAGTGATCCTCCTGCAGGGGCTCTGCAGGTGGGGAAGGGGAGGAACCTCTTGTACTTTTCATCTGTGAAGCTGCTGAAGGAGCACAGCTGTCTCACAATCAAATTTATCGTGCTGGGGCACATTAAGTGGGAGCTGTAAGTGATGCCGCACTACACAGAGGTCCCTGTGCTCCAGTGAAGGTCAGGACTGAATCATCCCTGTCCTAAACATTTGGTTGTTGTTCATTCCTATTTGCTCTGCTGCTGAAAGCTGCTGAAGTTTGCTGGCCATGCTTCGTTCCACAACCTACCTTGGTGACTTCCAGAAGTCTGTCCCAGAAGTTGGTGTGACAGCCTGGGTGGACATATATGCTAAACTTGATTTTTTCCATTGTAGCACCCCAAGACATTGCCTTTTAAATTCTTTCTTATGTTTTCCATTTCTTTTTCCTTATAATTCTTTTATTATTAGCATCACTTTCTTGGAGCAGTTAATTTTTCACATTGGAAATGGTATTTTTCAGAATTCTGTTGCCAAGTCAGTGCCCTTTATAACAGGTTTTCACTCTCCTTGCTCCTGTTTCCTGGCAGAAGATCTTTCTGATTCAGAAGTATGTGTCAAAACCCATTGGAAAGAGAGTGGTGATTTCTTGATGTGCTGTTCTTCATCTGCAGTTTGGCAAAACTTGTCTGCTGCTTGTCTGAGACATCATACAGCAGATTTCCTGTTTGAGATGGGTCCCTCCATTTCGTGGTGTGTGACATGATGGCCCATCATTCTCAGAAAATCTTTGCTGTCACTGGTGAGACAAAAAGTCGATGAAAATTTATTACTTGACATCAGTAGACAGCACTCTCCAGGTTAATTGCCATCAAGATTGTTTAGGAGACGTCATCACATGGACAGAAATGTAGAAAAATCAAGCAAGTGATTGAATCCAACAGTCTGCCTGTGGTTATTTTGGGAGACTGATGGGGAGTTTGGTTTGTAAACACTGGGGGCAGCTAAGAGAGTAGGAATGGGGAGGATTAAAAGGATAATTTCCAGTTTGTCTAAGTTCATGCTATCAAGGGAGGATATCCTTCTGTCCCTGATGTACTGGTAGTTCAGGGTAGGTTATAAAAATTTCAAGGCAGTATCCAAATTCTTTCGTTCATTTCATAAATAACAACATTTAAGATGTGTATTTGCACTAGATATCCATGCATGTAGTCTAATGGAATTCACCTCTGGAATTTAAAGAACTTTAATAGGACTGTGTTATTGAGCTAAACCTGCTGTCTGATGAAGTCAGCAGGGACAGAGATAAATACAATATCTAATCTGTATGAATTACTCATTTGTGATTGCTTTCACTCTTTTCTCTTGCATTTTTTTAGTGTACAGCACAATTCATGGGTTTAGTGTGAACAGGTTTAGGGTAAGCTAAAACAGCGGACAAAACTGGAACTAAATTTCTCTAATAATGCACCAAAGAAGCCGAATGGAAATTGATGTGAAATGTCAACTTTCTTAATGTACATTGATAAAACGTCAGTGAAGTCAGATGACTCCAGCAACTGTATTCACTCAGCCAGCTCAGGCTGCAAACAGCAGAGCAAGGCTGCATCTCACAGTTTGTTTTTGCTGTTGTGGATCCATTGCTGTCGTGATTACCTGGGGAATTTCAGAAACTACATTTGAAAAACAAGATATTATTTTTATAATAGTGTTTGGGAGAGAAAAAAGAATGTTTAAAATATTTATCTCCAAGTATTCAAAGCTGTGCTCTGATGTTTAAGCTTTGGACTTGACAGGCAAAGGTTTTTTTGCCTGTGCTTTGTGGGGAGGGAAGCATGTGCAGGGGAGGGTTGGATACATGACAATACTTCCCAAAGCTTGGTTAATTCAGTGTCCTTTGAGATGTCCTAGTAAATATCAGGTGTATCTGCTTTACAGAAGAATATAACTTTGTCTAGAGCTCGCTCAACTAAAAGGACTCTCTCCTTGCTGAGTTTTCACAGAATCATGGAAACAATTAGGCTGGAAAAGACCTTTGAGACTGAGTCCAACCTATAACCCAGCACCACCTTCTCAACCAGCCCATGGCACTGAGTGCCACATCCAGTCTCTTCTTAAACACCTCCAGCGATGGTGACTCCACTGCTTATTGGGGCAGCCCAGTCACACTTTTTGTGAGGAAATTCCTCCTGATATCTGACCTGGACCTTTCCTGGTGCAGCTTCAGGCTGTGTCCTCTTGCCCCATTGCTGGTTGCCTGGCAGAGGAGATTGACCCACATCTGGTTGCCCTCTCCTCTCAGGGAATTTTAGGGAGCAATGAGGTCTCCCATGAACTTTCCAGGCTGAACCACCCCCAGCTCCCTCAGCTGCTCCTCACACGACTTGTGCCCCAGACCCTTCATCAGCCTTGCTGTCCTTCTCAATGACCAAAGCCTTGTTTTTCTTCCTTTTCAGCAGAGGGGAAGGGTTTCTTGCTGTGCTCACGCTCCCTGCTCTCTCCACAGCCTGCCCCCCTGGGACGTTTGGCAGAGGATGTGCCGGTGTCTGCAGGTGCCAGAACGGAGGCTCGTGTGACCCTGGCACGGGGCAGTGCCACTGCCCACCTGGTGTGCTGGGCCAGCTCTGCGAGGATGGTATGGCTCCAGCTCTACCTCAGCTCTCCACTTCTCCCCCCCTGTTCTTTTATTTTAAATAATCAGCAGAACAGAGGGTGAAAAAAGCCAGCGGCTGGCGAGGCTGCGCAGAACCCCAGCTCAGCCACAAGCTGCTTTGGGTTTGGGGCATTGAAGTGTAGCTGCTGATGTCTTCTTGTGTTTGTGCACTCCAAAGGTTGCCCAAAAGGTTTCTTTGGGAAGAACTGTAACAAACCATGCAACTGTGCCAACAAGGGCCACTGCCACAGACTGTATGGAGCCTGCCTGTGTGACCCTGGGCTCTACGGCCGCTTCTGCCACCTCAGTAAGTCCCCGGCGTTTTTGGGATCTGCTCAATGTGTGCACAGTGTGACAGTCTGCAAAAGATTCCACATCACCCAAAGGGGGCTGGCAGAAAGGAAGGAGTGACTTCTTGCACAGTCAGGCAGTGCTAGGACAAGGAGGAGTGGATTTACTAAAACAGTAGAGATTTGGCTTAGATGTTAGAAAAATGTTCTTTGCTCTGAGGGTGGGGAGGCCCTGGCACAGGGTGCCCAAAGAAATGGTTGCCCCATCCCTGGAAGTGTCCAAGGCCAGGTTGGACTGGCCTTAGAGCAGCCTGGGATAGTGGAAGGTGTCCCTGCCCATGTCAGAGGGGTAGAACAAGATGGGCTTTATGGGACCTTCCAACCCAAACCCTCCTGTGATAAAATGATCAAGGCTTTGGGTTCTGCAATGGGCTGGGAGTAGCAGGAGGACAGGACTTTTGAGATGTGCCAGGAAGCCCCAGAAGCTTCATTAATCTTTTCCTCTAGTGATTAATCTTTACCATAAGGACTGAGATTTACTGATGCTCAAAGGTGAGGATTATAGGTGGGGTGGACAGGTTAACATTAGGGTTATTGCTGAGGTTGGAATCTGGTTGGTGCTGATGAGTGACTCAGTGAGTTGGTGTTAGCAGTTAGTGACTGCTGATGAGTTGGAGTGAGAGCTGGGGAGCAGGGCTGGCTGGGACAGGATAAGGATCAGACATTAGATGGAATAAAAAGAATTAAAACAAAAACTTGTGCAAAATACATTATTGAGTTTCTTTTGAGTATTTACAGGTTTTGTTTGTAAAATCTGTGCAAGATCAAAAATCTTTCATTTTATTTTGTTTTGGGTTTTATTATGAAAGCTTTGGTCTTGGAGTGTGCCCAAGTATTTTTCATTCGGAAAATCAGCTGGGTTTGCTTTGAAATGTTTCTGGTTCTTGCATTCACCACGTATTGCTTGACATGAAATGAATGACCCAGCACAGGGATCATATAAACTCTTCTTTGACCCACCCACACATGAGCAGGTGCTGCTGTGGGAACGGGGGTGTCTGGCTGAAGGCAAAACAGCAATTTTGCTTCTTGCAGCAGTCCCATTGTGCAGCAGTGTGCAATTTCAGCCAGCTCCTGCATAATTACAGAGCTGATGCTTCCTTTTCTTCTGGCTGCAGCCTGTCCCAGGTGGGCCTTCGGCGCGGGCTGCTCGGAGGAGTGTCAGTGTGTGAAGGAGCACACGCTGGAGTGCAGCCCCAGGAACGGCTCCTGCACCTGCCAGCCTGGATATCATGGCAAAAGGTGCCACAAAGGTACCACCCACAGCCAGGTTCCCCCCATCTGCTTGTTCCTTTGTCCCAGAAACTTCTCCTTCTTCCGCCCATCTGCTTTGTTTGGCTGCTGTTACTCATTTCTTCGTATCCTACTAATGGTTTTGTGGGGTTTTAACCCTGCAAGGGTTGCAGGGGCATCGAGAGGAATAGAGCTTAAGAATTGGAGGAGTTTTAGCCTGGTCAAATGACAACAGAAATCCAGAACCTAAATCCTAATACAACCTTAAGTAATGAAGATCGTGTGAGTTTTCATTTCTGTGCTTTTTTGACACAGTCAGTAAATAAGTGGCAAAATCTGTGTTTTATGGCAGTGAGGTGATTTGTAAACAGGTTCAGTAATGCTGCTTTTCCTTCAGATTTGCAGCTCTTTGAATTCAACTTACTCTTTGTAGTTTTTGGGGGTAGTTCAAAGAGAATTGTATCCCGCATTCATGTTTGCATGTCTCAGTAGCCCTTTCCAGACAGCAGTGGAGTAAAACAATAAAGATTCTCCCTTCAGATTTTTTCTCTGGCCAAGCAGGACTGTGTTGGATTTATGGCAGTAATTCTGGTGTGTTTGGTGGAGAGCAATAATGACAATATTTAATATTTTTATCATTTTTGTTGATGGGCTGAGTTCTGACAGGGAGCATGCCCTGGCCAGCACTGGCTGTGCACCAAGGCAGAGACCAGCAGAACTCAGACATCAAAGAAGAGAATTCCATAATGTGTTTAATTGAATACATCCTCAAGTATTCTAATTGAATAAATCTTTAAGCATTCTGCCACTCTGTTTCTGAGTTACATTTAAGCAGTAACCTCTTTGAAATGTAAGCATTTATTAAGTATTTACACTTTGTTAACAACACCTCTAAAATGTACATTTTAATACACTCTCTACAAGTTTCTGCCACATTATTTTCTGGGTTTTGTTCACTTCTCTTAACTTTTCCTTCTCCTTATATATGTTCTGTATCTGCATCTATTTCCAGAGTGCACCCCAGGGTTTTATGGGGCTGGTTGCAAACTGAGGTGCAGCTGTCCTCCTGATGTTCTGTGTGATCCTGAAACAGGAGCCTGCAAACATCCATGTCCAGCTGGGTTTCATGGAGAAAAATGCCATTTGTGTAGGTACTCACTGCATGTTTCCCTGGGGGATACACTTGGGATGGCAAAGCTTATTCAGGAAACATAGGTTCAGATGTAGAAGTTGCAGATAAACAGGTACATTTGTTGCTGATAGGAGTTGGCAGTTCCCCACTGAAACCAGACTGATATTTGGAACCTGGCAAATGCTGTCTCTCTCTCCTTGCAAAGGTCAAGGCACAAAGTTACCCAAACTAACATTTGTCCAGGTAACAGTAGTTGCTTGTAAAGCTTCAGGCACAGATTTTGCAGGGCTCTGCTGCAGTTCATTTCAGACCACCAGTTGCTCAGACACTACTGCTAACACTGATTGCTTCTACCAGAGCAGCTCAGTTTGAAACTGGTGGCAGTGATGCCTCCTAATGTCTTCAAAATGCTCCTCTAACCATGACTTTGGGGTTTTTTGTCCAGCTTGTCAGCCTGGCAGCTTCGGGATGGGCTGCAGGCAGAGGTGCAGCTGTGGAGGAGCCCCGTGTGATCCAAAGACAGGGCAGTGTATTTGCCCAGCTGGGAAGACTGGTGCTACCTGTGAGCAAGGTGTGTGAGGTGCTGGACCAAGGTAGGGAGTGCCTGGCTTTGGAAGACATGATAAGAAGTAGAATTTTGCTGTTCCCCAAACCAATAAACAGACAAACTGTGATGGAAATTGGGAGAGAGCCTTTGGTCTCTCCTTAGCTGTGTTCTTGTGTGCTGCAGTTTAATGGCAGGGCTGACAGGGATGTAGGTCTGCAGAGATAATAAAACAATCCAGCTCAGTTTTACTATTATTTTATTATATTTACTATTATTTTTAAATTCTTCAAGGTAGCAGCAGAAATCTACAACTGTCCTGAAACAGAAAATGGCACTGATTACCCCTCATTTTTCTTTGCTTTTTCTCCAGATTGCCCAGATGGCCAGTGGGGACCAAACTGCCAGAACTCCTGCGAGCCCTGCGCCAACGGGGGACAGTGCAACAGGCAAACTGGAGCCTGTGACTGTCCCCCTGGCTACACTGGGCCATCCTGCTCTGCCAGTAAGTCCTTGTTCAGCCTTCCCCATGGAAAGAAAGATTGAAAATTCAGGCTATGGTTTGATTTCTGCCTTCTTATTCTTTTGTGAGATAAAACACGCTGATCTGAGATTAAGTGCCCTTCATCTCCAGGAATTCCCTGGGTTGGATTTGACATTATTTGTGGGAGGGAGATTGCAGATAAATGCACGTGATCAGCGAAGCTGCATCCCAAAGGGATGTTATCATTAGACCTAATTTATGGCAAGCTCTACTTGGAAATACAGTGTTTAACAGCCACACCACTGGTGGTGTAATCCTGGCTGTTTGGCAAGAGGTGTGACCAGCTGGCCCACATGGCATCACTCTTGAGTTATGTTTGCAGCAGCACTCCTTGGTGTAGATCATTCAGGATTAAATAACACTGAAGATGAGGGAGCATTATGAGTGCTGTCCCTGCAGCCAGAGACCATGGGAATATGTTCAGGGAACTGTTCTGTGCTCCTCTTCAGCCTTTGGGTGTTAGAAGACTGCCTGAGTGAGGCTGTTGAGCTGCACAGAGGCTCTCAGGACAGCTCTGCTTTGTGCAAGACCTTGGTGGTGGCACATTTTTAATCCTTGTTAGTCATAAAATGGCTTTTGAGGAAGGTTTTCCTCCTCTGAGGAAACAGCCTGATGCACAGGAGTACCCAAAAGTCACTCAGGCTATTCCCACATTCCAGGACTCAGCCCCAGCCACCCAGGCTGCAGATCCCAGATATTTCTGCATTGCCATTTTGATTCCTGGATTCAGCTGAAGCCAGTTTTAGGGGGTGAGCTGTCGCTGTCTGTTTGGGAAGATGAGTCTGTGCCTGGGTGAAGTCACAGCCTGTCTCTGTTTGCAGCCTGCCCCGATGGGCACTATGGACAGAGCTGCCAGTGGCTGTGCAGCTGTGGCAGCAGTGCTCAGTGTCACCACATCACTGGAGAGTGCTCCTGTCCCCCGGGCTGGACTGGCCACGACTGCAAACACCGTGAGTCAGGGCACACGGGATCTCCTGGGGACTGCACGTTTGCTCTGTTTGCTCTTAGTTTATTACAGTTTTTTAATATAGTTTTGCTAATCTTACTGCTTCTGAAACGGTGTGTTTGTGGGTTTTCACAGCCTGGGTGGTTATAATCCTTCATTATCCAGGTTCAAAGCATTGAAATAGATGGCTGATGAAGCGCAAAGTATTGATATAAGCTCTTATTTCAACACTATGGATCCCTTTGCCCAATACCATCTGTCCCGTCAGCATTTTGACTGACAAGACAGTTTTGTTTTTCATTTTCAGTGCAGATTAGTTTTGAGATTAATTCTCCATTTCTCATTTTGTTTGGGGGAGATTTATTCAACAAGTGAGTGGCATGTAGAGTCGTGTGTCTAAAGGTCACTTTTTAACTTGGGAATATAAATGCTGTGAAAAATTCTGTTCTCTGGAAGAGCAGAGCATCCTTCTGTTGACTTTAGCATCGCTCTCCATATTGGTGGCTGTGTGAGAGAGTAGATTTGCCCTTTTTGGATGGCACCATATAAATGTGAAGCCATCCTCCCTTTTCCTGTGACACATCTCTTCTGCTTGATTCATTGTGATTCCTCTTGCAAAAAGCCAACAGAAGACAAACCACTTTATAAACTTGGTCTAAAACACATAAAGTCATTTAATTGGCAGTGTTGATAGCAGCAAGTTTTGCACCTGACTTCTCAGGCTCTGTACTGAAGAAAATGCTGGGAAAATCTGAAGTTTCTACCCATATGCATATTTTAAAAATCAAGCCAGTTGGTAGTGTGTAGAGCCACTGAAATGGCTTTTCATGACTCCCTGGGCTGTCTAGAGAATTAAGAGACCATGACAAAGGAAAGCTTCTATTTCTGTTCAGGATAAGATCTGAGAAAAATTGTGTTGCAGTGTTATCTTGGTACGGCAGATCTTCCAGCTATTGTAGACCAGGCATTAAACAGATTCCCAACTCCAAAACCAGGTTTCTGTTGCCCTAATTGGCACTTTCATCTTCATCCTTTACTCGAAAGAAAAGACATGCTGTGGTACATTGGTGTAATTGTATCAGGGCTAGGTGATTTTAGGATGAAAGCAGGGAGTTGCTTTAACAAACATTGTGAGATTCCTTTGTGTCCATGCTGCATTTCCCAGTATTTTGGGGAAAGCATTGAGGGTGTTCCCAAATCTGTCTGGTTAAACTCATTAACTAATTCTGGTTATGCAGATTTTTGTTGAGTGAGTCAATAGCTGATGTTTTATTTCCATGAAATTAGAGATTTGTGACTGATGGATGTGGATTCACAGAATCACAAGGTTGGAAGAGACATTTAAGATCATTGAGTCCAACCCATGTCTTAGCACCACCTCAACTAAACCCTAGCACCCAGTGCCACATTCGGTCTTTTTTTAAACACTCCCAGGGATGGTGACTCCACCACCTCCCTGGGTAGGTGATTCCAGTACTTTATCACTCTGGATAAAGAGTGATATCTTTATCATTCTCCAGCCACTTGAATCTGCTGCTTGAATCTGCTTCCTAGAGGAGCCCCTCCAAAGGTTCTCTCCCAAATTTGTCCTAAACCAGGACACACTCCTTCAGTAAAAAACTTTTTCCCAACATCTAACCTAAATTTCCCTTGGCCCAGCTTATGAATGATTAGTTTTACATGGATGGGATAATACCTGCCTGTGTCCAGCTGAAAAAGACCAGCACAAATTATCTTTATTTCCACGATTTGCGCCTGTGCTGCAGCTGGGAGTTTAGTCCCGTAGCATTTTGTGTATTCTGTGCTCTCTCACGTGGAAGTGCAGCAGGGTTTGGGGGTGGTGCTGGCTGTGACCCCCTTTCTTTTGGCAGCCTGCAGCAGTGGCCTCTGGGGCCGGGGCTGCGCCAACTCCTGCGCCTGCGACGGCGGCGACGGCGGCTGCGACCCTGCCACGGGCACCTGCTCCTGCCAGCCAGGATTCACCGGGCAGCACTGCCAGCTCAGTAAGTGCCTGCCTCCCCAGCACTCAAACCCCAACTCCCAAATCCCTGGAAGTTGTGTTTTCCTGGTCGTTCCCCGCAGGAATGCTCCCAGGCTGTTCCGCCCCCGCTCTGCCCCGCGCTGCGCTCTCGCGTTTCGCCAGGGTTAGATGCTTTCCCTAATTGGATTTCCAGAAAAGGTATTTTCAGCCTTGTTTTGGACCCAGCAGCTATTTTTGGTGTTAGGATCTCTTGAGAGGGATAGGATTGATGTATATTTGGGTTGTGGCATAAGAGTTTCCGTATTGGTTTTTTTAATTCAGTTTTAGGGCAACACTCACCCTTCGTAAATCTCTATTTCAGGTCAGGCATATAGAAATACTTCACATGTACATAACAGGAGAAAAACCAGGAATTTTTGGAGTCCTGTATTCATTAGCAACAAAAATGTGCAATGGTCTTATCAGAGGCCCATGACCCTCACCTTAACATTTGCCTCTAACTGAGGTCAGTAGCAGATGCTTCAAGCATATGAAAACAGGCTCATAGTCAATTTCTCACATGTCTCTCCAGGTACCATCAATTTCTCATTCAGGAGCTTCATGAGACAGAAGCAATATCTCTATATTTAATACTGCTTGATTTTTTTTTTTCCAATTAATGTGCCTATTTTCTTTTCCATTTCATGCAAGCATTTGGAATCCACTTCATCTTGTGGCAGTAAGTTGCATAGTTAAGCTGCTATTACTATTATTATTGATTATATTGATGTTGTTAAATAAAACAAACATTTTATCTACTAGTTTAACAATCTTACAGTAGCACAGATGTAGCTACCAGAGTCTCAGTAGCGTGGGCAGGATTAACTGCTGGTGTCACACAGAAATGTCAAAACAATTAATCTGGAACCATGACCTAAGACAAGAAAGCCTGGAAAGTTGATCTTGCAGCCCTTGTTGCTGTTGGCACAGAGGGAATGGAAGGACAGTGTGTGGGGAGGACCAGCGCCCAGAGAAGGAGCTGCCAGCTCTACTTCTCTTTTGCTCTTGATCTCTCTCAAAATAGCATCTCTGCAGAGACAGAGTGGCCAAATAGCTGCTTGTAATCCTTGCTGGGAAGGGAATCAGTGAAGCCATCGCCACTGACAAAACATCTGGCAGTCCCAAAAGTTCTTTCTGTGGGCTTTCTGTTATATTTAGTCTTCTTTTTACCCCTTCTTTTTTTGTGTGTGTATATACATATGTTTAAAATTGCACATATGTGTGTCTGTGTGTGCGCACAAGATTATGAAAACTATCGTTCTTCCCATAATTTTATGCTGCCTTGGAGGTGAAACCTTCACTATCCCTGGATATTTCCTCTGCTCCCAAGGCATCCCTTCCCCTCTCCCTGCAGGCTGGGCTCCTTCCCCTGGCAGGAGCTCAGGTTCTCTGTCGGGGTGGCTGGATCCTGACACGCATCACAGCAGCCTGTGCCTGCTGGAGCAGGGGCAGATTCTCTGTGCTGTGGACTGTGAAATCATTTGTGAAGTGCTCTGACCCTTTGCCATCACCTTGAAAAGCCTCAGCTCTGGGCTAAACACCGTGGGCCTGAAGGGAGCTCTGCTGGGAGCCCTGCACCTCTTGCTGCACTGCAGCACCATTTCCCTTGCACAGATTCTCTGGCTGAAATTTCACCTGAAAAGGAAACATGGAGAAGGATCAAGCTTTTAAGGCACAAGTGCACCTTTATGTATTTATTTTTTGAACAGCGATGTGCAGCTTCAGGAAGAGGAAGGGATTTCACCTGTAAGTGCAAAAAAATAGATTCTAACAAAATCACATTTAAACAATGTCCCATTTTTTGACTCTTTGAAAGATGAGAAATACTTAAGGCACTTTTCTCCCAGCTCCTCTGTAAGACACCCAGTTGGCAGAGTCACTGAGCTGCAGGAGCACCTGAATTCCTGCCAGCTCCAATCACTGCCCACCCATGGCACCAAACAAACAACACCAAACCCACCCCCCTGTTCCAGACATGGAGCTGTCTTTGAGGACTCTTTGTTTTCTTTTCTCTCTGATTCCTTCCAGATTGCCTGAAAATCACTTTTTTGCTGTAAATGCTAAAATCATAGACTTCTAGAAGAGATCTGGCAATAATCTCAATAACTCATTTAGAGGGATGTTCACAAGACCTTCCAACATGAGTAGAGGCCCTGTAATATTGTATTTAGCCAAGTCTATCTCTGTGTTTCAGCCTGTCCAAAATATCCAATGTGAATTAGGCAACTGGCCCTGGTCTTAATTGATTTTCCTATAATCCTGGAAGAAATTATTTTCATTCTCAAATGTTTTCTTTCTGCTGATAGCGAGTACCATGCAAATCTTTTAAAACTCCTCACATTAACTACTGTAGAAATGTAATTGCTAATCTGTCCCCCAGATGTAATGTTTTCACTTGAATTTTTCAAAGCAGAGCATGAAAGTAAAGTGTGCAGCATTCAATTTGGAGCTTTGTGAAGGCAACCAACACATTTCATATTTTCTCCAGCTTTCTGGGGAAAGAGGATTTGCAGGAAAACAGAGGAGCTTCTCCCCTCCCAGCTGATGAAGTCCCAGAGGAGATGTGCACATAAGCAACTCCAGACCAGTGGGCAAGGTGTCATCATGCAGAACCTGTGAAGTCTCAGGCTTTGCAATAGGTGTTCATTTTCTGTGCAGCATTTTGTATTTCAACACTCTGGATTTTTTCTAAAATAGATCTTAAATGTAGCCCAAGTTACCTGAACCACAAGGGAAACACCCAAATCTTAGTTTTAAACCGTTACCTTTACACCTTGATTATTTTGGAAATAGTCAGGTTTGTAAATGTAAAAATTCCCCATTGATCCCTGATCTGCTCTGGCATTAACCCATCATCTGGTTGTGATTCCTGTGCTGCAGGGTGCCCCGAGGGGAGCTTTGGCCCAGGCTGTGAGTCCAGCTGTCAGTGCCAGAACGGAGCTGCCTGCGACCACGTCAGCGGAGCCTGCACCTGCACGGCAGGCTGGACAGGAACCTTCTGTGAAAGAGGTACTGCTGCTCCCCCTGGTCCCTTTAGGATTCATGGAGAATTTGTTCTGGTTTTTATTCAGAGAGCAGGTTTTACAATTGACAGCATTGGATCTAAATGAACCACTGAACTTTATTGGAAGCCGATACCGAAATGTGAGCTCCCCTCCTAACTCAGCAGAGCATCTTGCTGGGTGCCAAATGTTGGGCACGTTTTTTCACATGGTTAAAATTAGATATATGCTTAAAGCTTCTGCTGTATCACATCTTTATGAAGACTCTTTTCAAACAGAGTCCCACTCTTTGAGCACTGAGCAGGGAGACTTGTTCAGCCTTATGCTTGCTTGTTTCCAGTGCCTGCCTGAAGTGATTTCAAGAAAAACATGGATGTGTGCATCATCCCTGTGGAATTCTTTAAGAACAGATTCACTTCTAAATTAAATAAATCCAGTTCTATTCTATCTAATCTTCTATCACCTAGTCATTTGATAAAGTGTTGGAAAGGTTGGACTGGATTCTTTAGCTACATCATGGTGAGTCAGTTTGTGGCATTATCACAGGATGTTGCTATCGTGCTGCATCATTTTGCAGATTTTTTGTATTAGAAAACACAAGAGAAAAAACACAGGGCCATTCAGGTACTGTGAAAGTTAAGTGTAGGTGATTGAAGATTCTGCAAATTATGGTATTTGAACCAAAGTCACAACTATTTTGCATGGAAAGCAGCTCTATCAGCTGCTATCAGCCAATTTCAGCAGCGAGGATGGAGGGGAGTGGCAGCACTTGCAGGCAGCTGCTGCCCTCTCATGGGAAGGAAGATGCTCCACAGCCTGACCAGGAATGTGGCAAGGCACCCGCTGATTGGAGTTGATATTCCTTGTTGTTGTTTCCCTCTCATTCTTGCCAGGGACTATTATGCAAAATAAATATTCTTTTCAAGGTTCTGCTGCAAATTGCATCTCGTAATTCATTGTATCTCCACTATGTCCCTTTTTAATATAATTTAGCTGAAATCTGTTTTCCTAAATCTACTATTTTTTTTTAATTATTGCATTTTTATTGGGAAAAAAACAGAGGCAGTTATCTGTTGTTGTGTAAATCTCTTCATCTCAGCAGGAGTTATAATGGGAGCAAAGAAGCTAAATATCCTTTGCCAGAATAGGTGTGAGGAATATGGTGAAGACTGGGGGATTCTATTGGCGGAAAGAAAGAACAAATCTCAGCATCCAAATCAGTCATGTTGGACATTTTTATCTTTTTTTAATTCCTGAAAGAAGATTGTGGAGGGGAGAGTGAAATTTAGGGCTCTGTAAAACACCGTTTTCCGCCTGTTTTCTCTCAGGAAGGCAGAGTGTCTGCTCTCCACTGACCTGGGTTACCTCCTAACTTAGGAAGTTTCAACCAGAACAGTTTGGCAGCTTCCAAAAGACGCCGAGGGAGGAGAACATGTGGGTGGCTTGCCCTTGGTAGAACCTTCTTGGCACCTTCTCTCGGAGGAGCTGCAGCGCTTCTGTTCCGAGTGACTGGGAGACTGGCAGGGTTTCCTTCTGGCAGGGATGTGCTTTTTGCTGTCCTCTTGGCAATCCACCCACATTGGCCAGGCTCTGTGCCTTGCAGGCAGAAATTCACATCGAGCCCTGGCTGCCTTGGACTTCAAACATCCTGCTGATGCCTCAGCTCTTGGCTGGGAAGGACTTCTCCGTCATCGCAGAAATGTTGAAACTGAGACTTTTGCACCCTTCTAAGTTCAGGTTCCTGGGAGAAGACAATCCCTTACAAAATGTGATTTTGATTAATATTAATAATTAATATCTCCCCTGCACAGAGAGGGTGTTTGAGCCTGCAGTTGTTGCTTTTGGTATTTTGCATCGTGGCAGCATTGATCTGGATTCAAGCTGAGACTGCAGAAATCCCAAAATTGGCCTTTGGATTGTTGGTTTTCATTTGGGTAAAGTTTCTTCTCATTTTGGTGGGAAACTGCTGTTTCTCTTCATTAATTTGCTGCCCTCAGTATGAATTAAGGCTTCATAGGTTTAAGTACAAGCCCCTGTTGCAAAACACCACTTCGGTGACCATTTCCAAGCTTATTTGCCACAAATTTCCATAATCTCTTATTAATATTTATTAGAATTGTTAATGTAATCTTCATCCTTGCTGAGTCACAATCTATATAATCTGTCAGTAATACAGATAGCATCCAAAGCCACACCATCATCACCATCACCACCCAGCAGCACAGGACAGTTTCCAAGCTCACTCATAGCAGGAGACACTTTTGCTCCAGGGCTGCTGTTTCATGAGACCTTGCTGTGAATTATTCAGGAGCTGACTGAACTTCTGTGCTCTGAGCCACAGGATGCTGACAAAAGACCTCACACTCTTCAAAGTACTTTTGTCTGTCCATCAGCATCTCAGTTCTGCTCTGCCCTGAGTCACCTTTGATCAGCTGCTCTTCATCTGGTACCACTCAGTGGTGCTGCTGCCTCTGCAGTTGTGCTGTGGTCACATATAATAATGATGGGGAAGAATAAAGCTATCAAGACACACTCTGAAAGAAAATTAGACGTTTCTGAAGGTGGTACATGCCTGCTCCATCCTTCAGCCCTGCTCTGTGCTTTGTGAAAATGAACCTTGTGAATCTTGTGACTCTTTCAAAGGAGTTTCAAAAGCGGCAAAACCGTTTCAGTTGCAGAGCAGGTAACGATTGCAAATAAGGCTGAAAACAAAATAATCTACAAAGAAGTTATTTCAGTCTGTGAGAGCAATCTAGGAAAGGCTTCCTTTGAATTTTCTTGAAAGCAGCAAGTGATACAAGCAGAACACTGATGAAATAATGCATGTTTCTTCACAAGGTCTCGCATTACCAAAGGAAAATTAATCATTTTTGGTGGATGCTGCTAGCAGCACGCTTCCATATGTGAGTGGAGAATGTTGTGGGCTTGGGCAGAAGGTGCCAGAGGGACACTGGGAGTTCTGGCTGTTCTGACCTGAAGCAGCAGTCAATGCCTCTGCATTCCTGGGCTCTGCAAGGCCAGGGATCAATGCAAAGGTGCCTTTGTAAGTCCTTTCTGTCCTGTTCCAGCACAGACAACCTAAGTGTCATCTTCTCCAGAAAAGAATCTTCTGTGTTCACCCACTGCTGCAGGGCTGTGGTTGGAATTCAATTCCAGCTAAATAGGCAAGACAAAAAACCCAACCAAAAAAATCCCAACCCCAAAACCCCAAAATAAGTCATTATTGTGATAAATAGATAAATATATCAATGCTTACTCTAAATGTAAGAATCTGCCATGCAGAAAGCCTGAGCCATGGGCTCCTGGTATGTGCTGAATGACCCAAGGCTTGTGTCCAGTTTTGGGATCAGGCCAACAGAAGAATTATCCAGTTCATTGATTCATCTGTCTGGATATCCCAAAATGCCAGACAATTAGTGCAGGAACTGGAGGCAGCAGGAGTCTCAGAGCATTCCTATAATATATTAATTAATTGATGCATTAATAATAACAACAATAACCCTTGGGGAGCACAAATTTTGGCTTTTGCATCTGAACTGCTGTGGGATCAGCACTGCCAGAGGATGGACAGATTGGACCCTTCCCTTGGGATTTCAGCAGTTAATCATTACCATAAGAGAGCCCAGCAAGATTATTTTGCTATGTTTAATTTGTCTTGGTTTTCTCTGCTCATTCACTTTGCCAGTTTTTCATTTAAGCCCTGAACTTTACCACTGTGGCTTAGGTTCACTGTTAAAGAATCTTTAGGAAAGTGTCAGGACAGTAAATGGGAGCAGAAGTTTTGCATTTCTAAAGAGAGGGAGGTCAGCAGAGATGGCCCTGGAATCTTATGTTATGTTAAATTATTTCCTCTGTCCATTACAAGGAACACAAGGAATAACTTGTGTGAACCCAGCTCTGTTCTCTCACTTGTTTTATGCCTTTTCAATACTCTCAGCCCTGTT
The DNA here is from genome assembly GCA_013400575.1 of Peucedramus taeniatus. Taxonomy (NCBI): domain Eukaryota; kingdom Metazoa; phylum Chordata; class Aves; order Passeriformes; family Fringillidae; genus Peucedramus; species Peucedramus taeniatus. The sequence continues at coordinate 56,542 of WBNO01008493.1, read as the reverse complement.
TTCCTGGGCAGAAATCTGTTGCTTGTGTAAAAGGGTCACATTTTTCCAGGATGCACATAGCAGAACTGGGCAGGCTTAACCCTTGATGCAGCTTCGGCTCTTAAGCATCTGTGAAAAGACGAGATGGAGTTTGTGCAGGGGGAAAAAAATAAGCAGCAACTGTGCTAAAAAGGAATGTTTTGCATTTCCAGCTTGTCCAGACGGATTCTTTGGGATTGACTGCCACCAGGTGTGCAAGTGCAAGAATGCTGCTGGCTGTGACCACGTGCTGGGCTCGTGCCACTGCCTGCCAGGCTGGCTGGGGGAGAGCTGTGAGCAGGGTATGTACACCCTGCTCCCAACCACAAACCTCCTCTGGGAATGGGATAATGCCCTGCCAGGGCACCCTTCAGATAGATCACCTTCCTTCCCAAATATGCAAAAAAAAAAGGAAAAAATTTTGGTGTCTGTGTAAAATCACCAGCTCTTTTTAATGGTGTTTTTAAAACTCATCAAACGTGATAAGCGTCAGGTTTTAAATAGCAGAGCTGTCTCCTGCCATATGACAGCTCCCTGCTTTTTATTTTTGTGTGACATTAAGAGATTAAATGTTGTGTATCTGTTTCTGGTGTATCTCATCTAATTATCAATTATAAAGTGTCAGGTTACAAATGCGCAAAGTGGAAAAATCAGAGCTGGGACTATTTTGTTATTTGAGTGTGACAAAATAGTTTTTAAATTAATTATTAGGAAAGGTATTTGTTTTAAAATAAATTTCAGCTTCCTAGATGTTCACAAGTGTGGAGTATCCCACAATTTTTAAGCTAATAAAGTGCTTGTATGCATACATATATAAAATTGGCTATTATGAGAAATTTTTCATTGCATTTCATGGGAAATTAGGTTATTTTCTTTAGCTGCATGGCATTACATATGGAGATCACTGAACCTATTTGCAAAGTTTAGCAAATAAGTGAATTTTTTAAAGATTTTCAGGTTTTAGCTTCTCAACTTCCTTGTTTTCCTTTAGGATGATGTCATGGTCTAAGCTTCCTTTTGAAAATATGAGTGCTGTCTGCAGGCCTGGGGTGTAGAGCTGGGCTGCAGGGCAGCTTCACAGCGAGCCAGCTCTGTGAGGGAACACTTCTTTAAAACATAGGTCATGGCTTTCTGCAATAGAAAAGTGGTTTACTTTAGAAAATAGAGAGAAATGTGGCTTGCATCGAGGCAATACTGTTCTCCAGCCATACACTATTTTATCATCAGCCCTGTTTGAGGGCAGTACTTGCTCTTCATAATATTTTCCCCCATCACTCAACACAGTCCATCTTCTGAGAAGGCTTCTCCTGCAAAATCCCCTGCTCTTTTGTTTACAGGTGGGTCAATTCTGCTGAATCTTCCCCATTTTAGACACTTTTCCTTACATCCCACCACTGCATTTTTTGCCTCCCAGCGGAACACTTGGCTCTCCACCTCCCACCACCTGAAGATGCTGGTGGTAACACAGCCTTTGAGTGTGGATTGGTGGAGTGAGCACAGAACAGAAGCAAACCAGGGTCACTTTCCCATGCCACAGATCAGAAGAGGTGCTGTTTAACAGGTGCAATATTTGCTCCTTGTTCACAGCCTGTTCTTCCTGTCCAGCCACAGTGGCAATGTGTCACCTTGCCTCTTCCCCAGCCCTTAGCATTAGGGATGGGAAGCTTTGCTACATATTTCATTAAATTCAATTAAGAGATGCAGCTCCTTCTCCATGGCCTCTCTGCTCACATTAGGGAAAAAACCCTTTTTATTATCTTGTGCCAGAGCCATTAGAGCTTTGCTCTGTGCTGCTTTATTCCTCCTGCTGGTGAAGGTGCCAAAGCCCCTGAGGCCTCCCTGAGTGAGAGAGGTCAGCTAACAGTGCAGGGTGTCTCCTCCTTTCCTCTTGGCTAAGTGAGGGATCTTCATTTTGATTTTACAACTGGGCCTCATCCACACTGCTCCAGAGCTGCTCAGAGCAAGGCAGCTCCAGGAGGGAGAGAGCTCAGCACTCCCCACCCTCCCAGGGTGTTTAATATTCACCTTGCCTGCTCCTGGGACCCACCAGCTCCAGCAGCTGGAAGGACAGCACTCGTGTGGAAGTAATCAGATTTCAGGCAATGTGCTGGAGGATATTGAGGAATAATTTTGGCATCATGGGATTTGAATTGATCCTAAGCCAGCCATGCAGTGAGTTTTATACTCTGCTATCTAATTACAGGCAGTATGGACAGTGATGCCTTTTGTTGAAGCTGCCTAATGCTTTCCATTACCAGACCATGGGTTTCAGTTGTTTGAAAATGAATTATGTTAATCTGGGCTGAAATCTGCCAACCAAGCTCTGCCTCAGCTTCAGTTTGTGCTCAGGGATTTTATTTGGGGATTTTTTTGAGTGTCCACCTGAGGTATTTTAGGTTTCCAAGAAAGAGGCTTAGGAAAAATATGTTGCCTCTTCTCCCTCTCCTTTTTGTTGTTGTTGTTGTTGTTTAGTTTGGTTTGGTTTTTGGTTTTTGTTGTTGTTGTGTTGTTTTAATGAACTGTTTCACTGAGTGTTGGAATACCTCAGTGATACAGAAGTGAGGACCTGACATTTGGCATTTCTTTGTGACAGAGATGTAACCTTCCTTTCTGGATAGCCCATCCCTGCAATTGTTCAAGGCCAGGTTGGATGGAAGGAGCAACCTGATCATGACAGGGCATCTCTGTTCATGACAGGGGGGTTGGAAATTGATGATCTTTAGGGCCCCTTCCAACCCAAACTGTTCTGATTCACTGCAAATTCATCCAAAGTTTGCAAACTTAAAAAAAGCCAACCAAACCCTCCAAAAATCTCATGCTGCATATGGTCTGTAGCAGATGCACACAATTCAACATCTGAATTTTGCCTTAATTCTGTCAGTGCTAAACATGCTTCTTTCTGGAGCTGTTGGAGCTCAGCAGAATCTTCACTGAAGTGGCTCCTTGTGGTAGAAAAGAGACCACACTGGTTTGAAAAATAAATGGCTACAGAAAAAAATTGCTCTGCCAGAGGCACTGATAACAGGGGTTTGACATTGTGAGCACTTGAATTTGCAGATTTCCTGTTCTTTTAAAGCTAATGCTTCATTTTGTGGAGAATAATCCACAGAAGTCACTTGAAAACAAAGCTACTGGACACCCTATAGAACATTAGAGCTCATCATTTTCCTTTTCTCCTGGGCATTTTTGATGGCTGTTGACTTCTAGTCTGGAAGAAAAGTCTCCAGTTTCATATGTTCCTTATTCTGCATGCAAAAAGGGATTTTAAAGACTGCAAACAAATAAATCCTCCTCTTGCAGAGGAAAGACACCAGGAGGAAAATTTTGAACTAGGAAGAAATCTTTTAATTTAAACCTTTGGATTAAGTTATCTCTCTTCTCTCATCTTGAAGAAAGAAAAGGCCCAGGGATATTTATACATTCAGTTGTGGAACTCCATGAGATAGCTTCAGTATATCACTTTTTCCCTAAATCTTCAGAAAAGTACTTTGAAAATCAGGATTGTCCCATCAGGATGCAAAAAAACCCCCATTTGTGTCTACCCAGTAGAATAGTTAAAATTTTCTTCTCCACAAATTTCTGCATTCTTACCAGAATTTTCACAGAAACACTCTATTGTCTTTTTGGTAAGTGTAACAAGAGCTTTGCACACATACTCCAAAAACCTCCCACAAACCACTGGTAACCAGTCAGGGGATCTGGTGATGAGCTGGTTTTTCCTTTGGCTTGGTTGTGCTATAGTTCTGGTCTGTATTGTGGAAATATTTAGTTCTGCTCCCAAAAACCGAGCCAGAGCTCTGTAGATGTGCTGAACTTTTCACTTGGCAACCAAGCTTCATTTGCAGAACAAACTTTTAGCTGTGATGGGACTGAGCTCCTGCTCTTTCTTGTGGTTTCAACGTGGACAGGGTCCAAGAGATGACAAGAACGAGCAGTGTAGAAAAGAAGTCCAGGGAGCAATGGTGTCTGAGAACCAGGCTGGGAAAGCTGGAAGCCTTTCTCAGATGGGGAGAAAAGGGCTGAGAATGGGGCAGAGACTGTCAATCAAGTTCACCTCCAAGATCAAAGTGGTTTCACACCTCTCTTCTGTCCCCTGGGACTTGCTCTCCCACAGCACTGCATCATGTTCACTGACACCCTGAAAGGCAGAGAAGTTTGGGTGAAAATTCACTCTTTGGCTGTGAAACCTGGAAGATGTCACATTCAGCGAGTGCAGGACACTCTCTTGGATCAGGTATCCAGGCTTTTTTGGCCTCTCCAGTGCATGCCAGAGGAGCTGCAGGGATGAGAGGCTCTGACAGGAGCCCCTGCAATGCAGAACAAAAACCATGCAAGGAGGCGATCCAGCTCCATCAACCCCCTTTGTGTTATTTTGGTTGATATCTGAAGAAAACAGGGTAGCAGATCTGTCTGTTTTCCACCATTCAAAGCTGTCCAAATCTCCAGTGCAATGGAGACTGCAGGAATTTTATCACTGCCATTTTTCACAGGCAGCAGCACTGAAAGCAGAGCGTTTGCTTACCAGATGACTGCATTAAGTTTTCACCTGGGAGCCAGCTGCTTAACCAAACTCATTGAAAATATCACCCCTCTCTGACCAAAGAATGAGAGTCTGGGTGAGCAGAGGCACCCAGCTGTGAAAAATGAACACTGAAAACAATGAAGTTGTCAGTTCTCTTACCAGGATGCAAATAAATACCGGGGCTGTCAGGCTGGCAGTTCTGCTGGACCATTAGTTTAGCACAAAGACATTCTGCAGAGCAGGGGGTGACAGCTGATCCATCACCCCCAGTGATCCAGCCCCTCGCTAGAAACCTCTTCAGAATGGGCTGTGATACATGTTTTTAACCTGCATTATTAGGTTAGGCTTTCATAAGACACATTGTCTCTAAACTGTGAGTGTTGCAGAGCAGTTTCAGTTTATGTGATCTTAATTTGCAGAATTTTTTTTTAAATGCCTTTTGCAATTTATGTGTTGGCTGCTATTGTGAACATAGCAGTGTTGAGTTAGTTGAACTTGATGATCTTAAAGGTCTTTTCAAACCTAAATGATTCTATTATTGTTTCTAGAGTCAGACATGGTTAATATATGGGGTTTTATATATAAATATATATTTCCAGGAATGGTAAAGTCACCATTCCTTGAAGTGTTCAAAAAAAAAGTAGAAAACAGCCCTTTGTGATTTGGTTTAAAGATCATGATGGTATTTGGCCAAAGGTTGGACCGATGATCTTGAAGATCTTTTCCAACCTTAATGATTCTATGATTTGACCTGGACTTAGGCACCCTCATGATCTGAAAAGTGTCATCAGAGCACAGCTCCAACCTGCTTTCCCTGGCACTGTGTTGTGCTCTCTGCGTCCTTGGACGCTTCCTGATGGGGTTTTGTGGAATTCTGTCATTGCAGCCTGCCAGGGGAACAGCTATGGGCCAGGCTGCAGGAACACTTGTCACTGTCACAACGGAGCTCTCTGTCACCACGTCACCGGGACGTGCCTCTGCAGCCCGGGCTGGAAAGGAGCCACCTGCCAAGAAGGTACAGTTGGAAATTCAAACCCCCGCCTGTGGATTATAGGAGGGAAAAATAAAACCCTTTTTTGGGGAAAGCTCACTGGTATTTTAGCTCTCAGCTCGTTGCCCTGTGTTGTCATTGGGTTTGGATCTGCAGTGACGTGAATTGGTCCATTAAATTAATCCGTGACACTGTGTTGTAGGATTCCAAGCAGAGGGGTGAAACAGCCATAAACTGGAAAGAGAGCTGATTTTGAAGGCTGATGAAGGGAGAAAAGGTCCATAAAACTCCCAATTATGATGCTGAAATGAAGCTCTGTTTCTTTTCTATGGGCTGCTTTACTGTCCCATGCCCCAGACTGATCCCCGGCATTACCTTGTGCTGTTCCAGACAGAGCCTAAATCCAGAACATGTGAAAGGCATTGAGCCTTCCAGCCTTGGCAATCAGACCCATACGTGGAGCTCAAGCACGAGCCCAGCTCCACAGAGCCTTAAGAAGAGGCTGGCAAAGAAAGGCTGCACTGTGGCTTGCATTGCACATCCTGATCCATGCATCCCAGGCAGGAGGAAAAGTCTGTCCATCCCCCTTGCAGAAGCTCCTTATTCTGTGCCTTCCCCATGAGGTCCCAGCAGTGGCAGCAGCACCATGGAGCTAGGAATGCTGCTGTGGGTGCTCCTGGGTGAGCAGGGATTTGGAGTCAGCACCTCCCCTCATACTCTGCCCTTCAGCATCCCAAGAGGATTGTTGGGAGAAGGGGAGGAAAGCTGGCAGGGGTAGAGTGATATTTAAATTTAGCACATTCCCCTTTTAAAACTTGATATGAAGAGGCCTTTCCATGAAGGATTTAGAAATTGGGAAGGCACCAAACTGTTCTTGATGGCATGTACCCAAATTTTTGTTTTGTCTGAAGACCACAAATACAAAACCAAAATGAAAGTTACAGAAGATGTTTCAAACACATCTTTTCTCTTTAAATACATGTTTGGGGATTTCTTTTGTCTTTGAAGTGAAGAGGTAGAATAATTGTGTGAGGCTTGGGGAACCATCCTCTGGTGCCTGTGCTTTTCCAAAGTGAGAGCTTGCCCCCGTTTCCCTCTTAAAAAGGTGTCACTCTGGCACATGGCAGAGGTGTGTGGTGCTTTTCCAGAAAATTAGATTCTATCCATAGAAACTGGTTGTGATAGGAATTCATAGACTTGCCTAATTAAAATTAGGTAAATGGTGAAATGTCATCAGCCAGCTGTGGAGAAGGCAGCAGGATCAGTTAGAGAAGGAGCTGTGATTTTAAGAGGATTATATGAAGAAATTCTGATTACAGGGAAATGAAGAACTGCACTCCCCAGTGTTGAGAAAGCTGTAAGGAACAAAAAAAAAAGGATTTTGTAGCTACAAACAGAAAGTCTCAAGGTTATTTGGTGGGTCACTAATTCACTTCATCACCTCCTTTGTTCCAAGACCAGCTTTACAATGATCAGAGTAATTCCTTACTGCTTGCGTCCCCACCTCTGCTTGGTTGTACCTCCCACAGCATCTTCCAGAAGGGCTGTAAGGTGGGAGAGGTGGTGTTGAAGCTGTGTCCTTCCCCTGCACCTCCTGATGGAAGGTTTTCCCTGCCTCCCTTTGCAGCCTGTCCCCCGGGGTGGCACGGAGCAAACTGCCTGCAGCGCTGCCTCTGCCACGGCCAGGCCACCTGTGACCCTGTGAGCGGCCAGTGCCAGTGTCCCCAGGGCTGGACAGGGACAGCCTGTGAGCTGGGTGAGTCCCACCACCCCCTCCACCCCTCCAGCACCTCGGTTCTGTCACTCTCAAAGGAAGTTCAGTTGTGCTGGGGTCTGGTTTGAGACAACATGGAGGAAAAAGGATGGAAAACACCAGGTGGGGAGAGGTTTAAAAAATTGGGGTTGTTTAGTGAGAAATGAGAAGGCTGAGGGGAGGCATGATGTTTGTACTTGAACATATCCATGGTGCTGGAAACTTGCTGGGCAGAGGAGAGGAATAAGCTGGTTTTCATCCCTTGGGAGCAGGGAAGATAGGTAATGAGCTCCATTTAAGGAGAAAGAAAGAAATCCTTAATGAGGAAAATGGTGTATTTCTAGAGAATTTTGCCAAAGGAGGCTTCAAAATTTCCTTCACTGAAGGTTTTTAGGCCCAGTTTAGGTGGCTCATCATATTGCAGAGGCATGAGGGAGTTCCTGCTCCAGCCTGGCTCCCTATCATCCTCCCCCATCCCGTTTCAGAGTGTGGGGACGGGCAGTTTGGAGAGGGCTGTCAGCAGAACTGCAGCTGCCACCACGGGGTGTGTGACCAGCCCTCAGGGAAGTGCCTCTGCCACGCTGGCTGGACCGGGGACCACTGTGATGCTGGTAAGGGCAGCTCCTTCTGCAAATACTTCATTTTAACCATCAGCCCTTTCTGTCAGTTTTCTATTTTCTATCTTAAATTTCCAGTATTCTGCAGGCCAGTCAGGATTTATGTCCTCTCACCCCATCTCAGACCCACAGGCAGGTCTCTGCCCAGCCATGCCCTTGTCCAAATCATTTCATCTCCTCCTACCTCTGTTCCCTGCCTGCTAAGAAAATGAAGATATTTCTCTACCTTACACACACAAGGAAGAACACATGAAAGGGAGGGAGTTTTAAGGAGAATTTGCCAGATCAGCACCTGCTGCTGAGTCTCTGTGGGTCATTGAGGGGAGCTCAGCAAACTGGACTGTGATGGTTCAGATAGTTCAGATCTGGCACACGGCCCGGATTTGACACAGCTGTTTGGCATGCTTAGAGCCACCTGAATCCCTGAAATAGGGATTAAATCTCATACACAGGTGACTTAAAATGTGCTTTCAGCCAAGCCACTGAGGTGCTGTGCTTTTAGCAAGCCATAAGCAGCTTTCTGAGGTCTCCTGAGGCACTGAGGGCTCACAAAGCCTCATGCACCAGTGCGACCTGTAAACCCTTCTCAGTGCCCACCTCTCTGTGGTCACTTTGCAGGGACCTGGGATGTGGAAGCAGTTTGTGGGCACAGTTCCCACTGCTCAAACAGCTGTCCCTGTGTGCAGAGCTGTGTCAAAGCAAACAGCATCACCCTCTCCATGGACCCCATCTGGATTTGCACTCCAGGCTGTGACTCAGTCTTTGCAAGCCTTCCTGTGCAGACTCACTAGCAGCCAGCCTTAAATGCTTCTAATATTTTTAATATCTTCACTGATATTTTTTGGCCACGCAGTCTGCTAAATATCCTCCTGAGCAGGAGCTCAGGCAAGGAGGATCCTGGCTGGTGGCCAGTGGAGGCTGCTCCCCAGGCAGCAGGTTGCAGGAAGCAGGACTCCTTTACAACTAACCAGTAATGATTGAGCAGAAGCCATTTATTATTTACATTATACATTATTTATACATTTATACCCTATTTATACATTCTGCAAACTACTGCACGTGCTGATTGCACACTTCTTGATTGGTGTTTCTATCTTTTCCACCTGTTCTGCATGCACTTCTCAGAGTATGTGATTGGTTACAGTCCAGGTGCTTCACAGCCCTCTGTTATCTAATTCTTTTGCTCTTGGTATTCTGTTTCTCAGCCTCTTCTTCCTTAATTTAGCACAATTTACGTCTTAGTAACCTTGACCAATTCCTTAGGGCGCCGATAAGAATGACTAGAAGCAGCCTGGCTGGTGCACAGTGTGGCCTGGACGTTGCCACAGCAGGTAGAACATTGCTCTCTCTGCTTGCCCCCAGCTTGCCCGCCGGGATTTTTCGGCCAGCGCTGCGAGGAGCGGTGTGACTGCGCCCACGGCTGGTCCTGCCACCCCCAGACCGGAGCGTGTCACTGCCAGAGGGGCTGGCGAGGGAGGCACTGTGACAAACGTGAGTGAGGAGGGGAGCAGCTCCTCTTGGGGCTCACATCCCCCCAAACCCAGAGCTCTCGGCCGTGGCCGGGTGTTTTCACATCCTCGTTCCGCGGGGTCGGGCTGGAGGTGCTCGCAGGGATGGGTGCATGGAGGGGGTGGCTGTGGAGATTTTGTGGGTTTTTTGTTAAGCTTGGGTGGGATTAGATGTGTAAGATGGTATTTCTTGTTTGGATTTAGATGTTTATTAGTTTTTTTATTTATATTATAGTTTTACAAACCATTAGTTTTACAGTGTTTTATTTTAATAAATTAAAAATGGAGTTGTATTTTTTAATAGGTTTTTTAAGTGTTAAGTTTAAGTTTTTTAAGTTTTTTTAACTGTCTAATCAAGAAATGATACCTAAATTATTTTTATCTTTAGCTTAATAACTAATTACTTGTGGTTTGTAATGTGCACTTTTTTATCTAATTGCATAATACCACCCAAACCCATGAAGAAGGACTAGCTTCCACCCTAAAACCTCTATCTTGCTTTATCTATATTACTACATTCTAAATTCTAAGTTTATATCTATTACTATATTCTAGATTATACATATCTTTATATATACATATATATAAAAATATATATTCTATATATACTATATTCTAAATATAGTATATACTCTATATTACTGTATTCTAAAATTTAACCTATATCTTAAAACTTTAAACTCTAAACTTTTCCACCCTGTGATATCACGCACTTCTATTCAACCTCCACACCCACAATCCCAGTTCCAAGGTTCAGTTTTGGAAGCTTCTCCACGGGAGAAGCTCGGTGTTCTCCAGGTCGAGCGCGGTGTTCTCTTGGCGGTCAGTGCCTGTCAGCGCGGAAAGTCCAAAATTCTCAGTGGCCAGGGGTCCAGCAGGTGGCTTTGTCCCATCTGCTGGCCCTGACAGGGTTGGTGTCCCCTGCAGCCTGNGTGCCGCTGCCCCGCGGGACGGCCCTGCCACCACCTGACGGGCGCCTGCGGATGTCCCCCGGGATTCACCGGCCACGGCTGCCACAAGAGTGAGTTCCTTCTCTCAGCACAAATGCTTCCCTCGTCAGCTCGTTCGTGAATGGGTTTACTGGATAAAAATGTGGTGGTGTGGTGCGTGAAGAGGGAGGAGACAACAACCTGATGGGAGGGAAGATGGCCAAGTGGTTGTCCCTCGCCTGGGTGTTTGGTCAGCTCTGAGCTCTGTGCCAGCACACTTTGAGCTGCTGGGGTTTGTCCTCTCTGCCTTTGCAGCTGTTGGGCTGGCAGGGAGTAGCCAGGGACTGAACTGGCCCCAAACAGGCTGAGGATGTGCCCATAGAGCCCTACCCTGCCTACAGCCAATAAAGCAGCAGCTCAGCTTCTGTTGTCCTTGTCCCTGTTCTAGGCTATCTATTCCTGCTCTCAGTGCTCATGGAAAGGACATTTTCTGCTTTCTTAGCATGGAGTTTGGTCCCCCAGAGCTGTCTTTGGAAGCTGGCTCCTGTTTTGACTCCAGCTGCAACACCCTGGTTTTGTTCCTCCCTACAAAACTTTGCCTGAGCCTTGTTTTAGCCAAAGGAGAGCCAACAATAAATAAGAATTGAAAGGACTGACATCGGTGTCCATTATCCTCTACCAGAGGACTCTAAATGCTGACCCACATCCAGGGCAGCTTAATGGAAATGAGATGTAAGAATTAAATGTGGAAGGTTCAAAACCTGGAGGCAATGTGGCTGTCAGCAGTCAGAGTGAAACCTGTTGATGTTGATGTTTCAGCAGCTTTGAAAGTTTAAACTCTCTGCAAAAGGTAGAATGTCTTTATCCACACGCCTGGTCCCTTGGGAATTATACTGTTATTTTAGTCAATTTCACCTGACATTTCCCTATGATTTTTTTCTAGTGACAAGAAAATTGTATCTGGCCCTTGACAGTTGGGCACAAATTGACTGAACAAAACAAAATCAAGCATTCAAGTAACCCCCAAGTAAATGTAATAAATCCAAAGTCCCGGAGGAGAGCGTCATTCCATAGGCAGGGATTTTATTTAATAAATTCCAGCCCGCTCTTTGTTTGAGCCCTATATTTACCAAGACAAATTTAATTTATTGGTTTGCATTTCTTCTTCCCAAAGCTTGTCCAGCGGGCACGTACGGGCAGGACTGTCACGGAGTGTGCCAGTGCTCTGCTGAGAATCAGGAATGTCACCCTGTCACTGGCCACTGCTCCTGCAGCCCGGGCTACCATGGGGCCCAATGCCACCTCCGTGAGTATTTTTGGGGGTTGCTGCCTTTGTGACAGAGAACTGAGTGTTGCAGGAGCATCTGCTGGTGCTTTGGGTTCATCTGTGTCAGCACAGTGGTGACTGAGAGAAGTAGAGGTTAATTATAGTATAAAAGTTATGGTATTACAAATAAGTTATAGTATAGGAAGTATGCTTAGGGTGGGTTAATTTACATTAAAAAAAATAATTGTATTATTGCAAGAAATTATTTTTTTTAATTTCTAAAAAAATGTTTGTTCAAAAATGTAATTAATTCAGTCCTTCAAATTAATTTTTAAAGCTGCCAGATTTACCGGCTAAATTCTTTCCACTCTCATGCCACGCTAAAGAATGTAAAGATCATTCTCTGCATTGCATCTCTCAGCTACACCTGGATTTTGTGCAACTCTCTCGTTTCCAAATACCAAGTCCAAAATACTTCCCGAAATCTCTGTGTGCTCAAGTAAGGACAAATGGTTATGAGAAAACAACAAGCTGAAATTGGCAATAAATCCAAGTGATTCATAAAGTCCTTTCAGTTACAGAGCCTTCTGAGGAACAATCAAATTAAACCAACTGTTACTCTGGATTGAAAAATGGTGACTAGTGTAGAGGACAAAATGCCAACTGGCCCAATGCTCCATCATAAAAAATATTCCCAGATCCACATGGCTCATGCCGGTATTTCAGGACATCTGTAAAGTTGTTTTTGGTGGAATGTGGCAACTGATAAGAAACATATACCAAAGCAGCCAATAAAGGAGACAGTTAATTACCTTTTTATTTACAACTTTAATTTTGGTTTTACTCCACGGCTTGTAATAGTCTCATTTAGAGGAGAAAAAAAGGGAAAAAAAAAAAAGTGGTTGTCTTTCTTGCTCAGTTTTTCTCTCTATGGCGAGTGCTGATTTCCCTTTCTTGGGAATCCAGCACAGCTCTGTTTGGCTTAATTGCCTTTTGGGTGACAGTTTGGATACAAAAGCCAGCTGTCACATGCACAGCTCTAGTAAGGGTTAAACCACTCTTTTACTCCTTGAGCAGAAATAGGAGAAAGACTCACTTTAGAGAGGGGCCTTTGTATTGCTATCACGTCATCACAAGTTATTCTTTAAAATATAAATTATAAATAAAATACAAAGAATTGATTCTGTCCTCCTCTGTGCATCAGTTTTTGCTGTAAGTGAGATCGAAATCTGGCCTTCAACATAGGGGCTGGAGCCATCTGGATCCATTATACATTAGATTATAATAAATGTTGTAGGAGAGCAGTAGTGGAGATCAACTATTTAACAGGATCATTTTAAAAGACTTAATCATGGTCAGCCTATTACCTTTATGTAGCAATTTCTCAGTAGTCATTACCTGTGTGTGTAGCACTAAATCTCTCATTACAGTAAATGTCCTCAAACTTACTTCGATACTTCAGGTTTTATTTCAGAATTTAAAAATTTAATGCTTAAACAATTACAGTGAAGTTCTGATAGAAAAGATATAGAAAGATTCATTGCAAAATAAAATGAGTTATGCTGTGTTCAGGGGGGATTTTTGCCATGGATTTCTGTGTAGCTGGGATTAAGCCTAAAGAGTATGAGATATGAGATTTCATGGTGTTTTGTACTCTGAGATTCCAAAAATGTGCAGAAATTCCTAAACACAGGTTTCTTTTTTTGAGAAATAATGAAATGATGGGAGTTCACCGAAAAATCCTCATCTATGTTGGTGTTGTTCCTATTGTTCCCTGTGCCACTCATGGACAGACACAAAAAATAGAAGGAAAACAGTTAATTTTGGATTATTTTTAGTTCAGGTCAGTGGAGGGAGAGATTATGGGCCTGATTCTTAAGTGAGTGACTGAAAACCAAGGATGGCTCATGTGACTTTGGTGGGAATACTCCAAGTTCCTGCTGTCCTCCCTGCAGGGAAAGTTGGGGCTGCTCCAGGGTGAAGAAGCTCTCGATAGAATATTAAACCAGCACAGGGAGCCGCTCCCAAACGGGCTCTGGTCCAGTCAACATGTGGCTGGATGCTGCTGGAAACAGTTTCTGGCAACTGTTGCTGTATTTATGAAAAAGGTTCAAGAAAGTATCTATAAAAGGTGTAGTTGGCTGGGAAGTCAAATTTCCAGGAGCCAAGAGCAACGGGGCTTTCATGTTCACAAATTTTGGAGTGAGGAGCTGAAAAAGTCTCCTGGCATGGTGCAGAGGAAGCAGACAAACTAGCAATAAGGTTCCCATCACTTGTCCATAACTTGGTGGATGGGCAGATCTACTTGTTAAAAGGAGCAAAAAGCAGTAAGTGGTGGTGATTTTTTTTTTTTTTTTTAAAAGCATGGTATGTTTCTGTGACATTGACTGGGCTGGGAGCACCCAGAGCCAGAAAGATCTCACCAGCTTCACCCGCAAGCTGTAGGTGACAGGATGTGTCAGAAGGGATTATTTGACAATGTGATTTAATAGCATTGGTCAGAAAAGCCTCAGTGTGTGCAATTGCTATGGAAAGATTTAGGAGCTCTTGGTCATGACAAACCCACTCAAAGCAGAAGGAAAATCAGGAAATGAGGTGGAAATCTGGCTGCCACTCTTTTGCTCACAGAAAAAAAAAAAGGTAAGTCAGAAGCACAGGAAACTGTTAAATTAGGAAATGTCTTTATGAGATAACTGGTGGTGCAAGAATAGCCCTCTTTGCAAAGGCAGGGCCTACTGAAATGGTGGGACATGGTGCAAATTGCCCTTGTTATCTGCATCAAAATTCTTCTGCAAAGTACTAACAGATGAGGTGGCCTTGTTATTGAGCATGTGCACGGTGCAGCAGCTGAACATGCCCTGCATGTGCTGCTCCTCCTTGAGCCAAAATACAGGAAATAATGCAAGGACAAAGAATTTGGGAAGGAGGGAATTACTGCATCCCATTCAGTAATGGAGCAGCTACTGCTAGCCTTGAGCTAAGGAATAGCTCTGAAAGCTTTGCCAGGGAGAAGCAACATCTTTTGGAGTCTGGGAGACAGAATTTAAAAAAAAGGGAGAAAATACAAATGATGACCAAAAGGAAAAGAAGGAGGAAAAGAGAAACTCACATAGAGTAATTAAATCATTGAATCTGGATGAGTCCTTAACTTCAAGCCTTGGTGGGAATGAAGGGGGTGTTGCAGGGCTCACTCCTTTATGCCAGGGCTTGCACATGAAACAGATTTTGCATCCTGGCAGATGGAAGCACTGATGACAGAGCATTCATTGAGAAGAATGTGTGTTTGAGAAGGGCTGGGCAGAGTATCTGCACATTATAAAAGCGTGTATCTGCTTAGTCCTGATGATCTGCTATCCTGGTTTGAGCAGAAGCCAACATTCAGTTTTGTTTTAAAAGGCACCCCTTCAAAGCTTCCCCGTAAGCTCTCCCTCACTATTGAATATTTCAGAAAAGCTAGAGATTTCTCCAGCCACTCAGGCCCTGCTTTTGTGCCTTTAGGAAAGACAAAATACATGAAGTTATTTATGCACAGATTGCAAGGGATCTGTTGCTTGGAGACATGAGCAAATATATTTTCAACCAGGTTTCTAAAGTAGCCACAGACTTTCCTTCTGCCAGGGAAGAGAAGGAAGGGGTGAGCAAAGAAATGACATTTAGAGGTAGTAGCACAAGTGGAACTGTTGGATGGTGATCATGCTGCTCGAGCACCAGCTACTCCTTCTTCCAGTACACTGGAAAATTAGGAGAATAACCTGCACCTCCAGAGTTCAGAGGTGGCACACTGGAGGTGCACTGGTGCCTGTGCCCAGCAGCTCTGCCCAGCTCTTCCCCTCAGTTCCAACCTCCATCTAAAGATCATCCTGAAGATGTAAACCAAGCGTGGCAAATGCATTTACATCTTCCTGATCTTTTGTTTGATTCTTCTTGAATATTAGCTGTCCAAAAAGAAATCAGAAATCCTCACTACCACCTGGCAAACCTCTCCACAGACAGTTTGCTGTCATGTAACACTGGCTCAGCAATCTATCCAGGTGTAATGATTCTTGTGGTTCTAACAAAATACAGCTGCTTTTTTTTTTCTCAGAGAATTTTCTGGCTTTGCATTTAAATAATGTTCTTCCATATCTGTCTTCTGAGGAGGTGACCTCTGAAATTCTGTGTCGCTGTCATGAGCACATTTTCATGGTCTTCCATCCACAGGATTGTAAGGGAACTTAAAGCCCATCCAGCTCCAGCACCTTCCACTATCCCTGGGTGCTCCAAGCCCCATCCAGCCTGGCCTTGAACATTTCCAGGGATGGGAAGCCACAGCCTCTCAGGGCAACCACTAAAAATGCCAGATCCAGTTTACAAGGAAAGAGTAGATTATAGTGGAAACAAACTTTCCAACTCACACATTTTAAGAAGACGTGACCTACTCTGTATCCATGAAACAGCTGCTAAAAGAGGCAGAAAGGGCTCACAGCTTCTCATTGACTTGGACAAACCAGGTGGCTGCTGCCCAAAGGAAGAGGGAGAATGACCCCATCTCTCCTGTGTAGGAGGGAAAGAGGGAATACATTCATTTGGAACAGAAATCCCAAGAGGAAAACCACTGTAGAACAGGGCTTGCTTTTCTTGCTACTGTCACATAAGGGGAATGGGAGAGCACAGAGCCAGGAGCAGCAGCACTCAGTCCAGCTCTCCAGGACTTGACATTGCAATCAGAGCTGTCCCAAGGGCACTTTGTCCAAGGGAGCCACCTGCTCCTCAATGCCTACTACTGGCCCTCTGGAAGTGAATAACATTAGAAAACTAAAATCAAACCTCGACTGAAAGCAACAAAGTGCTTAAGACATGAAATGCAACAGGCCCAGTAGCAACCTGACCTAATTGCTGGGTATTTTTTCTTTTAAATCAGGGTGTCCAGAAGGTACTTATGGTTCAAACTGCCAAAATCCCTGTAAATGCATGAACAGAGGCCACTGTGACCCCGTGTCAGGAACCTGTGACTGCGCTCCCGGTTTCATCGGAGCCAACTGCAGCAAAAGTAAGCCAACATTCATGTTCTGCTTCTGTCAAAACACAGCAAAGAGAATCATTTGCATAAGAGCTTGTCAGAAGAAAAACAGACAGATTCCAGCTACCTCTTCCTTGAATTGTAAATCAGGATTCCAGCTTTGTAAAAAAATCTCTTGCAAAATATTTTCCCTCACTCCTGCATGCATAGAAGCAAGGACACTTACCCCAGGATTACAACCTGCTTGCCCAAGTTTATTTCTAGAGACAGCTCAGCATGAATTGCTCAAGTTCCTTCTTCCTGTCCAAAATTTCAAGGTTGAGAAATTATCTCAATATTTTGCTTCACACTATGGTGCCATTAGTTTCAATAAATGGGAAAAAGACCAAGTTTTGTCATGGCAAAACTGGTAAAGACTCCATGGCAACCCTACTGTTACTTCTCTGTTCCAGAGCTAAATGGTGTGGCTGAATTTCTGTGCTGCTTCCAGAGCTCTGGTCTCTGTGAAATTCTCTTCACCTTATTCACAGAAAGACAATGTATGAATGTTTGGTTGCCCATAGCCTTGCTCTTCATTTTTGGGCAGCATCAATATTAAGGAAGGAAAGATGGAAGGATGAGCAGCTGATATTTCAGTTGTACATTTACTCTTCTGATAGGAAAGACAGTAACTATTCCATGTGAAATCATGGATTGTATTTATAATCACAAGTAGTCTCAGAATGTAAAGCAGTCGTGTCTTTGGGTGGATTTTGGCTTCATAGTTGATTCATTGAAGTGTATTAGGGCGAATAAAAACAAAGCCAGCACTTCCCCTAAGATTGTGGCTGCGTTAAAAATGAAAACTGCCATTGGATTCTCTGGGTGTTTAACAAATCCTGTGTTCCCTTCAGCCTGCCCTGACAGCTGGTATGGGAAGAACTGTGCCCAGCTCTGTGCCTGTGGCAAAGGCCAGTGTGACCCACGGACTGGCGAGTGCACCTGTGTCCCCGGCCACACGGGACCTGCCTGTCAGCAAGGTAACAAAGCAGGACCCAGGTCACCTCGCCAGTGGGTGACACTCTTAAAATACCCAGCAAATAAACTCAGTGCCAGACATTGTTCATGGCCACGTTGCCCAGGGCCTTTGCTGATAAGGCTGTGGTTTGGGACACTCAGCCTCTGTCCCTCCCCGCTCCATCACCCAGCCTAATCCTGCCCACACCTCCCTGCCACCCTCAGTGCCAGGGCAGTGGGTTCTCCAGGAAGTTGAGGGGATATGTCAGGACAGAGTGTTTGGGTGAAACTGGTAATAATCATGGAGTAGTGCCCCACCACCCTAGGGAGACCCTAATCACTTGGGATACATTTGTTTGTATTTATTCCCTGTCATCTTCATCCTTTTCTTGGGGTGCTAATTTTTGGGTTTTTTCAAACTTTGTTAATTCTCTGTAGTGTGTCCCCAGGGACAGTATGGCCCCAACTGCCTCCTGAGGTGTACCTGTCAGAATGGTGGCATCTGTGACCACGTGGATGGCAACTGCACCTGCGGGCTCGGCTGGACAGGAAGATCCTGTGAGGAAGGTGATTTCCTGCTTCGATGGCAGTGCATTTGTACACTCAAGCTGGGGTTTGCAGTGTCCCTAGACACCCACAGTCAAGGACAAACAGCTTCAGAACTGCCCTTAGTTATAACTTTGGGTCTTTTTTCAAAGACAGTTTCCTCCCGAGTCCTGCTCATGAATTCCCTTCCTTATTTCTTCTTCACTCTGTTATTTCTTCTCCAGTCTTGTGTTCTTTTGTTCACAGGAATGTTGGGTTTTGTCTTCTTCCATGTGATCCTCAGAGCAGCAGAAGCCTATGTCTTCCTCCTCACTGGTTGTGTTCTCTTTCATTTGACTCTGGAGTTGAACTTCCCATGTGTTGACTTCCCAGATATTCTGACAACATCTGTCCAAAGCAATTGAGACTGTCCTGCTCTCTCACCCTTACTTCTCCATGGCAGCTGTCCCTTGTGTAGGACAAAGCACACTAACAGAATAAGCTCATATCCTATTCCAGAATCTCTCCTGTCAGCCCAGTCTTCCCACAACTGTCCTGTCCATCTCCCAGAAACCATTCTGCATTTCTGTGTTCCTATTTCTCTCTGTAGGTAAGAGATATCTGTATAGTTATGGACTTGAATGTTCAGGAAACCACAAGTTTACTGGTATGAAATATAAGTAAATAGTTCTAAGTACACATTCAAGGCAAATGTCATCATTAAATCATAACTGTCATGGTTCAAGCTCCCCAGCACCCTCCCAGGCTCTGATTTACAGCACTTCTGTCCCTGACACCTGTAGAATATTCACCTCAAACTCCATATGTATCTGTACCAAGAACTGGTTGTTACAGGGGAGTGTCCCTATATGAAAATGTCATATTGAAATGACACTTTTTAGCAGCATTCTGAGATGCAGTTGTTCCACTCTGCATCTGAGGAGGCTCAGAGCCCCACTGTGCATCCATGTGCAGAGGAGGAGTAGGGAGGAAAGGAAAGAGGCAGCTACTCACAGTGTGAATGCTGTGAGGATTCAGTGGGCAGGGAGTGTTTTCCGTGGACAGGCTCTAAAATTTTCAGTTGACCAATATCTGGGTGACCTAGCAAAGGCCACCTGTGTTCATCTCCACTTGCCTGCTCCTGGAGAGCTCTGTAGTCACCCATAGGCTGAGTTGGGGCTACCAAGGCTCAGCAGGGTGGTGCAGGTGTCCCCACATGGAGTAGTGGATTGTGGGTGTATCTCATAGATAAAACATCTTTGAAGTGGAGCACAGGGAGCAGACATGCCCACACTGTATAAGGAACTGTGTGTTGTATCACTGGAGAGAGCTTCACTATTTATCTTTTGACAGAGGGAGTGAAATTATTGGAAAATTGAGTCTTGATCTCCACAGCAGTGTGGGTTTGAGTGTGTTGTGACTGGAAATCAAAGACAGCTAATCAGGCATCCTTTTAATAGAGATTAGATATGATGTTCCTGGAAGATCCTGTCTGGCATTTGCAGGGTTCTCAATCTGATTATTTGGACGGCCACGCTCGTTTAAGTTCGTCTACCCAGATTCAAATTATCCCAGCAGTGGGAAGTTAACTTATTCAGAGATGATGCTGAGGTTAATTACATTGGCACAGTCCCTTCTGCATGACTTGGCTTTCAGTAATTTGAGACGTGTTTAGTTCTGTAAAAGCAGATAGCTCATTATACATGGACAGACTGTTGCTATGTGTGAAAAAGATCCTCCTGGTTTTATTAGGAATTGGAATAGTGTGAACTCCAATGATAACACAGAGGAGGAAAAGCTTCATGTTTTCCTTCACACTTTTTAAGTGCCTAAAAGAAAATATTGCTGTAGATAAAGAAAGAAAAAAGAAAATCTAATTTATGCCATTCACTACAAGGCTTTACAACACATGGTGTGGATTCAGCATCAAGTCTGTGAAGAGAGAAATTGAAAAAGGCAGATTGTTAAAACTGTGGAAATTGCTGTTCAAACATCTATATAACATAAAATATTTCTCACCAAACTATGTAAATGCATCATCATTGTGCAGAAATCCTGTGTCTTCATAAAAAAATATTCTTTGGTCTGCAAATTATTCTCTGGGTATCATCTCTTGGCAATGCAGTCTATCACATACGAGCTTTTCTGGATGAGGGCAGTGATTGTTTGCTTGTTTGTCTGTTTTTCTGTCCATGTCCTGCCAGCAGAGTGCCTCCCAGGAAAGTATGGGGCTGGCTGCTCCCTGGACTGCCTGTGCCAGCACAATGGCACCTGTGACAGGTTCACAGGGTGCTGCAGGTGCCCCGAGGGTTTCTACGGCCACTCCTGTGAGCACAGTAAGTGGAGACACTTGGAGTAATTGTCACAGATTTGGGGCTTCAGAGTAGTCAAGAAACACCTCACTGGTTCAGTTTAAATTTTGGGGATGAGCCAGATCATCCAGCTCCTTCCAGATCTTGCATGTCTCTGATGATGGGTGGTACAAGTTTAAAAGCCCATGGTATTAGTAGAGTTGAGGATAAATATCATTTTTTTGTTGGCTGCCAGGGAATGTCACAGAGAATACAGAGGATTTTAATGGTGTGTATGATTTTCTCCATGAACCATCCTAATTTTAATTTTTCAGGGTGCCCCCTGGGATTTTATGGGCTGGGCTGTCTTCAGGCCTGTGCCTGTAAAAATGGAGCGAGCTGTGATGCAGTGACAGGACAGTGCCTTTGTCCTTTGGGTTATCATGGTCTCCACTGTGAAAAAGGTAGTGGTACACCTCTGATGGGAAAGACAAAAGAAAAAGGAAAAAACAAAACAAAGCAAAAAAATAAAATAAAAAAAAATAAAAAAAAGCAGAACTCAAAAAAACTCATATATAATTACTGAAATATTTTTTGGGAGCCACTTCTTCCATATTTTGAGCTTAATGAATATCCTGAAACACTGAGCTTGGGACAGATTTCCTGTTATACAGCTGGGTGTTCCCATTCCCTTATAAATTAACTAATCTGGTTCCAATTAATACAGTGAAAGTCCTGGTCTCCATGATGTCTTGCAGCAACGAGTTCCACATGCCATTTATTAAAAATAAGTCCCTTTTACTGATTCTAAATTTGCTTCTAAAACCCCAAATAAGATTATTAAATAGGTGCATGTCAAACCTGTTGAGTGTTACAGAGAGGTCTTCTAGAGAGTTCTAATTAAAAATAAAAATAAGTGCCAGCTACATTTCTGGGGCAGATTTACAGATACCTTTGAGAAGTTAGATTAGACAACCCCAACAGAAGGAGTGCTCATATAAATATTGTGCCCATTCCACTATGTTTGATCTCTTCATTAAGCTTGGCATTTTCCCTGATTTCATTTATGAGCTCTCCTCTGAGACATCCTGGGAAAACTCTGGGTTTAATGTGCATCTTGCCACTCAAACATGCATCTAAAGGGTTCTCTTGCTGTCAGGCTGTGCCAGGGGCTGGTTTGGTGAGGGGTGCCAGCATCAGTGTGACTGTGGAGATGCTCCTTGTGATCCAGAGACTGGGAAGTGCCTTTGCCCACCTGGGAAGACTGGAGACAAGTGTGACATTGGTAAGTGTGACATTGACAATATCTTTAAGGGCTGGACTGTGTATTGTTAAACCACTCTGACTTGCTGGTTTCAGAATAACCCTAAAAGGACATTTGCTGGTGTTCAAGAACACATTGTTTGTAGAAAATTGCTCTTTGGGGTTATCGACACCTTTATCAGCAGGCTTGTACCTCTTGATTTAATCAATATTTAAATTGATATGCTGATAGGAAAACTGTTCATGGGTCAGCTGTAAAATGTCATTTGCCTTGAGTTTTGGAGAGCACAGGCTGGAGAAGAATAGACAAAGAAGGTTTGCAAATGTAGTGGGGAAGACTCCAGAGGGTGCATTTGGGTACCAAGGGCTCCAATTGCTGTGTGTTTTGTCACACTGACATTTGTGGCCCTTTTCAGACCAATACAAAATATGTCCAGCTCTGGATTTGCTTCCCCTGGAAGCAGGATGGAGTCCCCATTGAGGGTGTGGAGCTGCAGCAGCTGTTCTTGCCCTCCTCAGCAGCAGCCCAGGAACTTTTAACCCAAATGTAATTCCCTCCTTTGCAGCACAGGCACTTGGGCTGTGTGTTGGCCCACAGGAGCAGAATTCTTCTGTAACAAGGATATAAAAATAGGTGAGAAATTTTTCCTGTAGGTAAAACCAGCCCCACTGCTGTACCCTGATGGGGTTGGGAGCAGGGTTGAGAGGCAGCAGTGGCAGATTCCTGAGCCAGTCTCTGGTCACAGCTGTGACTCTGATCAGAGTTCAGGGCCAGGTTGGACAGGGCTTGGAGCAACCTGGTCTGGTGAAAAATGTTCCATGCCTGTGGTTGGAACCAGAGGAGTTTAAAGGTCCCTCTAACCCAAGCTATTCTAGGATTCTGTGATTATGATAGAGCAGTTTTAGGGTAATCACTGGAGTAAAAGGAATTGCAGTGGTTTAACTGAGTGTCAGAAAACATTTGCGATCCCAGTGCTGTGACAAACAAGATAAAAGGAGTGAACATCTATGTGCTACTGTGGAGCTTCACCAGGAACCAAAATCCTCCTGAGCCCCTGGAGCAGAGGGGGAAAATTATTTCTCCTTTTGTTCTAGGATGGGGCAGAAATAGATTTAAACAGGCTGTTGTTAATACAAATTGCTGTGAGCTTAAGCATTAGTACAACTTGCAAAACTAAAATGGAAAAGCATTTGATTCCCTCTGGGCAGTGTCCTGTGGTCAGGAAATGAATCTCCCAGTCTGCAGCACTGTTCCAGTGGGAACATGAGCCACCCTCACTGCCCACACAGCACTGGGTGTCCCTGGGCCTTTCCAGTAAAATTTTAGGCAGAAGTGGAACGCAAGGGGGAAGTTCAGCACCAAAAATGGGAATTGAGGTTTTCTTCCCTGCAAACTCTGCGAGTCATTTTTATTTTTCTTAAATCAGCTAGGGTAGCCCCCATCCATGAAAAGCTGTTCTGGGGTAGGTTTTATTTGCATTTTTATTTTCAATTAGGCTCAGTTCATCTGTGATATAACTGTGAGCAGCTGTGACTGTGCAGCAGCCATAAAGATAAAAGGCCTGATTTTAATTTGAACTCTGGTAAAGCACCCATTAAACAGGCAAAATGTTAATTAAAAAAAAAAAAAAGAGAGAGAGAATATAACAGACTTTTATGGGCGTTCTTTTTCTGTAGTAAATTAACATTGCAGACTTTCAAACAGATGTCTTAAATACACATTGTTATTAACATGAAAATGTGGTATTACATAAATTAAAATCAGGTCCAGAGGTGTTTGGGGAGACCTTTTCTCATAACATTTCCTAATTGAAAAGGCCAAGCTCGGAGCGCACGGGGCGAGTTCTCCCACGTGCTGGGGCTGCAGCTGATGC
This sequence comes from Peucedramus taeniatus, assembly GCA_013400575.1. Classification (NCBI taxonomy): domain Eukaryota; kingdom Metazoa; phylum Chordata; class Aves; order Passeriformes; family Fringillidae; genus Peucedramus; species Peucedramus taeniatus. The sequence goes on along the minus strand of WBNO01008493.1, from coordinate 32,989 downwards.
AGGGCTCAGCAGGACTTTATTTACCCGAGGGTGCTCTTGGGAGAAGGCAAATTCCCTGCTCACAGGGTTTTTCAGCGAGGTGAGGGAGAGAGGGCCATTGTTTGCTGTGTGTTTCACACCCTACCTTGTGACCCTGCTGCTCACTTTCCTTTCCTGTCTGTCCTCTGATGCATAAAAAATTGCAGTGAGGATTTAGCAGCCCAGGTATGAAATGTATTTGCATTTGGAAGTGAGGGTTTATTTTTTTGTGAGTTTAATTTACCAGGATGCAGCAGAATTGCGCAATCAGAACAAGACATGAGTATCTATAAAGTGGATTAATTCTCAGTGTCACATTCTGTGAGGGAAGGCTCTTGCCCAGCACGTACTGACAGCCCAGCCGTGCAGGAGAGACAGGGGCAGGAGATAGCATGGATCCAGGATGCTGACAGCAACTTTCCTGAGCAGATCCCAAGATGTTCTCTGTTGGGCTGTCAACCCCTGTTTTTATACCAGTAATGACTTCCATTCTGGGAACCTCTTCAGGACAGCTGGGCTGCAGCTTGGGCAGAGCATGTGACAGACAAAACTTGACGACTGCCGCGCTTTCCCAAATGTCGCGTTTGAATGTGAACAGATGTAGGTGTCTGAGCAGCTTCCTGATCCCACAGGAGGGGGAGGCTGCCAGGAGTGTTCACCCTGTCCCAAACCCTCCTGTCCTTGCAGGGTGCAGGCCAGGCAGGTACGGCCCTGGCTGCTCGCTGTGGTGCCAGTGCGCCGGCAGATCCCGCTGCAATCCCCGCAACGGGAACTGCGCCTGCCCCAGCTCCTGGATGGGACCAACCTGCAGAGAAGGTAACCAGCCTGGAGGTGCAGCCTTTCCTGCTGGGATAAAACACCTCTGGCCCGTGCTGGTGGTGGGTTTGGATGGGAGGGTCAGCCTGTTGGATTGTTTGGATAATTCCTCTTCTTAATGAAATAGAGTACGGAGGGAAAGTTTCCTCTCGCTTGTAGTGTAATCACAATTCCTCCTTTAGTTTAGGAAAAACTTTGGGAACCTTCTGATTTGGAGGTGTTTCACAGTTATGCCTGCCCTCTGTCTCTGTGAGGAGGCCACTGTAACTCCCTCCTCTACCCTCTTTTCAAGGCTACCATTTATTGAATTATTTAAGTGTAAATTGTATAATCTATATAATATTTCAGTATTAGGTTATATGGACCTGAAACCATGTTTCTACTTAATTCTCTAGGTGGCCCTCCAAAGCTTCCTTTTTATGAAGAACAAGCTCAAGAAAGAGGGAGTATTTTTCCAAGAGCTCTACAACAGTAACATTTGGACTAATAAATGAACTGTTTTATATGCACAGACGGTATTTGAATTTGGATATGAAAACAGTTATTCAATTCAGCTTGAATTGTACTGAAGTATTCACACTTCTTATGGAAGACTACAGAGGCCATTTAGTAGCTGGATCCTTTTAAAGAGTTGAATCTGTTTCATGTGCTCATTCCTAGCCTCTTGCCCCTCCATTAATCTACTCTGGACATTCTTTCTGGTATTAATATAATTCATCGCTTGAAAGCCTGGACATGTTTTTAATCAGACCAGCTCCAAAGAGTATCAGGATAAGCAGCATGTAACACATCACCACGGAATGAGCCACGCTCCCTGTCAGGGACTTTCTAAACCCACTTGACAACCAGCACCAAGTTTGAAGAGTATTCCACAGATTATTTCTCTACAGGTTCGTTGCAAAATCACATTGCACAGAAACTAGAGGGATTCATCAAGTTAATTCCTCTTTGAATAAAATGGTGTGTTCTAGAGAAGCATACAGTCTAATTTTGAACTTGCAGCTGAAGAAGAATCTGCTACAATCTGACAAGAGTCCTCATGTCACTGTAGGACACAGCACAAATGACATGACAGTTCTTTTAAAGGCAAACAAAAAAACTCTTTATTAAAAAATCTGACTCCATTTTTATGTCTTCCTGAAATGCCAGTGTCATTGGAGGGTGACAGTGCCACCTCCTCAATGTCACTGGGCAACCCAACAGTCCATCAGGTTGCTCGTCCCCCATAAAAGAATGAAAACAATAAGTTATTTACATAAAGTGTGCGAGAAAGTTCTGTACAAAAATGCAAACATCATAAGGCTTGAGAAAACCTGAAAAAATCAGGGTGACATCCTCAATACATTGTTAATTTATTTAAGAGCATCTTCTGCATTTCTGGTGTGATTTGACTGATTGGAAGGTCTCTGTCTGAATCTATCTTCCAAAGAGCGTGGTGTCATCTGCCAGACTCTCCTGGCATTCTGTGTTCTCACATCTTACCAGATGAATTTCTCAGTGGGTTGTCAAGCCAAACTGTGCAGCACTTCTCATCAAGCAGTATCTGCTAATGCAGAAAAGGTTTTATCTTGAATGGAGAAAGCAGATAGTAAACAAGGAGAGATGCTTAAAGATACTATGTTTGGGGTTTGTGCTTTTATTGGCCCTTACTACAATTGAGCAATTTGGTTTTTTTATCAAGCCATCTCACATCAGTCCTGGTACCATTCAACAGCTGCTGGTGGCCACCTCATAGAACAGAGATATTTTGGTGCTATTTTGTCTGTTTAGACAGGTTTTCCTTTGATATAGAATTATGTCATTATAAAGAAATGTATGTTCTGTATTTTAATATTCTGTTAACCAGACTAAAAGATTTCAGAGTGCCTCTTTATACTTCTCTTTAGGTTAGGAGTTACAAAATCCGTGTAGCAACCACTAGATTCTGACTGTATCAAAAGTGCACTTAAGAAGGGGCATCAGGACCGTGGTAGACGCAGAGTATGGGCAGTTCCAGCTCTTGTGCTGGCACTCCATTCACCACCAGAACAAACTGCAGCTCTGCAAGAGCAGGTTTTTGTTTTGCAAGAGACAAAATGATAATAATTGATGATGGTAACTTGGGATTTTTGAAGAAGTTTGTTGTTGTGTTTGGGTAAGCGATGAGTTGGTGAAGCAGGATCCAGGAAGTTGGATGGGAAGGTAAGGTAACAATTTTGAGGTAACAATTTTCCTCCATGGTTCACCCCAGTTCTTAAACACATCTGCAGTCAATGACTGTCCAGGCCAAAGCAAGTGGCACTTGCTCCCCTGGGAGTTTATTTCAAATTGTGATCTATGGGAGGCAATACAGTTTTAGGAGGTGTTTTCCAAGCTTCATGGAAGTCTTATTGTTGTTATTCATCACTTCATAGCTATTGAAAGTAAAGGTATTTGTGAATGTGTCAAAATTAATTAACTAACTGTGCTTTCAGCCAGAAAATCACTGGGGCTGATGCTGATCCCTTTTAATTTCTTCTGTAGAGCTCAATGAATGTCACTGGAAAGTTCATTCAATGTAAATGTGGCAAAATTATGGTCCCAGAGGCGTGTGACTCAGCAAAGCAGTGACATTTTAAATGTTCTTTTGGAGATGTGATGGCCTGGGTCTATTCCTACAATTATGTGAATTTGGGGCAGTTTCACTGAACAGGAACCTGTAAGGTAAATCTCCTGTGAGACAATGAGATATAATCTTAGCAACTGCTGGAGAAGAACAATTCAAGTTGAGCAGTTGACATATTTTGGTCTTAGCTCTGTGTTTACTGCAGAGCCAAACTGCAACAGTAGTACAAGGGTCACACTTAAGATTTTTTGAAGAATCATTGAGTGAGTAAAGCTGTAGAAAACTTCTGAAGGTCTGAGCTTCCCTCTAAAACCTGGTCAACTTCTGAGTCAAATGGGTCAGAGATTCATCATTCAAGTCAAATTTCAGAGATTCATCCCACCTAGTTTTGAATACCTCTGAAGATGGAGATCCCACCACCTCTTTGAACCTGTCCTAGTGGAGATATCATTTTCTTCCTTTTTTTTTTTCTTTTTTTTCTGGTTTCTAATCAGAATTCCTTCAGTTTCATCTTTGTTCCACTGCTTCTCATCCTTTCAGTGTGGATCTCTGAGGAGCCTTTGGCTTCCTCTCCCCCATAGCCCCCCTGGGGTAGTTGGCTACAGCCTTGGTCTTCTCTTCTGAAGACACCCCATCCCCTGGCCACATTCCAGTACCTCAGACATTCCAGTTCATCCCAGCTGCCCAGAGACTGGTGTGGTTGCTCAGCAGCATAAAACCCTTTACACTGCTGTCAGACAGCAGAGTGTATCAAATGTACTGTTTTTCTCTTATTTTTGTAGATTGATGTGTGATTTGAGCAGCTAGTTGAAGGGGGAACCTTTCTCAAGCCATATTATTTACACCTATGTATACTTGTTTACATTTTCCTCATACCTTCATAATAGAATTGTAAATATGTTGTATAAGGAAATAAAAGATTTTTTGTATTACGTGTTTTTAAAGGATGTCACCATTTTAGGTACATGATGAAACACATATTTTAAGTGACTGATACTGAGCCTGTGCCAATGAATTAAGAGGCCCAAGTAGATCTGCTTTGGGAAATATTTCAGCCAACTTTTTTTAAATCAAAAAATGCCAATTCATACAAACCACTCCATATGCAATAGACTTTTTTTATTCAAAATGCTGCTTGGTTTCTTTATGTTATTACCATGGGAAAAGAAGTTCACTTCAGTGCCATCAAACAGACCATTCTGATTTGTGGCTCTGCATGGCTTTTTGTTCTAAAACAAAGTACAGTCATATACAGGTAAAAATCAAAGATTTCAAAAATGTTAAAAGAGGAATTTTGATTGGGGTAGCTGGAATGTCTTATCTTGGTTTTTATTTTTTTCATAATGCAGAGAAAATGTTTACAGGATTTTTGTTTTCTAGAAGAGCCACAAATTTATTAACTACTAATTAAGAAAGTTTACTTGCTTCTGATACTATTGTTCTGATTCTGCTCCTTACTACAGTTTAACACATTTACCTGATTCTTTGCCTACAAGGTAGTCTTTATTAGACAGGATGGAATTTTTTTAATGGAAAACTGACTAAATCAGCTTTTCCAGAGATTAATTTTGTGGCAAGTGAGTGCAGTTGCTACTAAATTAACACAGCTCTGCTTATTTGCTTCATCAGATTCCAGTGAAAGAGTGTCAGGCTGACACGGTCCTGAGCACAGCACTGGGGCTTGTTGAAAATGGAAGTGAAAAATTCAGTGAGAATGGGTTTTGTAGTTAAATTGATGTCCATCTTCCTCTTGGTGAAGGCCTTTGCTGGCTCCCCATTTCCCAGGAGGCTGAAGTTAATTACACTTCCTTGAAGAGAGAGCTCTGTGTATTCCTCTGTAGCACACTTGCACGTGCAGATAACTCCTCTCAGAAAGACATTGGAGCTATTTCAGCCATGCAGTTCCTGTGCCAAATCCCCCTCTCTTACCTTGTGTGTTCCAGATAACTTCAGCTGGAGTGGGAAGGAGTTGAGTGTAACTCAGTGGGCCCAGCAGAACCTCACTCGCTGTGAATTCATGAAACCAGAACAACATGTTTTAAGTTAGACTTCACTAACACTATCCTCATAGGAAAACAATCAGAATTTTAAAAATTCCCCGCTTCCCCTGCCAAAAATTATTATTCTACTTTTATCCTTTTTATGTTGAAGAACCATAGCTATTAAAGTTTGCCCAGATTCCTTGCCAACCATATTATTTTGATTGGCTGCAGGTTTCTGTTTGTGTAAGTAATAACCAGCATAGTGTCAGGAGTTGCCAACGGGACAAACATGGAAATAATACCTTCATGTCCTTCCCAGAAGAGGCAAAGACACATTTGGGAGCCATCGTGGCTTCATTGTGCAGATCAAACAGTGACTCTGTTAGAATTTAGCTTCTTATCAGAGCAAAGTAAAGCTCAGGAACAATCTTTGAGAGTTCTGGTGGACCAGGAAGCCTCCATCCTCCCATCCTTGTGTTAATATTTTTATATTTAGGCTAGAAACCTTCTCAGTCCCCAGTTTTTGAAGGACTTTTCCTTCAGGTTGACCTGTGGCTGACTGAGCAGCTCCGTGCAAGGGCTGCAACTGTGCCCAATAATTTTTCTGCAAGGTCACAGCTTTAAATTCTGACACTGTGTAAAGCAATTTCCAGCAGTAAACACCAAATCTCAGCCTTGTAGAGCATAAATTGTTCGTTCTGTTCTTTTTATTGCTTTTAATAAGCACTTGCATAGCAATATTATGTCTCTGTGAATTTGTAATCCCTCTTCAAGAAATGTGTGGGATGTATCTCGGGTTTGTACTGTACTTTCTGTTGTAGACCTGTTGTAGTGAAAGGATGCTGATTTTTTTTTTTTATATAAACATGTCATTAAAACTTGGTCTTGTTTTTCCCTCATTGCTAGTCTTGAAGCAGCAGGCTTATGTTGTGGATGAGGCTTTATTCTACTGAACTAATTCACATTCAGAGCAAACAGGCTGAAATCACACCTGCTTTTGGTAGTTTGTGTAGAATAAATAATGGTCTGTGCCCAAATGGGTTTGTATATGATCCCTGACCAGAGCAGGCTGGCCAGTGACTGAGCCTGACAAATGGAGCTTTCTGGCACTTCAGAGTATTAGAAATATTCAAAACACAGCATAAATCTTACTGGAAGAGGATGGCTGTGAAGTGTAACATTTTGGGAAGACTTGGGCATGGAGCACTTTGAAGGCATTTGAAACCACACACCTGCAGCTCCCATCAGCCTGCTTGGGCACTTCCCAGAGCCCAGTTCTGCCAACAATTTGCCTGGTTCACCTTCAGGGTATTGTCTTCTCACATTGGCAGGAGCTGAAGGAACATGTGTGCCTGCTTAATGCCAAATAATGCAGTAAGAGTGTGCTGGTTAATTGGAAGTAGCAGGCTAAATTGAATTCAAAATGTGTAACAAAGGGGGAATGGTAGATCAAGCTGTCAGAGAAAAAGTGGACAGCTCTGGCTTGCTGCTTTCTGGGAGAGCAGGCTTGGATTCCTTTTGAAATTTCAGGGCAAACATTTTGAATTGAGCTGTGTAATACTGCAGGGTTCTGTCTTTCATGATTTACTTCACTCTTCCTGCAGTTTTCAACAAGGAACAGAATAATTAAGTTCATTTGGTATGTCATCTTTTTGACATATGTTCTAAAAATAATGCTATAATCCTTGTGACTTATCCAGTAATTTCTTTATTAGAAGCCATATTCATACTATTCTAAGAAGCTGTTGATGTTATCCTATAATATCAACATATCATGTTGATATTAACCTCTCAGATTGCTGTTAAAAGCTGATCAAAAACTAGACATGGAACATTAAACCAGAATATGCTCAACCTCTGCAGAGTTAGCATTGATCTGTGGTTTAAACCTTTAAGAAGCCATGCCTCTGCAGCACTTGAAATGTTCATAAATCATGGAATGGTTTGGGTTGGAAGGGACCTTAAAGACCATTTATTTCCAGCTAGATGTGGGGCAGCCACAACTTTTCTGGGCACCCTTTGCCAGTGCCTCACCACCCTCAGAGTAAAGATTTTTTTCTGATATCTGAGATATGTGGGACCAGAGTGACCTTGTGACTGTGCCCAGGGAGCAGTGTTCCATGGGATTGTCCCTCAGCACCTTCAGAAATCATTACCCCAATCTGCAGCCAGCAGTGCTTATCTCTTCTTTTAGTCAGCACCAGAAGTTCACGGGGTGCTCATAGAATATTCTGTATGCACGCAATAAAAACAACCATTCAAACCCCGTGAATGGTTTAAAAATGACTTAAAAGTGCTGTATGATAAGGCACTTCTTTGTTGATTCCTTCAAGCATGGTAGTTAAAAAAAACACAACTCAGTTGTGTTGTTTTATATATGAATAAAGATGTCAGCAAGTAGTCATCTAACTGTCCGTGCCATTTGGCAGTATCTAGCTTCCTTTTCAGTAATAGCCCAATAAATCTTTATCTTTTACTAAGCTGATGACAGGAAAACATCTTGAGAAGCTGCATGTGGTGTAGATATTACAGTTAATGCATAAATGCTTCATGCCATCGTCTGCTGGGTGTTTTTTCCCATCCAGATGTAACATCCTGATTTAAGGCATGTGCTCACTTCTCCCTCTAGTGATTCCAAGAGCCTAATGATAATTAATTAATTAATTAAGGTCTGTTATCCAAGACCACCATGCTGGTCCACAGTAACTGAGATCCACCTGCTCAGGTGACCTCACTGACCTCCTGCCTAAAGTGCAAAAGTTGCAGCTTTGCCATTTGGAGCAGGTTCTGTACCTGGTGTTTTCTTTCTGCCTACAAGCCCTTGGATCATCCAGAAATCCAGAGCTTGTCTCAGCTCTGTCCCTGCTCTGCAGGTGGCCATGGAGGCTTCCCAGTGGGAGCAGCACTGTGAACTGGGCTCATGTTGGCTGGGTAAGTAGAGACACCTTTGGGGTGGAAATGCTCCATGTCCCACTGATTCTGCCCTGTTCCCATTAAAACCAGCCTGGCATTTCTTTGTTACTTGGTAAGTCTTAAAGTGCCATAAATTACTTACAAAGTCACTTAATGAAAATTCTCTATTTTTTGCAGATGGAGGAGGCTTTTTTCAACCAGAAATATAGTTTTTAAATGATTTATTTCTCCTCTAAGAACCACATTAAGATTTCTTGCTGTACCTCATCATCAAAGAGCAAGATCAGTGCAAGTAGAGACTGTGGGGTAATTCCTGCCTGTCCATTTGCTTTTTTTCCTTTTTCCCTGACATTTCAGCTGTGGTGGCTGTTGTGGATCTTGGCCTTGCACTGCAGGCACAGGGGAAGGCTGCTCTTAATTATTACTTTACATTAAGGGTAGGTATGAAATACAAAGCAGCAAATAGTATCACATTAAATATGGGCTGTATCCCTGGGTAATGAGGGGTGGGAATGCTGCAGGAGCAGCAGCCATGGATGGCATCACTCTGCTGGAGCCTTTTGTGGAGCCCTTCACCCTCTCAAAAGTCAGAGGTTTGAACAGGCAGCTTGAAAGACTATTAGAACTGCTCACGGTCATAGTTAGCGTGTTAAAATATTTTACAAGAACCAGTGAATTTGATCAGAAAATAGTTATTTTTGGCTGCCAATGTGGCAAAACCACTTAAAATACAAACTCAAGAATGTGTTGAAAGGAGTCAGTTTGCCAGCACAGCTATTGTTGTAGCAAAGTCTCCCCTCTGATCCGGCGGGAATCCTCTCCTCAAGTTTTATTACTTAAAAAGTTAACGTGGATGTCAAGCACCTGGAAATCTTTATGTCTTTGAAAAGAGCATTGGTAAGGGCTGGGTGGGTTTGGTTTCTTGTTGCAAACTCTTTTGCTGTGGGGTGTTACTGGGGGGTTTCCTTCCCTTGGGAGGCTTTGAGGATTGATTTGGTAGTTCAGTGTCACTGCTCTGATAATGTGCTCTCTGAAAGGGATAACAAGATGTGTGATTTGGAGCAAAAGTATTTGAATTAGCAGTGGATTTTCTCTTATTTTTGATTTCTAAATATTTTGATTTTTTTGCCTTTTAAAAAAAATATGTAAAGAACCTCAACCACCACACAAGGGTCCTGTAGAGAGACAGGGCTGCCTCCTTTGAGAAAAACCAAAGAAATGCCTGTAAGCACTTGGAACAGAATGATTTCAGCAGTAGAAATCCATTTTGATGATGTCTCAGTGAAGACTTGTGCAAGCAGAAAGCCCCTGGACCCTTGAGGAGCTGGAGAAGGGATGGGTCTGCAGCCCTTGTTATCTCGAGTACATAAATGGTGCTGCAGCATCACGTGCCAAGGCAGGAGAGATGTGAAAAGCATCATGACCAATAAATTAATGTTTTACTTTGAGTGGGCATGAAGGAGGATGTTGAAAACTGGGTTTCTTCCTGCCTCTGCTGCCAGCAAAATAAAGCCCCACACAAGAGGGTTTGAAGGTCCCTCTGGGAAAAAATGCCATTGCCAACTCCACCAGAGTGCCTTGTCCAAGTTGCCCTGAAGGAATTTCTGCCAGAAATACCTGTTAACAATAAGGACCTGTTAATGTTTCACAATTATTTTCCCAAGTATTTAATTGCTGCACCAGTCCCCAATACAAGGAACTGGCAGATATTAAATACACAATAATTGTGGAAACCTCTGGTCTGCCTGCATGTGCCAAGACCAAGATGCAGATGCACATCTGCAAGTCTGGTGAGGACTCTGTGTGCAGATATCAAGATGAATAAAAAGCTGGGGCTCTCTCAGTCATAACTACAACTTTTCCAAGGAAAATCAACATGATTTTCATCTTTTATGGAAGGAAGCTAAACCACAAATTACTCATGGCAGGCACATTGCAGCTTTTCTGCACAGAGGCTGCTCTGGGGAATGAAGGAAAGCAGTGTTGGTGGCCAGTCAGGAGGGATTGTTTTTAATTCCCCATCCCCACGAAGGTGTTGCTTTGTCACTGGCTTCAGACCAGATACAAACTCATGATTTACCACAAGTGTGATCTTCCTGCCTCAAGGTGTATTCACAGAGCTCTTGCTTGGCTTCCCCTTGTGGATGTCAAAGCTGATGAGGCTGACCTTTACATCTGACAAAAGCCCACAAATTGCAGCTTCTCTGTCTGATACCAAGGCAACATTGCAGCTTATTTTGATAGTTTATCCTCCCCAAATGAGGAAACTTGTGTGCAGCACTGGCAGAACACCTTCAATATTTCTGCCTCACTCTACAGGATCTTAAAGACAAGGTTGTGCCTTGATGGACGTCAGAAAGGGACGTTAGGTTTTGAAGTGGTACTGAGAGCCTGTCTTCATTCTTGAGCCTTGATACACCTTTTCAGCTTGTAAATTTAGATATCTGCCTAAATTTCATCTGCCTGATAGAGTTTAGGAGCTACTTGACAGAAGACCTTCCCAGTTCCTGTCGGGTTGATCACTGATTTGGGTCCCATGGAGCAGCTCCTGTTGGGTGCAGCACTGCTGGATTCTCACCCGTTGGGACATCCATTGCTTGCAAAAGATGTTCATGGACTGCCACGACACAGACTGATTCATTTTGCTTGGGTTGTCCAGAGGAATAGGTGGATTCAAACCTGCTGGGAGTCAAGGGGGAGCTGGATTGGAGTGTCCTACACACTCCAGAGCTCCAGCCACTGAGTGATTTGATAACCAGAACACTCCCTATGGCTATCTTCCCCCAGGCTTACAAATATAGCTTGAAGGTTTGTTTATTTTTAACTGGAATGAGCATATTGGTAATTTGCAAAACTTTTTTTTGCCTCCAAAAATATTTGAGCAACTCAGTAGGTGGCACCCTTTCTATTCCTTTATTTTCTACCAAATGTCAAAAATAAGTTGGAGCTGGAACCTGTGAGTGTGTGTGTGTGAAACAAGTTCAGTAAAAATGTAAATGCATATTTGTCTCCTTAATTGAATATAGTATATTGTGAAATCATTACTGTCAGGCACACTTGGGTTTATACAAATGCTTAAGTAAAGAAAATATATAAACCTAGATTGACTTGAACAATTTGAATGTGATAGTGGACATCTGTGTTCAATAACATCACTTTGGTAAGCGGTGTTTAATATTTCATGTCAAAGCGAGGAGAGTAATAGAATGGGGTATTTTCAGAATTCTTAGATTGCTGAAGTTTATGGCATGGCATAATATATAATCTGTCCTTTGTCAAGCTCACCAGAAAGAGCCCTACTGCAGCTGAAGACGTAAAGTGCTCTAATATATATGTTTCTAGACCTCTCCCTGCTTGAGGAATTAATCTTGGGAGGTGCTGAGTGCCCTGAAGTGCCAGTGAAGCCAGTGGGATTTGAAGTTTCTCACAGCTCAGGGAACAGGGATCCTTACAGGGGCTAATTACCCTCCTCCAGTCCCGGCCAGGAAAGCCCTTCAGAGCTCCTTAACTTTTAGTGTGTGAGCAGTCCTCTTAAAACTGGCATCAGGAATGCTGCTGGGACAGTGTCCAGAGGTCCAGCTCATTCCCCCATCATCTGATGAAATGAGAGCTGCTCCCCAGCCTTGGGAATTTAAAATTGGATGGCGAAGAGGTGAAAATGAGAAAGTTCCTTTCTCAGGGGCAGATCTGCCACTGAGGGCTGAGCCCAGAGTGCCCCAGAGCAGATCAGAGCATTATCTGCTGGGTTTTGGGAGGTGGAGGGGGAGAAAAGGGGCACCCCCTCATTCCAAGTGAAGTCCATGCACAAGTACTTCGCCAGCTTGGGGTCACTGGCTGCAGAAAGTTCAAAAGAAGAGAAACATTTTTAAGTATCTTCCAACTCTCTTATTAATGAGCAATTACACTGATGTTCTTGGATGAATTTCCACTGAGTAATTCATCTACAAACAAATCTTTCTTTTGTATTTCTCCCCCCCAAACCCCAGTCTTTTGTATTTCATTTTTAGGTGAAATTCTGTAGTGAAAGGGGCCAAAAGAAACATGCTTTCCTGAGCCTCATGCTGAATGTCTGTCTGGATAGTTTCATTTTAACTGCAGCTTGGGAAAAAAAAATGTAAACATGGTGTGAGTATCATTTTTAAGCTGAAACTGTTTTTCCCCCGTGTTCAAATAGCATTATAAATGTTTGCTCAAAAGAGGCATGTTTATTCATCTAGCCTCTGAGAGAACACTGTGTGCATAGGTAGCAATAAAAATGTGTTAAGGGCTGAGAGAGATTCCCCTGGTAAATGGCTTTTCTCTTGACCTCCTCTTAAGCATCTTAGCGGGGCTCTGCTGCTGCCTCTCTGAGGAAGTATGTTTGCACTGGGGAGGAAGAATTTTTAAAGTTGCAGAGTGTTACAAACAGTGAGCAAACAACTGTGGGGGTTTGGATGTTTGGGGTTTTTTTCATGATGTTGGGAAAACCTCTTATGAAAAAGACATGGGAGGCAAAGCAGTCAGACACACTAAAAGTTGTTCCCAAGATGCTGTATGATTTCTTGCAAGGAAAATGATCTATGCAATTGTTATTCTCTAAATTTTTTTTCTGACTAATTTCTCAAGAAATCTTTTTTTGGTGTGACTATTCATCACTCCTGTGTTTGACAGTTGAATCTGCCTGCAAGGGTTGTTTAGTATGGAGAAAAGGAGGATCAGGGCAACCCTATCACTTTCTATAACTCCTTGACAGGAGTTGAACCCAGGTGGGGAGTGTTATTTTCTTCCACATAACAAGTGATATGGCAAGAGGAAATGGCTCCAAGTTGTGTCCAGGAGAGGTTTTTGGTTGGATATTAAGGAAAACGTCTCCTCTGAAAGGGTGGTCAGGCACTGGAAGAGGCTGTGTAGGGCAGTGGTGGAATCACCACACCTGGAATTGTTCAAATAACATGCAAATGTGATGCTTAGGGGCGTGGCTTGTGGTGGACTTGGCAGTGCTGGGTTAACTGTTGGACTTGATGGTCTTAGAGGGTTTTCCAGCCTAAATAATTATCTGATTCTGTGCATATTCAGATATAGATCAGACACTCAACATCATGTGGCTTCTCTGGCACACAAGCTTACTGTCCCCTGATTACAAGCCCGAGTATTTTTGTGTGCAGAAATGATTTCCAGTGACTCTTTCACATCAGACCATGGAGTTGCTTTTCTGCGAATTTGTTTCATTCAAATGTTTGTGGAAAGGAAACACAAAATAAGGAGGGAATGCAGCAGAAAGAAATTCATCAGGCTGTTTGTATGAACAAGGGCAAGTCTTCCCTGCTTTGCTCACCCAACTCTCTCTCCTACCAATTAAATGTGCACTTGGCAGTTGTCAGACTGAATAACTCGACTCGCCACAGAAGCTGGAGATGGAAAACACCTGCTCAGACCATCCCCTGCCCAGTGTAGAGCCATTTCCCTGCAGGACATGGGTCATCCCTAAATCCTGCAGCTGACACACAACACATAGCCTCAACTGGCAACATCCTGTCCAGAGTTGCACTTCATAAATCAGGCCCAGTAAATCAGCAAGGAAGAGCAGTTACCAACGCTGTATCTCCCTTCTGCGCGGTTTTCTTACGTTCTGAGGAATCACTGGCATGTCAGAAATTATTCTCTTACCCAAGCACTGACCAGTATCTCCACAGTGCCGTATCTTGCCAAGCAGGAACATAAGCAAACACTCAGGTCTGCACTGGGGACTTGAGCAATCTCCCTGCAGGGCCAACATTCCTCCCAGCTGTTTGTGTGTCCGTCACGGGGTCGCTGCTGCTGTTATCAATAGCTGATGTTGTTGCTGCTGCAGCACTGAGTCATTTTATCGTTCCTGGGTGGGAGGATGAGTTAAACGATGAATCTGTGCATTTTTGTCACGATGGGAGCCTCCAGATCGCCGTGTTCCTATGGAAACCTGGCCCTGGTTTAGCTGAACTGGCCCCGTTGTGGGTGCTGAGCACTCAGAACGGGAAAAAAAGCTGGCGCTGGGCTCCTCTTGGAAATCTGCTCCCAGATGTATGGATGTTTATTTATTTTTGCATTTAAGAGATCTAGAAAACTGCACCAAGATGCAAAATAGCATGGAAGAAACAGTCTTTGCAAAGACTAATCCTCACTGATTGGCATAAAGCGGGTATGTATTCTTTCCATAAATTTGGGGTAAGATTAAATTACAAGAGGCCTAAAAGGAAAGATTAAAAAAAAAAAAGCCTAACTTGGACTAGATTGTTAGTTTAGAATATATGTAGTGCCAAAACAATACAAATTGCACAATTTCACCACACATACCCATTTCTTAACCCATTCTGGCTTCATAAAACTCAACAGAAGTTGGTGACTCCAGTAGACTGCGATGGACTGCACACTGGGCTGTGGCAGCTGATATTCTGCTCCTGGTTATGGCCTGTTGACCTCAATCAGGTAATGTTGGATATTGTATGGTTATTTCTGCCTTACCTGGTGAGTATTCTGAGATTCCTTAGGTACTAACCAGAAATGGTGTACCCTCCCCTCTGCTAGACATAGATTGGAAGCAAGCTCTGCTGAAAGGCTGCTGCTCCACTTTATGAAAAAACCCAGTGTTACTCTGTGTGCCTTGCCAGGCCTTGAGATGAAGTTTTTCCATGTGCTGTTGAGATATCTGTAACATATGGTGACATTTTCAAATCCTGACCATGCTGGAGAGTCCGTGCTGTAATGTCACTGCCACGCTGCAGGGATGCTGGGGAAATGGCTGGCGGAGCAAAGATTAAATTGCATTGGCCAAATCTTAACAAGTTATCACAGTGGCCCTGGGAAAACTTCAGCTGTGTGGTTCCCTGAAGACTTTGAGGTATTGTAATTAAACAACTGCTGTGCTTTTACCTCCCATAAAAAACTTTGCCTCCCATAAAAGGTTTTTAGCTTGACGATGCATCAGGCAGAGCTCCTGCCCAGCATCTGCCTTGTATTGCTGCTGGGGCTGTGCAAGCAACACAGCTCCAGTGCCAGCACCCCAACCCAACTGTGTCTGGCTGAAAGGGCCCTGAAACACCAGCCCTGCCTCCATTTGGTCACGAGGGAGACAGTGGCAGTAATCTTCTGTCTGATGAACGCGCCAGGCGAGATGGGAAGGGCATGAAAAGATTCAGATTGCCATGAGTGAGAAGCAACACAGCATCCATATTGCGCCTCTTGTTCTTGGCATTGCAACAATGCATAGTTTTCTGTTGTCTCTGGAACCACTCAGGCCTGTAATGAATGGAGTACCAGTGATTGGAAATGGTCCTTTTAAGCGGATGTTTCCATTAATTTGCTTTCCTCCTTAAACCTTATAATGTTTTTTTTTCAAGTGTCGGCAGAAGGGCTGAAGCATCTCTTGATCTTGCAGATTGTGTGTCCATGTGGACCAGTCCAGGCACCACAGGGAATTTCCAACACAATATCCACTTGTTCTCTGAGCTCTCAATGTTTTGATTAGTTCATTTCACTGGTACTAAAAAGGGAGGACATCCAAGGTCTGCATTTTTAAAGGTGATCACAGACAGCAATTCTGTTCACAAACATGATATAGGTACAGCTGATTTTCAGAAAAGTTCAGGTCACCTCCTTCTCCATGACTTCAGGCAAAGTTGTGGTAGTTTGATGTCTCTGAAGAACTGAGAAAAATAATGACCACCCTTTAAAATATCAGTCAAATGTTTAGAGTTGATTAGGACACTTTAATTAAAGCAAATCTTTAGAAAATTATTTGTCAGTACCAAAATCCTGTGAAAAATCAGATGAATTTAGACGTCCCTTACACTGTCTCCCCTTCTTACTCTGTGATTTACCCAAATCATAAGAACTCTGCAGGTTTAAACTTCCCAGTGGTCAGGACAGCTCACGGATGTGAGAGCTGGGATTACAATCTTCAGATTAACATGTCTGAGCAACATTTCTTGAATTTCCCACACCCAAAGGCCCAGATTCCAGGATATTAGTAAGATAGAAAAAGATGTCAGGCATCTATCTTGTTCTGTTGGAGAAAAAAAGGTGGAAAAAAAGAGAAAGAAAGGGAGAGAAAAAGCCCTTGGCTTCATTCTAGTGTGGAAACCTTTTCCCATCTCAATTTAGCTGACAAAAAGAGCCAAGACTAACAGCCAATCCTTAGTAACATAGGGACTCCATTCAGAAAAATGTTTAATCCCATGCTTAAGTGTACCTATGGATGTACATATGGGTTATGTTCAAACTTGCATGTTTTGCTGGATTTGGATGGATTTAGATGGAAACTTGCAGATCTGGAGAAGTCTGTATGAGGATGGTTGGTGAGGCACTGGCACAGGCTGCCCAGAGAAACTGTGGCTACCCCATCCCTGGGAATGTTCAAGGCCAGGTTGGATGGGGCTTGGAGGGATCTGGGATAATGGAAGGTATCCCTGCCCATGGTGGGGCATTGAAATGAGATGGTATTTAAAAGCCCCCCTGCAATTCAAACCATTCCAGGATTCTGTGATAAAAGAGGGATATCCTGGGTCTGATTTCCTTTTGCACCACTTCAGCAGAGAAGCCCCACGTTCCCATGCTCCCAGACGTGCTGGATGTGTTTTGATGAGCTCACAGAAATGTGGGGTTGGCTTGGACCTGGGAGGTCACTCAGCCAAGCTGCTGCACTGAGGCCAAGACCATCCCTGACGTGTGTTTGCCTGCAGTTGTTGCAAACCTGCTCCCAAGGGACTCGCTGACTTCCCTCTTTGCATTTCGGGATTCACAATGTCTGTGGTTGGGAAGTGCTGCCTGATGTCAGAGCCACAACACCTCTGCCACAAACCCTGTGGGATACAGAGCTGTTCATGGCCTTTCCATAACCCCCCTGGAGCTGTGCCCCTCTCCCAGGCCTCTGTCCCATCCACTGCTGTTGTGACCCAACAATTCCTGTTGACCACTCTGACAGCTACACATCCAGTGACCCCGAGCTCTTTCCTCCAGGTCATTTTTCTAGACTTTTTCAGACTGTGTTGAACAGGGACTCTCAAAATCCTCTCCAAATCCTCCAGGTCCAAGGTGGGGAGGTGCTGGAGGACCTGCAAATCTCAGTGGCCATGTGGGGTGACCCATTATCTGGGGGTTCTCACGCTGATTAATGGCATTGCTGTTAGTAAAAGAAATATGCTGGGATTCAGGCATGACTCTGCCCCACAGGATCACAGAGTGATTTAATATTTTAAGCTATGAAACTTGGCTTTTAACAGTTTCTGCAGGGTGCAAGGGGACTTACAAGATAGCACTGTATTATTCACTACCATGGGCCACCTTCTGAATATTATAAACCTTAATTTACTTTTTTTATAATCTGAATGGACTTTTTAAGTATATCTAAGGGAATTGGAGTGAGGAGAAACATTGCTTAATTCAGCCATTGCATCCTTAAAGCCAGATTGGAAACATGGAAACCATATGTGAGCTTTTAGCTAATAAAATAAAATGCCAAAATGTGGCGGCTGAAGCTATTGCACCCAAAATATAATTGCACATATGCTCATTTACTCACTTATAATCAAAACATTAAAAATAAAAAAAAAAATCTTTGATACTCAGGCTAGGTGTAACTGTTGGACTAAGTTATTTTACGAAATTATTTTACATGGAAAGAATGTGCACGGGTTTTTCTAATGACAATATGAAAAGCAAACTGTATAAATACAGCCACACACAGCAGCAATTGATAATGTTTCACCTGAACACAAAAACGTCCTCAAAATCCTTTAGCAAGCCAAATTTATATTCATTTTACTGTAAGGTAATTTACTTTTAGATGGCTCTAGACTACATACTAATGGTAAATGTGTGTTTTATGCTGAGTGTTGGTTTTCTTAGTGGAACATTCATTTTTTCATTACTATGAGTCCTGAAGAGATATTTAGCCTTGCCAAAGGTGCCAGAACTGAAATCATCTCTTTGCTTTAACACTTCATCCCTCATGTCCTGACTGTCTCTAAAACATTACTTTTAGCTGGTTTTAGCCTCTCTTCAATCCAAGTTTTACTGTCCCAGAACTGATTGGAAGCCTCATGAAGATGTGGAAAAGAGTCTGTTTAAAAATCAGTCAGAGAAGACCCTGCTTCTCATGCAGAGGTTAGGGATCATATAGTCCTTTTCTTCCTCCCATTTTTTGCTCTGATATCACTTCCCTGAATGCAAGGAATCTCAGCTCAGTTTGGGCAGCAGAAAGGGGATTTGCAGCATGGAGTCCCTTGGGAGATGTTTGCTGAAGCCACGGAAGGATGGGCAAAGAACAATGACGGCATCAATCTTGGAGGCCGAGGTGTAGTGCAGGGCTGAACCACTGATGGGGCCACAATAAATTCCCTTTTCCTGTGGATTAGCTGTCAAGAGTGGGAAGCAGGAGGAGCAGCATTGCTCTCTCTGACCGATAGACTGCACTAAAACCTGTCTGAGCATAAACCTCAACCCCATGTGCAGCGAGGGGCTGTTGTCTGGCTGGAAATAACAGGAGCAGCTCTTTAACTTTGGAGCAGTGACCTTCCTGATGCTGCCCTCACCAGGAGCAGCCCCTATGCCTGATCCAAAGCATCATTCCCAAGGCCAACACAAAGTTCCTAGAAATTAGCCAAAGTGACTGAAAAAAATGCATGATGTTGGTGAAGAATCTGATTTTTCGATTGCCAACACTTTATTTTTTAGAAACGCAAGAGAAGGGGGTAAAAATTATAATGTGCCTTCTAAAAGGATGAGAGAGGAAAATTAATTAGTAGGGAAGCAATTGGATGGGAATGTGGGTTAAGTGGCTGGCTCTGCCACTGGCTTCTTTCGCAAGCATGGCCAACATCCATAATTCTTCCTCTCCACAACCTCCATGTCCCTCCTGCCCCCATCCTCCATCTGTACAACAGCTCCCATCTGTAAAGTGTTTCCATTGTTTGTCTCAAGGGCTTGATGGCTTTTGACTCTGTGCAGCGCGTTGCACAATGGCCTCTGGATGCGATTTTATAAACAGCAAATATAAATAGAAGACTTTTAGGGGAGACTAATGAAAAAACTTTAGGAATAATCTGTTTAAAGTGAATTTGAAAGTGAAAAGCTGACATGCAGATGCAGTGCTGGGATATCTTTAAGACGGGCTAGCCAAGAAATTGGCCCTTGTTTATTTTCTTATGTGATAAGTTCGATAGCAAAAATGTTGGTTTTTTTTTTAATTATAAAATCAGATGGAGCAGCCAAAGGAATGAGTGAAGTCAGATCAAAGATGATAAATTGAGTCTGATGAGATGAAGACTTCACCTATTTCAAATATCCAACTGAAAGTCTAATTTTGCAGAAAATTCTTTCTTAAAAAAAAAAAAAGAGAGAGAGAGGAAGAAAAAAAACACAAGAGAAATGAAAAGAAAAACATGCCATAGCCAATAAGTTGTGAAAAACTCTGGAGACTGGCACTTTCAAATGCTTGGCAGGTTTTTAAGCCAATTTTTATTTAGTCCGCTATAACTGTTGGAGGGTCTGTGATTCCCAACTGTTTCACATCAGAGAATGAAAACAACTATAGCCCAGCCAAGACCACATTGGTGACTGCCAGCCCCTTTATGTGCCAAACATGAAAGCAACAAGTCCAGATGCTTTGATCCCAGCATTTTTGGATTTAGCCCAGAATGTTTTTAACTCATGTTAGGACAACATACATTATAACTGGAAATCAATCAATAGCACTGTGACCTTCAAACGCAGTAAATGTTTGGAGTTAGTTTCTGAGCGTGTAATCTAAATTGGGGATTGGAAGTTGGAAGCAATCCTAACCTAACAGAAAAAAAAAAGTGTATAGTTTTAAAATCTGGAGTTGCAAGGAAGCAACAAATGAAGATTTAATTGTCTAGGGAAAGATTATCAGCACTGGAGATGCATCTGATGTGGAAGGAGGGCTGGAAAATCCCAAGGAGCAAAGCAATGCCATCCACCCAAGCGTGGTGGAGAAACAATAAATGGGATAATATGGGAGAAATAAACATGGATAAATAAATAAATATAGCCCTTGCCCACTCTGGGCATGGTTGGTGTTCACTCCACACTGAGGGTCTACAGGGCAGGGTGGCACAAAAGGGAGAGGTGATGCCCATGGGGAACAGGCATGGAAAACCCATCCATCCTGGGAAAATATATGCCCAATATCTGCATCCTGGACACTTCACATGAATCCTGAGTCACAGCCCCATGCTGAGGGACTCCTTTGACAAAGTTTGTAGCAAGGAAAAAAACAAGAACAGATTTATTGCAAATATATCTGTGTTATAGGCCAGGCTTTAGCCTGCCTTATAGGCAAACACATGATCCCTTTCACCTTCTCACTCTGCTCCATCAGTGGACCAACTCCTGATGTGCACCAATTTAAATCAAGGTCTGACCTCTACAGGGAAGAAGTGGCTTCAAAAGGTAATTAAAATAATTTAATCTCTTTTTCTTTTTTTCTTCTGCAATATGATTTAATTGTATTGCCACTAAATACCAGTCTAGACAAGGTCTTGTTAAAAGCTTTAAAATCCCCGAGTAGTTTTACCTATTAGTGGTGGTGAGTAGCTGTTGGCATGTGCACCAAGCTCACACAAAACTCTCTTATAGTAGTGCTCCCAAACCCTATCACCAGGAATAAAAAAAACACCCAAAAAGACACAATTAGGGGAAAAAAAAAAGCATATTCAAGCTAGAAAAACAAGCTACTTTTGGCAAATGTGAAATTTGTAATAATGCAAATCACAAATTGTCAAACAGATGGGTCAATAAAATACCAACCCCATGCCCAGCCTGGTTGTCACCTGCAGTGGTGGGGACACAGGGACAGTGGTGATGGCAAAAAGATGTCCATGCTTTTAGCATAATCCAGGGAAAGGAGAGAGCCAGGTCAGTGGGCACATGGAAACCACTGGGAGAGGATAAACTGCCCTCAGGCTGGAGTGTCACCTGCTGGTGGGAAAACCTTCATTGCAGTGAGCACGGGGTGCAGGAGCAGAGCTGGGGAGGGAAGGAGGTCTGAGAAGTGATTCTGGGGAGAGGCAGGGGCAGCACCACCCCTGGGCTGAGCCTGGGCATGCTTATGTGAGCTCCAAACCCCTGTCAGAAGGGGCTGACTGAAGAGAAACCGTGTTCTTCATGGTTTTGCTTTTACTTCTCACACCTGGGCTTCTCACACCTTGACCTCTCATACCTGTGTTTCTCACACCTTGACCTCTCACACCTGTATTTCTCACACCTGTACTCCCTTTGCCCTCTAAGCACAGCCCATGCCCTCTCTCCTTTTCCAGTGCACCATATTCTCAGTGGCCCATCTTTAAGAGAAGGGAAGATGCCTCAAGTGTCACAGGGGATACAAAAGTGTTTTCATGAGCCTCCAGCCCTTCACTGCCAGAAAAAAATGGTTTTTGTCAATACTAGGAGAAAATAACCTGGTGGTAGATAATTGCCCTCGTTTGTCAGTCTGAGCTGATGACTTTCCTGTTTCATTTCCTCCTGTGTAATGTTACAGGGGACATATATGAGATATTCAGCAAGGACTGAGGCAGGGAAGTCTGCAGGAGTGTTTAGTGGGAGGTCAGGAATTTTTAAGAGGTATTATTACAAGGCGGTGTGGTTTGGGTCATGTTTCTTGTAGACATCTTGTCAGGAAACTTTTTGAATAATAAATTACAATCTTTTTATATATTGTACAAGCTTATTAACCTTAATCTTCAAACATAAAACTGAATTTTGAAAATATCATCAGACAAGCTCAGAAGCTAAACAAACAACATAGAAATATAAAAAAAGAAGAGAAATAAAACATATGCTGGCCAGAGTTTTAGAGACAGTAGCCACAGCACAGCAGATCTTAATTAGCAGCTACCTGCAGGGGCAGTGGCCTGGGATGAAATGTTTTGATGTGTGTAAATGTTTCTATAAAACAGTTGAAGCTTTCTTAGATCCTGTATCACTTTTTCCCTAAGTGTTGTGGTTTTCCAGCATGGACATTTCACAGACTGGGATCTCAGGAAGATCTAAAGTCTTTGCTTTCTGTTTTTGTTTCTCCAATCGTAAATTGAGGATACTTATATTTATTTACTATGAAAGGCTCTTGGTGCTTCCAAAAACCCAGTATTTAATGACTGGGTAGGACCAGCAATTGTGGTAGCAATTAGTTGAAGGCACAGTCTTGCCATAAATCCTGCTCACACTCAGACTTGAAAAATAACTCCATATTTAGTGATACAGAATTCCTGCTTGAAATATTTCTTCAGTGCCATCTTTTGTTAAAAATATTCTTGAGCTTAACCAGCACAGATCTTTTCAGAAGTGTAAAGCAAGCAATTTCTGTTCATTCTGCCAAATGCCTCCTGCAAGTGGCAGAGCACTGCTGAGTCTGACTCACCCAAGGCACTTCACAAACTGAATAATCCTTGAAGGTGGCTTGGGGACCAAAGCTCCAGCCCTGCAGGGATTTCCTCAAGAAAGGACCTCAGCTCTGGTTTGCATGTGGGGAAATTTGCTTTATCATCACCTCTTCCCTTCCAGAAGGGTCAGGACTGCCCAAAATCATGGCAAAAAGCAGTGATGGAACCACTGACATCACTTTGTGTCCCAAAAAGACCTGGGATGATGAGGTGGGTCTTGAAGAGCTTTTAGAGAAGGAGGAGATGCCCAGCACCATACTCATCCCAAGGGACTGACTTCATGGCACAGAAGGAGATGGAAAAGCAGGACCAATGCAGTCTGTGAGTCAGGACTTCATGGTAAGGGCTGATAATGTCTGATAAAGTCAGGAGAAAGTCCCCCTTCCTGAGCACAGCCTGATTTATATAATTTATAAAGGCTGAGGTGTGCTTGGAGTCCTCTACATAAATGTGCCCCAAGTCAGGCAGGTGGCTTCTGATTCTGCTTAAAGGAATTGCAAATTACTGGGATATCCCTTTATTCATGTGCACTGTGGATCAAAATGGGAGAGACAATCTATTTAAGTGTGTGTACATGTGTCCCACCTTCTGTGCCCATGATGCTCATTTCTGGGCTCATATTCCTGCCCTGAATTCCCTGGAGCCCAAAATTAAGGATCTTGTCTTGCAGCCCACACCTCCACCCACATCCTCAGGGAGGTCATCAGATGCAGAGGATGCACCATATCCTGTCCTGATTTACACCCTCCACAGTCCAGCCCTGCCCCCAGCTGGCACCTGGTGAGCAGATAATATTTATAGAGATATAAATCAGGGAGCCCCTTTCCAATGTAAATAGTACCAGAAGGATTTGACTCTAGGTACTAATTTCCTGTCTTAATCTGTAGTCTAATAGAGTGTTCTTGTAAAATTCAACTTTTCTTCAAAGGTGCCTTTTTTCAAACTCTTGATGGAGGTCAGTGAAGTGATGGATTGTGACTCTCCAGCCTCAGAGTGAGGGTGAATGTGATTCAGGTAATTATGTTCCAGGCACTGTTACATATTAGAGATAACTATAGATTTGTGTTATCTGCTGTGTCACATTTAATTGGTGGCTCTTGGTGTCATGTCAGGACTGAAGACACATAAAGCTTTTTAATGGGAAATCTGATCTCACCTGGGGGCATCTTCTGTCTGCAGTCATTCTTCTCTACCCCAGGAAATACTTCTATTTATCAGTACCACACCAGCTCTTGATGAAAAAAAAACAATCTTCAGGTGGTCATGGTGCTAGGAGGCCTAGGATGAATGGGTAGATGGACAGAACAGAATGGAGGATATCAAGGAATCAAGAGTTTATTCTCTTGCAATGCTAATTACCTATGTTTGAATTTCTGTCCATTTCTATTTTTGAAAGTTATCCAAGATAAGAAGAATTACACTACATTGGTACAGAGATGACCATATTGGCTTTCATCTTATTTTTGGATCTGTTGATCTTCCTATAACACAAATAATAAATATGGAATACTACCAGACACTGGGGATTCTTTAAAAATTTTATTTCAAAGTCAGATCCAGATCCAGGCTTAGAACAAGAATTTCTGGCACAGGCACAGAACAGGAATGGAAATTGTTTGATCCTTTAATTAACCATGGACCAGGCAAGATACGTTGGCAAATCCCACTGAGAAGCTGCTGATTCCAGCAATGGGCTACAGGGGGACCTTGCATTCTTCTGGAGGAAACATCCCCACAGCTGAACCACACAGCTCATCAGCCCTACATAACTGGCTGGATTTATCCTCTGCAAATTCTCATCCCCCTGTACAGAGCCAGTCCAGTGTTGTTAAGCTTGTGAAATTTGATGGGCTCACAGCACGAGGCAGTTTAGCTGCTGCTATGTGAGATCCCTGCCTATGTTCAGGTTTATTGAAAACCTCATGTCCCATCTGTTTCTAGATGCTCCTTTCATGTTCCTCATCTCTTTAGGCTGTCTTTTCCAAAGAGCTCTGTGGATCCATGTGGACTTAATAAGCGATTTTGGTGTGTGCGTATAAGCACAAGGACCAAGATGTCTTATTTCATAAAAGTCTGTCACTGATTTATTCCTCCTTCTGCTGCCCTGCTTCCTGTTCATTTCTCCTCACACTTCCAGAGCGAGGGACGCTGTTTACATTAAGGATGTTTCTTGTGTTTACAGATGGGGCAGCATTTGTAAATTATTCCAAAGAGTTGTTGTTTCCAAGGAGCCTCTTCAGGCTTTTAAGAAGGGCTCTCACCATGTTAGTGCTTGGTGCTCATTGTTTGTTTTAAATTTGTTTTATATGTCCTGAAAACGTCCCATGGGACCAGCCAGCTCCTGATGCTGTTATAGTCTCCCTCCCCACCATTTTCTGGTGGCTGGACAGCCAGGAATGCATGTGGACACCGGATCCAGCAGCTTTTGTCTTCTCCTTGAGTGGAATTAAACAGGACACTCGGTCAGGGGGGTTTATTTCAGAAAGGCACCATTCCACCTCCTCTCTGTCCCCCATGTCTGTTGAGTCTCTACATCATAACTGGGAGCACTGGAGTTTTATAAAGGCATTGCTTTTTCCTTCAGGAAAAGGAGCAAAACCAGACTAGTTTTGTGTTTCATTGCTTCGTGTTCTTTGTCATTTGAGTTCTGCTTGACAGACACATTTGTTGTTTTGGACATTTTCAAGTTAATTAAAAATATTGTCAAGGAATAGATCAGCCAGAGGCATGGCTCCTCCTGGAAGTCCTCCACTCATGGTGGAGTCTGTCCTTCTCTTGACATCTGAACCATAGAGGGACACTGGAAATAAACACATTTATCAGCTAGATGTGCATGCACTTGTCATGGAAGAGTGGACATGAATTTGAATCGACTGCCTTCCTTTTTATCCTGGGATGCAGGAGGATATATTTTCCCTACCATCTCGACATAGTTTTGCATAGCCTAAAATAAAAAGCACATGTTTGCATGAAGGCGAAGTGCACGGATATCTAAACTGTCAAAGAGGAACAGCGACCAAGCCAAATATCTTTGGCTAAATGAGGCAAGAATTCAAAGCTGAGCACTGTTGATGAAGAAAATGCCAAATACATTGTCATTACTTGTAGTTTTTTATGGAAGAGGAGCGTTGTTGGCTGATCTCAGCAGGCAAATCTAACCTGGAGCGTTTCCGAGCCAGTGGGACCTGCAAGTGCATGTGGCAGCTGATGGCTTTTGGAAAACCTCCCCTGAGCAGGAGCATGTCTATGTCTTCTAAGTCAAGCATTCAACTACTACTTGTTGAACAACTTTATTTAAATTATACTAAACCCTGTTTATTGGATGAGATGGAAAACTGAGGTCTTAACCTCCTGCTTTACAGATTTTTCTTTTAAATCCATTTTTAAACTTCACAGTGTCCCAATGTTCTTACTAAATTGCTGACACTTATACTCAGTCAAATCCTGGGAGAATTTTTTTAACCATTTCTTCTCCAAAGTAAATTCCCCTGGGAG
The DNA here is from genome assembly GCA_013400575.1 of Peucedramus taeniatus. Lineage (NCBI taxonomy): Eukaryota > Metazoa > Chordata > Aves > Passeriformes > Fringillidae > Peucedramus > Peucedramus taeniatus. Next base: position 6,770 of record WBNO01008493.1, on the reverse strand, counting down.
GAATTGAGCTCAGCAGAAACATTTGTCAAAACAAGCACAGTGGGAGAAGTTTTAAAAGACACTGTGCTTGCTGGAGCTTCTCATGCTTGTAAGAACTGTGGAAAGTAACTAAAGTCACTAAATAGATATTTAAAATCTCATTTTTGGCAAAAACCATCTCCATCTGGAGATATGTACAGAGAAACTGTTGCGACCTGAAGCATGGAGAAGTTACAGAGTTTGTTTAGAGAAGAATTTTGTATTAAATACAGAAACCTGCCTAGGTATGGGTTTAATACACACAATTTCAGTTTTAAACATAATCCATGAGCCAAATTTTAGGTAGAGCTGCTGGTGCTGAAATGTTATCCAGGAAAAAGTCTGAAAGGAGCTGATACTTCTGTGATAATGCAACTTTGGGTACTTGATTATTCTTTCCATTTCTGTTTTTACTATGCTCCATTACCAGTAAAATATGCAATGTCAGTCCAGCTCTACCAGTTTTGAAGTGCTCCTTGAGAACTGCAGGAATCTTTTGGCAGGAAAAATGTATCTTTCATATGAAATTCTATGACTATCAAGATAAGTTTAAAAAATATTTTCTTTCTCAAAGAACTGCAGATCAAGCACTGCTCTGCAAACTGACACTCTTGATGAAGCAACGAGCCCGAGCTGCCCAAAAGTAAAGTGAAGAGGCTACAAGTCCATAAATTTGCTGTTATCTGAGTGCCTTTCCAAAAGGTACTTGAATTGATTTGTATTCTTGGAAATACCATTTTCTGTGTCAACACTGTAGGATGATGCTGCCAAAAAGCCCCTCATCCTTCTGGGGAAAGTGGCAGCTCAGATGTGGATGTGCCTGACTGACACGAGCTGTTATCCCCATTTTTGTCTGGCTGCAGCTCCCTAGAAGTGGCCAGCCTTTGGGATTCAGTTCCTGCTGTAATGGATTTGAGCAGGAGGTCCTTAGAGAGTCAGTTTTCAAGCCCCTTGACTTTCCATGCCTTGAGTTTTAATATTATTCCTACAAGCACCTCTGACATAAAGCACCTTTGATGTAAAGAGAAAGTTGGGTTTTCTCTTGGCCATTATGGGAAATATTATCTTTCAAAAGAAGGACAGCATTTACATCTTAAAAAAAAAAAAAAATCAATTCAAGATCAGAAGCAATGGCTTCAGTGCTATTTTTCTTTCAAGTTTTCAGTATCCTGAACCATCTGAGCTCACCCAATAATGGTGATCACTTCAGTTGATCAGCTCCTAGGTAGCTTCCACCAAGATGTATTTGGGTAAGTTACCATGCTATGCCAATACTGTTTTGGGGTGGACAATTTTCTGATGTTTGATTGCCCTGGGTAAGACATTTTTGGTGAATCATTATACCAAAATGCAAAGAAGGTAACTTGAGAAAGATGCTTATGTTTCTGTAGCACTTTGCAGCAGATGTCTCCTATTTACTGCTTTATTTTATTGCTTAATGACTGGATCTCGAGTAATTGAGCGATTTGACAGATATTTATTTGTAAAACGTGATTCATTTAGTCAGACATTGTGAAACAGTTTCATGCCAGTTCTAGATATTTTGGTAGGACTTTCTAAAGATGCAAACATTCAAGTAAATTGCTCATGTCAGTAGCACATCCACTTTTTACTGTTCTTTACTGCGCACAAATATTTGAGTTGACAAAAAAGCGCTGGTGAGCAGACTACAGGGACTTCTGAACTTTAATCAACCACAAGCACTGGCAGGGTTCAGAAGTAATTTCCTAACTATGAATCACCTGCAGACAATGAATCACATTCTGGAGAAGATTGCCAAATAAAACAAGCCATCATGTATAGCTCGCATTGACTGGACTATGGAAAGGCCTTTGATTCACCTAGCTGAAAGAGAAGATGTGATGAAAGCACTGAAATAAAGGCATAAAAGAATGTAGGAATCCCAAACCACATCTGCTAGCAGTGAATGGCGACATTTAAGTTCGACAAGGAAGATAAAAGAAAGCGAGACTAAGCAAAATAGCAGGCAAGGAGACACTATCTTTACTGGAAAAGACTTGCCTGGAGAAGAACTTCACAAAGCATTTCTGGGAAGAAGACCTTAGCTTAACTTCAACCATATGTGCGAGCTCAGATTTTGGCTGTGATGGAGCAGTTGTCTTTGCTGAACTGGCCAATGATCTCCAGGCGATTTTTAGGGGAATTGAAGTGGAGGGAGAGCAGGGAAGACAAATGGCAGGGGAAGGCTGCGGGGACAAGATGCTCTCCCAGTTGGCCTGGTGCTTGCTGAGGTGAACAGAAAGCTTCTCCCGGGATTCCACTGGCCAAACTCCTGCTGCTGGAGAAGAAGTGTTAGGTTTCCACTTCAAACAGAAAGGGGCCAAGATTTTGGGTGCTAACAATACTAAAAGGACAGGATCTTGTATAATGTTTTTCAGCGACAGTGCTGAATAAAGGCATAGTGAAATAGGAGAAGAAACCAAAAACTTCCCGGAGACTGTAAAGAATCACACATAAGAGTAAGTCCCACCACAAGGAAAAGAAATAGAAGAAGGGATAAAATTGACTTTTTTTACAATTTTATTTCTTTTGAGAGGTCTTTGGCCATGCTCTCCCGAGCAGTGAGACAATAGCTGGTAAAGCAATGACAGCGGAAGCAACGAGAGCCCTGCAATTATCTCCACTTTGATGATTCCCCTCTGGTTGTGCCAGCATTCAATAAACCCTCAAATTGCATGCTGTAGCAGGAGAGTGAATTTACTGCAGCCAAAATCATATGAGTGCAATGAATCAAGACAGCCTTTCTGCACTGCTCAGGTCTGGCTCGTGCGTTCCGCTCCACAGACTAACATATATTAAAAAAAAAAAAAGGTACAGCTGAATTCCAAAATCCTAACAGTGCCTACCAGCTAGCAGAGCGACACTGCCAGCATAAGGAGATCAAAATCAGTACCTCTGCCTTGGTTTATCTCCTGGATGTTTCTCAGCTTCCCAAACAGGCAAAAAATTTGGTGAAAAAACTAAATTTGCTTCACAGAGAGGAGCTGTGGTAGCCCGGCACTGAGGTACTGAGCTGTAAAAAGTCATCTTAGAGGGGACTTTACAGACATGCAGCCTAATTTCCAGTTGGCGACGGGCCTTTTGCTTGGATTTGTTTTGGAGAAGCGCGGTCCGGGCGCAGGGACCGTGAGCACTTCCCGGCGCAGCCACGAGAGAGCACCCGGCAATTAGGGCTGGAGGCTCCGGCAGCGACGGGAGGACGCGAACCGCCCGCAGCGCTCCCAGAAAAACCCTGCTCGCACTTCCCTCCTCGCCTTGCGCTCTTCAGACAAAATCTGAAGTCAAGCCGGGGTTAACTAAGCCCGCGCTACTTGTTTGGAGTGGCTGCGAGGTTTGGCCGTGGGTTGGTGGGGAAGGGATGGGGGGGAGGCTGTGGATGCTGCAGGGATGGGGGAGTTTGTCCCCTGGCTTCGGATATTCTTGTTCAAAGCCAAAGGCTGCCTAATGACTGCTGGCGACTTCGACAGCCCTTTCACTGAGGCAGCTCTGTACCTAAAAGTCTGTGAGTTAAGTTGTCCATTTTCCTGTGTGCTGAATAATAAACTCAGGCATTGGCTGATCAAAGCGCCTGCCCCGTGAGACGCAGCTGAAATAAGTTCTCCACACTTTATTTCTCACATGTTAGATACAATGATAGTGGCAAGAAATGTTGTGTGGACAAGCAGGCACAGGGAGGGGTCTGTGGGGGTCTCTTGCCTGCTGCTGTCCCCGCCAGGACACATTCTATTGAATCACAGAATCATTTAGGTTGGAAAAGACCTCTAAAATCATCGAGTCCATCCATTCCTGATGCTCCTGTGAAGAACTGCTGCACTCCCAGAATATATTAAACTCTTGGTTATAAACTCAAACCTTTTTTTTCAAAGAGCTTATGCCAGTTTTTACCATGAGGTTTAGGGTGAGCTATCAAGAAAGGAAAACAAATATAAATAATAGAAAATTATTAAAGTTCCTGGACAATGCTTTCAAAGATGGATAGTATTTAAAAAATGCAGAAATCCCCTGAAACCTCAGATCACACATGAATCATGTAGTTCACGAGGCACATGTTTACTTGTGTGGTTACTGGGGTACATATTTTCACAGGCATGTAACAGCAACTCCCAGGCACGAGTCCGGGGCAGCGTGCCCGGCCCAGGGCTGGGATGTCCAAGGCTCAATCCCATCCCTCTGCCAGAGCCTTGCACACCTCCAGACATGGCCTGGCTGTGCTTGAGCTAGGCTGGGGTCAGTGTCCTCCCTAGGGCACAGGGAGGACCCTCAGTAAAGGGGCTTTGGCTCTTTGGGTTCAGCTGTGGGTTGTCCCTGAGCTGGGGCTCCATCTTTTGGGGAGATATTTTGCTCCCAGGACTTTCTCTTGGGGGAAGGAGGAAGAGGAGGAGGAGGAGGGACGGTGGGCCTTAGGCTGAGGAGTCTTCAAAGGGATTTTAGTGCTTTTCCCCACATCCTCAAAGGTGCTGAGCTCCCAGTGAGGAGCCTCTGCAGCACCAGCCCATTCCCAAGTACTGTCAAGTTGGAGACTTACAACAGAAATAAAAAAAAAAAACCTAACAATAAACAAAAAAAGTAAAGTTAAAAAACAACAAAGTAATTAACCACCAGTGTGTGTTTTTTTCTCTTTGGCAGCCCCTTGCAGAGACGCTCTGGCTCCAGCCATTCAAGCAGTTTCCTATCACTTGACTTCAAAACCAAGCAGCACCACCAAGAACCAGCAGCTCTGCCATCACTGACCTGCACCAGCCCTGGGACAGAGCACACACAGCCCATCAGGACAGGTGGGTGAACCCCCCTCACCTTTCAGCCAGAGGAGTTTGAAGTCACCTTCTCATTCACAGCCATTGTGGCTGCCTCTGTCCCTTAGGTGAGCACTCTCTCCAAATTACATTCATGTATATGCAATTAAATGCAATACTCACGTGTAAGTACCTATTATTATATGCAATATGTGAGTATTGTAATACATAAAATCAGGAAGGAGTGGAAAGCAGCAAAATGAGTTTGAAACCACTTTAACTCCAGGGATATTTCCAGCCCTTCCTTAGCTGGAGTCAACCTAATTCAGCAGAGGATTCATTCAAGTTACCCTGTTGTAGGAATACCACCAATTAAATCTACACTTAAATATCAGAGAAATGGTAAGAAAACAAAATCTTGCTTGATACTTAATAAACACGTAATATTTAGTACTTAATAAAAAGGTTTATGTCAATATGCTCAGCTGAGAGAGATCAGATAGTGGGTTGCTATCCAGGTGCTATGAAATGTGCTTTGAAGGACATCCATAGTGTTTGGTGGGGAAGTGAAAAAAATCCTCCAAGTGAAGTCCATAATGTATCTATTCCTCTAAATAAATTTGGGGTTACTGACAGGCAGTAACAGGTGGTACCACAGGAAAAGCAGTGCCAAGCAGCCAGTGCTCAAGTTAAATTTTCACAAAGTTTTCTCAATTCCCTTCATTTGATCATCCTAAAATATTTTCAGAAGTTGAAATTTTTCCTCCTGAGATATGTTGTAGGCAGTAAATGCTGTTTATATCGACCACAAACAAATCTTAACTGAATCTCTGCAGCTGATGTCTAAGTTCAGCGAACAAAAATAATCATTCCAAAGAGTGTTTAAGGAGAAATCAAGCTGGGGTTGCAAAAGGCTGGTGGAAAACATATTGGATGGCAGGGGCTGACAGTCAGGCTGCTAAAGACACCTTCTGGATCAGTTTTAGGAATTGCTTATTAACCACTTCAATAATAAACAGAGAGACTAAGGGCATGCAATAAAAGAAAATCCAGTGGATATTTCACTCAATATCCTCAAGCACAACACATCTATTTCATTCAAAAATTCCTTGTTGTTGACTCTGTAATGTGATTCAATGTTTACTTCAGCTAATGATTTTTAGGGATCTTTCATTGGCCTTTTGGGGCTATAAATGCAGTGAAGATCTGTGAGACATGTAAGGGTTCAGTTTGGTTTTGAAATGTAAACCATATAAAAGGATTTTAAATTATTATTTAATCTTTACTAACGAGTTTCTGGAAGACCATACGCCCTGAAAGCATTGTACAGTGACAGAGTGATGAAACATAGCAATGGGCTCGATGCTGCAGTGCAAAAGAAGGGTTTTATTCCCATATCTGTCTTCATCTGTGTGTTTTGGGGTCAGCAGGAATGGCCCCAAAGGTGGGTACTGCTCTTAGAAGATGCTGAGCAATTAATTACTTTCAGGGCTCTTCAGTAGTAGGCACTGACTCCTAAGGGGTTTCTAGTTCATCCCCTAATGAGTGGGTTTAGAAATAAATATGCCTATCTCCAGTTTCTTTCTGAGGGAAATATTATAGTGTATTTAAGGTTCAATTTGACTGCATTTCTGGAAGTCACTTTATGCTGAGGATGGGCTGCTGGGGAAAGAGAGACCAAGAAGTTGGTCCTTAAAGAGGTTCTCATTTCTGCTCTGAGCTCAAATTTACTTCTCACGGCGGTTTGAAGCCAGTGAATAAAATGCAAGCGGACTTAGTTCTTTTGTCATCCTTAAGAAAATAAGTTAGAGTGGGTCCTTGCAGTTTGCTGATCCAGGATTGTTTTAAGATACAATTGTTGGGCATGTTTTAAAAAGAAAAAAAGATCTTTCAAGAGCTCATTTCCCAGAACATTACCAGCCAACAACTCTAATGGGCTCACGCCACACAACAATTGTTGACTAATACTATGTGCTTTGCAAAGAAAAAAAAAAAAAA
>WBNO01008492.1:0-11202 GCA_013400575.1 Peucedramus taeniatus | reverse complement strand
GAAGAAAGAGAAGAAGGTGAAGAAGATNAAGGTGAAGAAGAAGGTGAAGAAGAAGGAGAAGGAGAAGAAGGTGAAAAGATGGTGAAGAAGAAGAAGAAGGACCAGCCTCCACCCCAGAACCTCCATCTTGCTCCATATTTATTCCCATATTCTAAAACCCCAGACTCTGAGTTTCCCACCCTGTGATATCAAACACTTCTATTCAAACTCCATACCCACAATCCCAGTGCTATCAATCAATTCTGGAAGCTTCTCCACGGCCTCAGGTGAATGCAGAGTTCTCCTGGGGTCAGTGCCTGGCAGCACAGAAAGTCTGAAATCCTCAGTAACCGGGGTTCCACCAGTGGCCAGCCCTCCCTGGCCAAAAGAGGGGTTCCACCTCCCAAAACTGTGAATGTCCCAGGGTTGCTCCCAGGCAAGGGTCCAACAGGTCTGGCTGTAGATTATTGTTAGCATTGCCTTTAGGGTTGGATTTTGGGGAAGACTTAGGGGGTTTTTTATTAGGTTGGGGTTTTTTTAGCTTTAGGGTTATGTTTTGGGGTTTGGTTTCTGCTTATAGGTTAGTGGTGGGTCAGGGTTAGGGTCAGGGTTAGGAGTTAGGGTTGGTGTTGTGATTAGGGTTAGGGTTCAGTGTTTCATTAGGGTCATGGTCAGGGATTGGGTTTGCTCTTGATTTAGGCTTTTTTTAGGTTTATTGCTATTGGTTTGGGCTTAGAATAAGATTCAGGTTTAGGGATTTTTTTAGGATTATTGTTAGCGTTGTTTTAGGAGTTAGGTTTTGGGGAAGACTTAGGGGGGTTTTATTAGTTTGGGGGTTTTTTAGCTTTAGAATTACGTTTTGGGGTTTGGTTTTGCATATAGGTTAGGGTCAGGGTTAGGGCTTAGGGTTGGTGTTGTGATTAGGGTTAGGGTTCAGTGTTTCATCAGGTCATGGTTAGGGATTGGGTTTGCTCTTGATTTGGGCTTTTGTTTTAGCTTTATTGCTATTGCTTTGGGTTTAGAAGAGGATTTAGGTTTAGGAATTTTGCTAGGATTATTGTTAGCATTGTCTTTAGGACTAGATTTGGGGGAAGACTTAGATTTTTTGGGTTAGGCTTTTATTTAGCTTTAGAGTTGTGTTTTGGGGTTTGGTTTTGCACAGAGGTTAGTGGTGGGTTAGGGGTTAGGGTTGGTGTTGTGATTGGGGTTAGGGGTCAGTGTTTGGTTAGGCTCATGGTTTGGTGTCGCCCTGATTTTCTCAAGTTTTATCAAACCTTCTGATATTTGCATATTTGCACAGAACTTTCCCACAAACCTTATGTAAATAACATTGTTTTTCATTCCATTATGGGGGATGGGCAACCTGATGGACTGTTGGGTTGCCCAGTGACATTCAGGAGGTGGCACTGCTACCCTCCAATGACACTGGCATTTCAGAAAGATATATATATGGTGTCAGATGTTTTAATAAAGAGTTTTTTAGTTTACTTTAACCAGAGCTGCTCCGTGTCCTTCTTGTGTCACCTCTCGGTGGCAGTTCGGGATTGGGTTTGCTTTTGATTTGGGATTTTGTTTGAGCTTCATTTCTTTATATGTGTATTAGGATTCAGGTTTAGGGATTTTGTTACGATATTTATTAGCATTGTCTTTAGGACTAGATTTTGGGGAAGGCTTAGGTTTTTTTTGCTTAGACTTTTATTTAGCTTTAGAGTTATGTTTTGGGGTTTGGTTTCTGTTTATATGTTATTGTTGGGTTAGGTTAAGGTTACTTTTTTAGAGTATTAGTGTTAGGGGATTTGGTCCTGCTTGTCCTGGCACCTTTTGTCTTGGAGCAATCCTTGGAAGTATTGAATTTTGGAGCTGACATTTAAATTTCTGCCATGAGCTCCTGTAGGAGAATTACTGATCGTTTCCATATAATGAAAGCATTTAGCCCCAGTATTTCAGGTGCAGATTAGGGGCTGCCTATTGTGTGCAATAACCAGCAGGACCTTTCTGTGCTGCCACCAGCCCTGGCATCCACCTGGGCACCCATTCCAGCACCCAGCCCTGCCTTTACATAACTGTCTCAGAGCCTCCTGACTTTTCCAGGCAGCAGATTATGGCACATGGCTCCCAGGGTGACTCCTTAAGCCCTAAATCTGCTCCCTGTCCTTCCCCGAGGTGAGGCAGAGCAAGAGGGTGGCAGGAGGTGTCACAGCAGGGTGACTCCGTGATGCCCAGGCCATGTCTGGCATCTGCACATTCAGCATCAGGATTCTGATGTTCAGAATTGGGATCCTCATGGTCAGCATCAGGATCTGCACCTTCAGCACCAGGATCTTTATATTCAGCACAGGATTTTATATCAGCACCAAGATCTTTATATCAGCACCAGTATCTTTATATCAGCACAGGATCTTTACATCAGCACAGGATTTTATATCAGCACCAAGATCTTTATATCAGCACTAGGATCTTTATATCAACACTAGGATCTTTATATTCAGCACCAGGATCTTTATATTCAGCACCAGGATCTTTATATCAACACCAAGATCTTTATATCAGCACCAGGATCTTTATATCAGACCAGGATCTTTATATTCAGCAGAGGATCTTTATATCAGCACCAGGATCTTTATATCAGCACCAAGATCTTTATATCAGCACTAGGATCTTTATATTCAGCACCAGAATTTTTATATCAACACCAGGATCTTTATATTCAGCACAGGATCTTTATATCAACACCAAGATCTTTATATTCAGCACCAGAATTTTTATATCAACACCAAGATCTTTATATTCAGCACCAGAATTTTTATATCAACACCAAGATCTTTATATTCAGCACCAGAATTTTTATATCAACACCAAGATCTTTATATTCAGCACCAGAATTTTTATATCAACACCAAGATCTTTATATTCAGCACCAGAATTTTTATATCAACACCAAGATCTTTATATTCAGCAGAGGATCTTTATATCAACACTAGGATCTTTATATTCAGCACCAGGATTTTTATACCAGATCAGGATCTTTATATCAGGATTCCCAGCTCGTGCTCCTCAGCACAGAGGGAAGAGCTGGGATCCTTCCTCTATCCATATTTCTGTGTTCAGGGGTGCAGCAAAGTGCCCTCTAGGACTCTGCTGAAAACAGGGAGCACGGCCTCCCACGATTGCCTTGGCACCAAATTCCTGCCTTTTTGGCAAGAAAATAGCTGGTCCAGGGACTGGAAATGCCCTTTTGTAGGTCTCAGAGTCCACATGGCCCTTGAACTTCAGGAAACACATAAAAACATACCACCCACACAACAACAACAACGACAAAACACCCTTTAACCAACAACAAAACACCCTTTAAAAACCAACAAAAAACCCTTTAAAGCTGAGGATAAGAGAACAGTTTGGTTTCACATGTAATTTGGGAAACAAATTTTGCAGCTCTTGGGCTAAGTCTGCCCTGAGAGCTTTGGAATTCACTCCCAGTGGAGCAGGAGGGATGGAAACTCCAAGGCAGCTTTACTGGGAAATCACAGAGTTTATTGAACACACGTGTACATTCCAGATGTCCAAGCCCTTGACTGGAGCAGCAGCTTCCAAGAATTACCTGCTCAGCCAATTCACCTGGCTAGAAAGTCAGGTGGGAGGAGCTTTTGGGATTCCAGCTGAGCCTGTGGCACTGCTCAGGCAGCACTGTCACACCAAAGGGAGACAGGTATAAAAATACAGCCCAGGGCTCCCAGCAGCTCCTGGGCTAAAGACCCTAAATCCTGTCCTGATCCTGCTCAGGCTGGATGCAGCCATTTTAAGCAACAGTTTAATTTAAGATCTCTTGGGTAGCTGAGCCCACGTCAACGTGCAGGTTGTCACAGCTTTGGTGCCAAAAGGCCACCTCAGCCACAGAGCACAAACCTGTTTTTCCCTGCAGAGGGTACAGAGGGACTTTCCATGGTTGTCTGGTGAGTTTTCCCTCCTGGTTGTGGCCGGGATGCTGCCCAGCTGAAGAGGGACCCACGGGGAAGATCTGAGCAGCCCCAGGGAAGATCCAGGTGAGAGGAGAGCCCTCCATGCCCAGACCCTGCTGGGGAACATCAAAGGGGTGGGGAAGTTCAGTGGAATTTTGAATTTTCCTCTTTTCATGGCACCCATTAATGAATTGCTGGCTTCTGCTTAGGAACGAGAGGGTTTGATCCCTCTGCCAGGCTCAGCCAGGGTGTCCCTGTTCCAGGGCTGTCCTGGGGGAGCCAGGAGCTGCTGTTCCGTGGGATAAGCCTTTGCATCTTTTGGGATGTGCCCTGGATAAATGGGGAGGGGGCTGGGAAGGGCTCAGACCCTGTGTGTGGCACTGAGGGGTGGATGTGTCCTCCCCACTGGGGCTCTGCACAGCAGCCCAGCTGTTCAGCTCCCCACACACCTGCACAGCCCTGGGACCATTCCCACCCCACCACGGCCCTGGGACCACTCCCACCCCACCACGGCCCTGGGACCACTCCCACCCCACCACGGCCCTGGGACCATTCCCACCCCACCACGGGCCTGGATTCACCACCCAGACTCTGCCACACTCACCCAACATCTGTGAGAGAGAGAGGGGGAAATGTGGGAAATGGATTTAGAGAGAATTCTCCAAGCCTGACAGAAGGCTCACACATCTGTATGCAAACCTTGAGATAAGAAATGCTGGCTTTGAAATGTCATGGAGCAGGACAGACACTGAGAGAGAAATGGAACTAAAAACAAGGTTCAAAGGGGTGGCCTTGCAAATAAGACTAAGTACTTTAGAGAAACAGAACTATGAAAGATACATTGTAGGACCCACAAAGGGTAATTTTAGATGATTGACTTTAAGGCATTTACAGCTGATAGGCCAAGAAATGCTTATAGTGTATTATAATTAAGAAATAATTAGCTTCTAATTGTGATGGCGTGAATTATAACATCTGTACTGTCTCACCCTTCACATGAAACTGAAAATGGAATAAAAATGTTAAAAACACCTCCCACTTACCCCATCTTTGGGTCAGAAAAGGGTTTAATCCAACAAGGTGTCCCCCCGTTTCTCCCACTGTGCCACTGGGGGCTGCTCCCTTCTGGGGGTGTCACATCTCCCAGACTCCCCCATGGGAGTGTTTGCAGGGGATGGAACCTGGATTGCTGGGCTGGGCTGGGCTGGGCTGGAGGCTGGGAGGCAGCCAAGGCTTCCCAGTGGGATCAGGGACTCTGTAACCCACCCGGTTCCCACCCCGCTGTGTCCGCACAGGGGAGTGCCAGCCCCGAGTGCCCGCCCGGGAGGGCTCCTGGCCCCAGGCAGGGCTCAGTGCCCCTGCCCAGGCCGGATGACAGATGCCTGCAGTGGAGGAGAACCTGCTGCAGCTCCCGCTTCCAGCCTGGATGCCTCCGACCCGGAGCTGCACTACGAGGAGGAGGAGGAAGAGGAGGCTTCGTCAGGATCCTCGGAGCCCTCGGACACCAGCAGCATCTTCTCTGATGACTCTGTCTACCCCTGCTATGAGGTGTCCCCCGAGGCTGAGGGTGCTGGGTTCCTCAGTCTCTACCAGTGCTGTGCCAGGAATGATGCCAAGCTGGTGTGGGAGAGGCTGGAGCGTGGGGTGACCCGGAGCGAGGCCACAGAGCTGGACATCAACGGGAGGGTGAGCGGCTGGGGAGGGTGGGGTATGCGCCCTGCAGGGCAGAAAAAACGAGGATTTTCCAGGAGCAGGCAAATCCTGAAGGCTGGAGGTTGCTAGAGCAGGTGGGGCAGGATGGAGAAGCCTGGGTGGGATGGGTCTCCAGGGATTGATCCAATCCTTGGAGAAGAACAAGGATTTTCAAGAAGGCAAATCCTGAAGGCTGAGGGTTGCTAGAGCAGGTGGGGCAGGAGGGTGGGATGGGTCTCTGTCATCACAGGCCCCCAGCCAGGTAATAATTAGTATTGACTCCATGATTGTAGAAGGCTGATTAATCACTTTATTATACTGTATTATACTATACTTATTAAAAAACTCATCCCCTTCCAGACAGTCCCATACAGCTTTGACCTCATTGGTCAATCAAGCCAAACACCATCCAGTGTCTAATTAAGAAATCACCCTTTGGTGAACAATCTCCATAACACATTCCACATGTGCACAACAACAGCTGCAGCAAGTGGAGATAAGAATTGTTTTCATTCTTTTCTCTGATCTTCTCACAGCCTTCCCCAGGACAATGCCTGGGGAAGTCTGAGCCTGCTCTCTGTGGCCAGAGCTGCTACCAAGGTCTCCTAGGATTGATCCAATCCTTGGAGCAGAACGAGGATTTTCCAGGAGTAGGCAAATCCTGAAGGCTGGGGGTTGCTAAAAAAGGTGTGATGGGTCTCCTGGGATTGATCCAAACCTTGGAGAAGAACGAGGATTTTCCAGGAGAAGGCAAATCCTGAAGGCTGGAGGTTGCTAGAGCAGGTGGGGGAGGAGGATATTGTGGTGGGCAGACCCCCAGCCAGGGAATAATTCGCATTGAGTCCATGATTTCAGAAGGCTGAACAAATGCTTTATTAAGCTGTATATTATATTATATTATATTATAGTATAGTATAGTATAGTATAGTATAGTATAGTATATTATATATTAATTACTCTACTATTCTATACTATATCATACTAAACTAAAAGGAAACTCGTGACTCTTTTAGGCAGTCCCAACACTGCTTTTACCCAATTGGTCAATCAATCAAAACAACCATCACTGGTGTCCAATTAAGAAATCACTGTTCAGTAAACAATCTCCATAACACATTCCACATGTGCCGAACAGCAGGCACAACAAACAGAGATAAGAATTCTTTTCTTCTTTCTCTGTGAGCTTTCTCACAGCTTCACAGCTTCCCAGGAAAAATCCTGGGAGAGAGAACTATGTCTCTGTTCAGAGAAATATGTGAATACCACAGGAGGGTGGGATGGGTCTCCTGGGATTGATCCAGTCCTTGGAGCAGAACCTTGTCTGCCCTCCCATCCTGCCCCTGCCTGGTTTGGGTGGGGGCAGAATTTGGAAGGGCCGTGGGAGCAGCGTGGTGGGAACACAATGCAGAGCTGGTGCTGAGTGTTGTTCCCTCTCCAGAACGCACTGATGGTCGCCTGCTCCAAGGGCTTTGTGGACATCGTGCCCCTGCTGCAGAAGTGTCCCTACATCAACATCAACCAGCAGGACAACGATGGCAACACGGCCCTCATGATGGCTGCCCAGGCAGGTCAGCACCGCGCCCGGCCTTGGCACAGGCAGCACCCTCCAGAAGGGCTGGGACCCCCTGTGCTTCCCCCAAAAACCCCAAAAGAGCCTGTTGTGGAAGCCGTGCTCTGCGGGGTGTGTGACATCAGCTACCTTTACAGTTCACCTCAGCTCTGCTTTCAAAATGATGTGAAAATGGAGATTCCTGCAGTGGTGGCAGAGTGGCAGGGCTGGGCTGGAGCTGCCCCTTGTGCTCCAGGAGTCACAGGGATTTACCTGCCAAAAGGCTCCCAGCTCTGTCTTGGGCCCAAACCTCCAGTCCGGCTCCCTTCCCCCGATTCACCAGGAGGGGAAGGAGAAGGGTCCCAAATTGGGGATCACCCTTGATTCCCATTGTATCCTTGCTGGGAATTCATGATTTTCTGGGAGGTTTTTTGTCATTTTTGGACTCTTTCCTGTGTTCTCCACTAAAGCAGCTGGTTCATCAGCGCTGCTCCTTCCATGCCCAACCCAAAATAAACCCAAACCCTTTCAATCCTGACCCCTTCGAGCTTCCCCTCACGGAATGCAGCTGCTGAATTCTCTGTCCAGCAGGCCCCAGCCACGGCCCCTGGTAACTGTGGGAACTCTAACGAGGCTTCTCTCTGGCTGTTAAGGACACATCACCATTGTCAACTACCTCCTCAACTACTACCCTGCCCTTGAGGTGGACCAGCGGGACCCGCGGGGGCTGACGGCGCTGATGAAGGCGGCGGTGCAGGGGCGGCAGGACTGCGTCACCGCCCTGCTCCTGGCGGGTGAGCGTCCCCCTGGACACCCTCGGGGCTCCTGGGGGGGCTGGCACTGCTGCTCGGGGTGGCACTGCTGCTCGGGGTGGGACAGCGTGGTCACAATGCCTTGGAGTGGCTGCCTAGAATAGAGGCTGGTCAAGGTCAGAGGATAAGGAATAGGCAAAGGTCAAGGACAAAGAATAAAGTGGGTATTTATTAAAGGCCTTCAATTTATGATTTCTATTACAAATAGGAACAATGTGGGCAGTGAAAATCTCCCAGGATGATGGTCATGAGTTTTTCAGATATAAGTTTGGTCCTTTTACGTATCGGGTTAATCCTCCAATTACCTTCAGGTAATGAAATCATTCCTTACCTTCATCACCTTCAGGTAATGAAGTCATATTCCCCCAGTTTGTACACCCTCAATNTTGGACTTTAGGAATCTTCTCTCACCTGTTGGTCAAGAAGGGACAACTCCTTCTTGTGAGCATCTGTGACAAACAGAGATTGCCTGCCAGGTGTAGAGATTGAGACAAGAATTGTTTTAATTCTTTCTCTGAGCTTTCTCACAGCTTCTCAGGATTTTCCTGGGAGAGCTGTGTCTGCTCTGCTCAGAGGATCTGTGATTACCACAGGTGGTACTGCTGCTCAGGGTGGGACAGCGTGGTCACAATGCCTTGGAGTGGCTGCCTAGAACAGAGGCTGGACAAGGTCAGAGGACAAGGAATAGAAAAAGGTCGAGAATAAAGTGGGTATTTTGTTAAAGGCCTTCAGTAGCTACACCTTGGGCAGCCAAAGCCTCCCAGAGGCTACACCCAAGGTGGATGATGGTCATGAGTTTTTCAGACAGATTTAAGTTTGGTCCATTTACATATCAGGGGTTAATCCTCCAATTACAGCTTCAAGGAATGAAGTCATTCATTACCTTCAGGTAACAGAGTCATATTCCCCCAGTTTGCACACCCTCAATTCACTTTTGTTTATACTTTTCGGGTCCTGAGGCTGTTGGGTGTCCTTGAGGAATTTTTTTGTCCCACCAACATGTGAAGACAGCAGCTAACACTTTATATGGAATTTAGAGTCATGCACTAATGCAGAACAGGATTTGAAAAATATCAAATCTGAATTCCTGAGGCATCACAGCGCTCTCCGCTGTCCCCAGGAGCTGACCTGCAGGCAGTGGATGCCGTGAAGGGGAAGACAGCCAGGGAATGGGCGACTTTCACCGGCCGCTTTGAGACCACCGTGCGCATCCGGAGCCTCCTGCGGCGCCCGCGCGCCGAGCAGTTCGCAGCCCAGTACCAGCCCGAGTGGCCAGCGCTGGCCGAGCTGGTGGCCAAAGCCCTGAGCCCCAAATCCAGGAGCAAGAGGCTCTCGGAGAAGATCCGCTCCATTTTCACCTTCAACATCCCCCGCAACCCCGAGGAGGACGGTGTGATGGACCACATGGTGAGGATGACCACGTCCCTCGCCAGCCCTTTCGTGGCCACCGCTTGCCAAACCGTGTGCCCCGACAGCCCCCCCGAGGTGGGCAAGCGCAGGCTGTCGGTGCCAGAGATCCTGGGGCAGCACGTGGCGGATCAGGGAGAGGAATCAGACACGTCCTCACGGCCCAGCACCGGGGGATCCTCCTGCAATGGCCAGGCCGTGTCCGAGGTCCGGCCGCCGCCGCGGCCGCCGCCCAGCCGGCTCCTGAGCTTCCTGCCTCTGTGGCTGAGGAGGGGGAACAGCATCTTCCCCGGGGAGCCCGTCCCCAAAATCAAAGTGAGCAAAGCCTCCGGCTCATCTGCCGGGGAGAGGAAGCCACGTGTGAAGGACAAGCACCTGCTGCAGCCGCCCCAGTGGAGGTACAAGGTGCTGAAGGAGGAGAAGAAAGCGGCCGAGGAGGCCAAGACTGGGGAGAAGAAGAAGAAAAAGAAGAAGAAAGGCTAAGGCAAGAGGTGTCGGGGTGGGGACAAGGTTCTTGCTGTCCCCTTGGATTTGCTGACTTCTCTGGCACAGGGGTGGTTTTGTTCCCGGTGGATGGGAATGAAATATCCCCGAGGGTTCACAGGCCCCTGCCTGGCCTCTCGTACTCTCCACCCCAAGGGTGGCCACCCTAGCATGGGACATGTCATGCTGGGCACTGATGTCCTGAGACCCTGAAGCTCCAGGAATGCCAGGGAGCAGGACTGTGGCACAAATCCTTCCTATTTTCCCTTTTTTTTTTTTTTTTAAATTTTTTTTTTTTTTTAGCTTTTATTTTTTCTCTTTTTTTTTTTGCCTCTTTGATTTTCCCAAGCTCTCAATTCCACGGCGTGTGCTGGAATGTGGCTGAGCAAATTAAAATGGAAGTGGTTGCCATGTTAACAGGATTGATTCAATGAATAAAGCTCAGGGTTGCTGTGGGGCTGGCAGGAATGCTCCCCCTTTGCTGCCAGCGTCCCCTGGCCACCCTGTCACCTCCTCAGTGACATTCCCCACTGCTGCGTGTCCCTGGGTAGTGGATGGACACACCAAGGCTCAGCAAAGGGAGCAGCTCCATGCTGTGGAAGGAGCAGCAGCTGAAGGCACAGGCTGGAAACCAAGTTTGGGGATACCCGTGGGGTCCATCCCAGCTGCCCCCAGAGCTCCAGCGCTGCCAGTGCTGCAGCAGCAGGGTGCTGGTGTTCCCAGATTTCCAGATCCCCTCAAACCCAGCTCCATGCCAGGGTGCAGGAACGTGAGGCTGGGCTGCTGCCTCCTGCAGCATGGGCAGAGTTTGACTCCAGGAGGGCAGCAGGCAGCGTCACAGTGCTCAGAGCAAAGTCTCCCAGGTCATAAATAATTCTGGGCCAGGTGTGGAGCCCCCTCCCTCCACCACTCCCTTTTTTGGGGGACAGGAGTCCACACTCCTCCTTTGAGGCTGCAGCTCTGCCCTTTATGGGGCACCGGGAGGTTCGGGCTGCGCCGCAGGCAGGGAAGGATTCCCGTGGGGAAGGAGCTGCAGCCTCCCCGTCTGTTCCCCTCCATCCCTTGGCTCGCTCGGGCTCCCCGGCACGTGGCTGCCCTCCCTCGCCAGCTCCCTGCCGCTCGCAGCTGAGCCGGGGGCGGGCGGCACATGGAGCAGCCGTGCCATCAGCCGTGCCAGCCTGGCTCCTGCCACGCAGGGGGAAGGGAGAGACGGGCTCCCACCGGCCCCTCAAACCCCCACCATCATGGGGATGGCCCAGTGAGACCCCAGGGGACGGCTGGGTGCATCTGGGGAGGGTCCAGCTGGGGTTCAGGGAAGCCCCTT
>WBNO01008491.1:114260-126611 GCA_013400575.1 Peucedramus taeniatus | reverse complement strand
TCTCTCTCTCTTTCTCTCTTTCTATCTTTCTCTCTGTCCCTCTCTCTTTCTCTTTCTCATTCTTTCTCTTTTTCTTTCCCTCTTTCCGTCTTTCCCTCTTTATTTATCTGATGTTACCTCAGTGTTCAGGTGCAAGAGATAAATGACTAGAACATCCTTACTGAAATATAAAATGGGAGAGTGAGAAAGAGAGAAACATCTCTAATCCTGTTTATATAACACTGGTTTCCAACATGTTGCAAATATACTCATGTCCCTTTAAGAATACTCTTAGTTTATAAAAGCCAACAGCATTAAAAATACAGTAATTAACATGTTCATAATGTAAATGCTAATAATTTAACATGTCAAGCATCCTCATCCCCTACTGAATCAATATGAATTATTAAAACCGACTCTTTAAGACCTTTAAAATCAACTCTCAAAGCATGCACTAACAATTACACCGTTGGCATACAGGAGCACCAAGTTACAAATTCATGTGTAAGACTGTCTGACACACTTGTTCTCTTTGATGCAAAAAAACAAAAGCCAAAAAAAACCTCCCCAAAAAATCTTATGTTTGGAACTGCACAATCTGCATGCATAAGTGAAATATTGGGTTTTTTTCTCTGAGATTTTCTAAGTTTCTTAGACATAAACCTTATTGAGAGGTTGTAGAGTAATTTTTTCCATTACGAAGTTGTGTGACAATCCAAAATGTTTCCGAATCAATAAGGAACATCAAAATAATAAACAACTAGTCTAATAAAGTAAAAGTTCCTAGATTTAGATCAGTTTCTCTCAAGGTTGTTGGTCATGAAGAAGACATTTAGGAATTGATTTTAAGTGTTATAAATAAAGAGTAGCTCTTAATCGTTATTCCCATGTTTACAGCATAAAAGAAAATAGTAAGCTTTGGTTTTTTGGGTTTTTTTTCCAAACATCTGTGAAATAAAGATGGAATTATTAGACAGGTGCATCTCTTACCTCACAGCCCGCTCGAGACACTTTGGGAAAGGCTCACAAAGTCTCCTTTATGTTTATATAAGGAGACACAGCCAAATGCCTGCAGGACGTGGCTGTTTCCTGGTCAGCCCATTGAGGGAAGATGGCAGATATGACCTCTTTTTTCATTTGTTACAGATACAAAATAAAGTTTTGCAATTGAGTATAAAACCCATCACATCAACTGTGGCTTTCAAGTACTTATCCCATCAAATTGTGCAATGCTCGTGTTAACATCTTGCTCCACTTGAACAATCAGATAATGGACTGGAGACCAATAGGCCAGAGGTTGTTCTTCCTTTGGGAGAATGTTCTGTGCCCAGGCATTTCACTGACAGCTGTTTTTCACAATGCCATGGTGCACCCCACTACAGCCAGACCAGAGTTTCAGCCCCCTTCACACCAGAGCACAGCCCCCCTGCACCCCATAAGCCTGGATTGACTCAGACCAGCTGGGAATCCAGCCCTTATTTCCTATTTCTTGATCCACCTGATCTGAGTTGGAAGTTCTACCTGGGCAAACCCCCTCTTTACTGTGAGAAAGGAGGAAACTAATTTCAGAGAGGTTAAAATTTTACAAAGTTTGTGTACTCAGGAATGGTTTGTGAGGGGTTATATGTCTGATAGGAGATAAGAGCTCACATACCTTACTTTCCTAGCACGAGAAAAAGGTCTTAATCTCCTACCACCCCTCTCCAAAACAAAATAAAAACCAAAACGACTGACCGACCTGGAAAAGTTCAGTACATTTCCTCGGATGCTTTGATATTAGCACAAATTACAGGCAAACAGGAGATGGAGGATTCCAGATCTGGGTCAGCTGCAGTTAGGGAGGCTTTTCACAGCTGTTGAGAGGATAATAATTTAATATTGAGGGATATGTCTTTCTTCCAGTCCCTTGTGTATAGCAAAAACCTTGCACAAGAGGATGAAGAACACACATGAGAGATGTGAGCACAGTGCCACATTTTGTGATTTCTTAAACCATTCCAGCTGCACTTAAATTATTTTTGAGAACTCAGAAGTATCATTATGGCAAGACCTTCTCCGAATTCCTATTTCAATTTCCCAGTTTGTTAAGGCTACACAGTAATCAGCTAGATGGGAGCACTTGATGTTCTAATAGCTGCTTCTGAAGATAAACACAAGACACACTTCAAAGTTCTGCGAAAGATAGGAAAGCTGAAACAAAACTCTTTCTATATTTCCCTTGTTTATCTTCTCAATACCTGAATGTGAGATAACTTTTCTTTCCTTTTCTTCTTCTTTTTTTTTTTTTTTTAATCTATAAACCTTTGACTGATGTTCCTGAAGATAGAGATACAGAGTCAAAAGCTTCACTTAAATGCAAACAGAACTGCAGAAATGCAAAACACAAACAAAAAAGAATTACAGTGACATTATCTTTTAGAGGATATTATTTCTTTTCCTTTTTCACCACAATGCACATAAGGAGCAAGCATTAGGGCACAAGTTTACTTAAGCAGTCAGGGAAAACACATAAAAGCAAGAAACCAAACACCAGGAGGAAAGCTTGGGAATAAAAGTGAACCTTCTCAACCTTGAGCAGTACCATGAAGTATGAGCCAACTGGATTTTTACTTTTCCCACTGAAGGGGATAAGATAATTGTCCCAGAGAGATGAGGTGAGGCTGGAACCACGAAGAATGGGAAGGGAGAAGACAGACAAACAAGGGAGATGTGGTGCTCTTTGGAGGGGAAAGCTGAGTTATTGACTATAGATACAACCAAATATCATGATCCTTTAGCCATTCCTGGACTGTAATTATGTAATAGAAATAACAGTCCTGAAGGAGAGGGAGAGAGCAGAAATCCCTCAATGAGGGTAAAACACAGATGCTGGAAACAAGAATCTTCTGTAATGCATTTCAAATCCTAGAAAAATAGGAGACCCTGGGGCCTGCCAGTATAAAACTCATCAGTAGTTAGGTGGGAATGTGAGATTAAATACGAAATGGTGGTTCAGTGGATTTATTTGATATTTCTGGGATTCCTGATACTATGAGTTGTTGTCTATGACTGACCCTCCCAGAGCATAGACTGCACTAAAGTTGTCTTGCATTTGATGATTTGCTATGATTTAATTTTACAGAGATGTAAATGGGTACAGCAATATCAGAACGTGGTAAAAGGATTATCATCTGGAAAAGCTCACACTCGTGACAGGGGAAGTAGACAGGATAGAAAACAAGGAAATGTACAATAGTGTTGTGATGAGGTTACTTGATCATGTATAAACCCAAGCTGAGTCTCTTTAACATAAGGAATTATTCTTTAGGGAAAGAAGCACGGAGCAACAGAACATATTGTTCATTTCAAGTCCATAACTTCCCCCCACCCCCAAGATCTGTTTCTTAAGATTACATCTTTCTGTTCCATAATGATGGTAATTTTCTCATTACCACATGAGGAAATTGGTGATGAAGTACAACCTTAAGCAGGCATGGCTATAATTTAAACAAATACAGTATCAAGGAAAGGTATTAACATACATAGCAGCTTGGTAATGTTCAAGTTTTGAGCATTTGCACTATGCAAAGAAGGAACTAGGAAAAAAGGCTAAAATTTGCCTTATGATTTTCTGTCAGCTTTGAGTGTCTACTGACTTAGCAGAGGCATGGCCAACAGTTTGTCATTTCCACAAGAGTTACAGTGAGTGACATTTCTATTAGGGATGCAGACATGGTGAGCTATACCACATCTCCAGTGACAAACTGTCTGCTGAGAAGAAAAATCATGTGGTTGTCATGCATATCTGATCCTATAATTACACATGTACATTTAGACTGCTGAAAGAAGGGGCTTCTCTGAGACAGAATTCTTCCAGCAGGACTGCACTTGCCAACCTCTGTCCATTTTAGGGTATGAAGACAAATCTTAAAAGATTTGTTAGCAGAATGGTCTGGTATTCTTAGATAGGGAAATTAAAAGTAGAGACAGAAAGGAAGTCAAACAGCAGCTTGTTTAGAAAACGAGAATAAAGAAAGTGTCCTTTGAAAGTGGCCACAGGTCTGAAATGCATTATCACAATGGGGCAACCTAGAAGTTTGCAAATCTAACTTTCTGCTGGCTTACTTTTGGCTATGGCAGACTTTCAATGTCACCTGCCTTGAAATTTATTGCTAGGCAAAAAGGACCTGTCATTTCTGAAAATCAGGCTGTCTTTATTTCCTTCAAGACTCTGCACACAAGTTTAACTTATATCAGGTAAGTTAACTGACTTCAGAGTGCAGACATGTAGCAAACTTAAATTCAAGCTGTAAACCTCTTCTGATTCTTCTGCTACAGTGAAAAGAAAAATCTGAACTTTTCTGTCCCCTGTAAGTTTTATACACAAAATATTCATTGTTTATTGCACATCAGTGAAGACCTAGGCCGTAATTACTTGGGAGAAGGAAGAATAAATTTCAGCAGAGCTGTGTCTCATAGTTCCACATTTCCTGGAAAAGCTTTTATTGAACACCATCATCCTCATGAGCTGTGATGGTCACTCTTCCAGTATGTGACATAAAAAGCAGACTCATTCCAGCATCTCATGCTGTTAGGACTATGAAAAAAAGATATGAACAAGACCTTGCTGTCACCCCTCCTGACTGAGGAAAAGGAAAATGTTTTTTACACCATTTTTGAAATGCGATGCATGCTGCTGTTACAGAGTTTGGGAGTGAAATACTGCCAAGGCAGTCACTGCATTCACACATTGGGAAGATGAGGCATGGAGAAATGTCTAAATGTCTGCTGGAGTAGGAAGAGAGGGAATCAATCTGCCTGAGGTTAGGCTTGCCTGGGATTCCTTAGAGCCTTTACCAAACATCATGACTTTAGAACATGTCTATGTGAAAAGAACACACAAGAAGACTTCCTGGTCTCTGATTTACAGTGAATCATAGGAACTCCAGGTGCCACAGTGTCATCAGCAAGAGATCAGTCCTCAATTCTTGCAGGCAGGCCAGCCTGTAAAGCCCACTCTGTCTCCTCTCTGGTCCACCCTAACAAGGAGCCAAGGGTGCCAAGCCGTGACAAATTTCAAGATGAGCTCCAGAGAGCAGAAGACTCTGGGGAGAGTTTTCGGAGCAGATTAGCAATCCTTCAGGACTCGAGCATATGTGCTACACTGAACTTGTCATGACCTTGATCTTGTCCACATCCACCACACTCAGGTCTGTAGCTGCAGATAAAGATGGAGTAAAGGAAGCCAAGCCAAGTGATGAATCACACTGAATGAGATCAGAAACCTGGTCCTGGGATGTTCCATGTGTTGGAGCCAGCTGATGGCAGAGAAAAGAAACAAAACACACGCACACAGGTGTCTGGGCTGTCACTGCATGAAGGATGTTGAGAGGCTGGTGGAGGGTCTAGGAGGGGAGACCTTCTTGCCCTCTACAACTGTTGGACAGGAGGTTGTACCCAGGTGGGGATGGGTCTATTCTGCCAGGTAACCAGTGACAGGACCAATGGAAATGGCCTCAAATTAAGGCAGGTTAAGTTTAAAGGTGTTGGGAGAAATTTGTTGTCAAGCCCTGGAAAAGGCTGTCCAGGGCACTGTTGGAGTCACCATCCCTGGAAGTTTTCAAAAGCAGGTGGACATGGCACCTGGGGACATGGTTTAGTGGTGAGCATGGTGGTGCTGGATGATCTAAATGATTCTGTGATTCTTTCCCACACTTTTCTTGACCAAACATAGTGTCAATGAGAGAGCTTGGGGACAAGATTCCAGGGAGCAGAAGAAGCCACAGGCTTTTCAATTTTCTAGAGTACCAACAGGCAGATTGGCAGCTCAAAACTGGAGGAAATGTACCACACTGTCTCTCTTCTGCCTCCTGTAAGCAGACGCCTTTATTCCATATGAAATTAATTTTTTGTGGGATCAGTCAGCAGGGCAAGGAGACATTAAATATCTTCTCCTGCTTCCCAGCAAAACCACCCCAACTAGCAGGGATCATGTCAAAGTCACTCCTCCTGTAAGGAAAATATTTCATGCATCTCTCATTGCTCATATTTTTTTTTCTTTTCTTTTTCTTTTTCTTTTTCTTTTTCTTTTTCTTTTTCTTTTTCTTTTTCTTTTTCTTTTTCTTTTTCTTTTTCTTTTTCTTTTTCTTTTTCTTTTTCTTTTTCTTTTTCTTTTTCTTTTTCTTTTTTTTTTTTCCTTTTTCTTTTTCACCTTTTCTTTTTAATCTTTTTCTTTTTCTTTTTCTTTTTCTTTTTCTTTTTTTTTCCTTTTTCCCCTTTTTTCCTTTTTTGTTTTATTTTTTTCCAGTAGAATTTGAACAGGAGTGTACATTAAGCAATTTGTTCTCTTCTTACTGTGGCAGAGTTATATTTGCCTATCTTGCTGTTTTTCATGCAAGTTTTCAGGCTAGCCTGTGTTTAAAGGTGTCACACCCCTTAACACAAGCCTCACAGCTAGGTAGTAGACAAAACATAAGAAAACAAAGTTACTGCATCTCTGACTGTAACCAGCTCCATCCTGACTCACCTTTCCTTGCAATTTGACTTTCATCACCAAATCCTCTTCTGAAATATGAGCCCTAAGGACTCAGAGCCTCACACTGTAACAGAAAAACAGTGTACTTTTCTTGGAGCCAGCCATGTGTGACCATTCTGGTGTTTCACTTGGTGATTTTTCAGCTGAAAATATTAGGTAAAAGGGTGTCAGTGTATTCAGGATGTGATGATGTCTCCCACCATAATTTTTTCAAATTTTCATCATAATTTTCTATCATAACTTTCAAAAACATTTTTAATCTTTCCCAAGAAAGTTATTATTTTCAAAATTAAAAAAAAAAACAGCCCTTCTTTTCCATCTATACTATCAACATGAATGTTATTTCCATATAGGACATTGGTACAAATGAAATGTGCACAGTGATTTAATAGGCTTTGCTAGAAAATGGCAATGAGCTAAATTCCCCCAGCTTTCTGCAGTTTTGTAGAAAAGTTTAATTTCATTTTGGTTTTCTTAAAGTCATAGAAGAGTTTGGGTTAGAAGGGACCCTAAAGACCATCCAGTTTAATCCCCCCTTACACAAAACTGGAACACCTTCCACAAACCCAGGTTTCTCCAAGCCCCACCCAACCTAGCCTTGTTCAGAAAAATGTCTCTTTTGCTTTTACCTCTGCATTTAGCTTTCCATAGTACCAGCATAACACACGTGCACAGATAGATGATTCCAAGTAGCAAAATCTTTAGGACTTTTCATGTCCTAAAACAAAGAGCCCAATGACAGTTTTTAAACAAAGACCTATTGAGATTTTAAAGTCCTAACCACATTTTGCTGAATTTTTTTTCTGGTAACCACCCCAGCTGCACAGCTGGGAGTCTGGCACTAGCAGGGTTTTATTTTCTGCTCAGCTTCCAGCAAAATTCTTCTCTTGACTATTTTAACAGTTTTGTCTTCAGGGAATGCTGTATTGTTTTTGACTCTGAGGAAGGATGGGCAGTTTACAGCAGAGAGCCCCAGGGGATGTGTGTTTGGCACCTTTGCTGTATCATAGGCACTGGTTATGTGGATGCTAATATGAGGGGTAGCTTCCCTCTGCCTGCACCTCCTCTCTCTGAAAGAGCAGACATGCAGCTGTCATCATTAGGCTGCAGAAGAGCTATCAATTAGAGCAACTCATGGAATCCATACAAGCACCTCAAAGAAAGCTAGAACAAGCACATTTCTTCCTATTTGCCATTCTGTTTCCACGTCCACTAACTACAGAGGCTACTGAGAAAAACAGAATCATAACTGTCTTCTCACTTCAAGTGAGATCATTCAGTTCAGTAGGCAAAGGAAATAGCTGAGAGAGCACTGAAGTGGAGGTGTGTTTTTCCTTTGGAACTGCTGTTTAAAATGTGTATGCTGTGGAAGATGTTTATTTACTGCCTTTAGAATAGCTCTTGCACTCAGAGTGAATTTTATTGTGTTGCTCTCACAGTCCTCAGAGAACAGCAGGGAGCACATATGTTTTTCACACCAACCTTTTTGAGAAGCCTCTTGAGATTCAGGCCTTCTTTAACAGCTCCTCTCCATCTCTTGGGTGCAGGGGGACATGTACCACCACCTTCCTCTCCCTGAAGTCTATAAATTTAGTGAATAAAGAAAAGCTCTTAAAAAAAAAAAAGGCAACCATATATCTTCCTTCTGTAAGAACAGTAGATAACAGATAAGTGGCTTCAGATAGTGGTGTAAGATAGAACATATAATGCAGAGCTGTCACAATGCTATCTCCTCCCATCCACCTCCCTCAAAGTTTCTTTGGCTTTAAATGCACATGGCTTTTCAAACATCTTTGCTGGTAATTTCTTCTCTAGCCTGCACCTTTGTGAGGACCACCAGGACACACCAGAAACACTGTGGCAAATTAAACCCATGGATCTATAGGGCCATAAGTAATGTAGTCATAAGTGGGGGTGCAACAGGGAATCAGGAATGAGCCTCTGAGAGCACCAAATGTTCTTTACCATCAATGCCTGGTCCTCCAGCTTGTCTTTGAGCAGCACCAGCCCAACATGGGACTGGTTTGAGATGACCTGGGACAAGCTGGCTGACTGATTTCAAACTAATTGGTGCAGCAGCTCTCCGAGTGGGGATTTTAGATGATTCTGGAGATACCTCAGCTCAAAGAGCCCCTGCTGTGCTCAGACCAGTTCACAGACAGCACTGGTATGCAGCTTTACATAAATAAGGCACTTGTGAATTGTCAATAGAATCTGTCCCTACAGAAACAGAAATTGTCACACAGTGCAGTGCTTTGCACTTAGTTTGGAGTCACGGTGTGCATGTTTTCAGCAGTTCAACAGCAACAGGTCTGGTGTGACCATGTAGGACCATTGGCTGGCTGGGTATAAGGACTGAGGAGAACAGCAATCTGGTGACTAAACTGCTCATCAGAGTCATCATTCCTGTCACTGTTAGTGTCACTCTTAAAAGCAGAAGGAGTTTTCCCCTTTTTCTCTTAGAAGGTGGCATATCACCAAGCACTTTTATCCAATGTCAGGTCGCTTTATTCAAAATTATCTAGAAGAGTGCAAGTCCTTTTTTTTGTGTAGTGCTTTAGAAAGTAGGAGAGAAGTCTGAAGAACTTCAGCCCTTGAGACTCAAGTTATTTGCAAGGTACTGAGGAATATACATGAATTGCCTGATGCTTCTTGGATGTTCAAGAAGTTCTGTATTACCTCATGGAAAAGTCAAGCACATACGCGTGTATGGGTATGTCTGTGTGTGTGAGCATGGAATGAGAGATATTAATGATATATCTGACTAAAAAGAGAGAAAGGGGATTATTTTTCCTAAAAAATAATACTCTGCATTTGCTTAGTGCAATGCTATTCCAGCTCAGAAATAGTTCCAGAAGATGAATTCACTGAAAAACTTTTTTTTTTCCCCTTGGACTGGAACCTTTCAAGAGTGTTTGGGAAATGCCATGAAGGAATTTGCATGCATGGAGCTCTCCAAAAAGTGAAAAATGATGCTTCACACTCCCGTGTGAAGAAACCTGACTATATCTGTGCTAGGGGAGATGGAATATGTAACACATACGTTCCTGCAGGAGAGCAAATTCATTTTAGTTAATGGAGACCTCAAAAATCAGGTGCCAAAGACATTAATCAGCTAAATATCTTTCCATGGTGTTGGTTTTACCCACCAGCCTGTGCTCCTTAATGATTCCATTTAGTGTGTGTAACATTTAACAGCCGGGACAGTATCAGAACTCAAGTTAGAAAACTGCCTGCCAATAGAAGGTGCTGGATCCTGCCATTAAATCAAAGCATTGGTTCCCTTCCTATTACCCTGAGGATGATAAAAGGATCTTTTTTTTTTTTGACAGGGAAATATACGTAAAATAAATAAACTGTCAGGGCTGACTTTCTTTCTTTCACGGTTTGTGTTAATATATGGGAGCAAGATGGAATTAAATGGAAATGTGGCTGAGACACGACACTCTGCTCCTCTGTCAGTCACAGGTAAT
This sequence comes from Peucedramus taeniatus, assembly GCA_013400575.1. NCBI lineage: Eukaryota > Metazoa > Chordata > Aves > Passeriformes > Fringillidae > Peucedramus > Peucedramus taeniatus. The sequence continues at coordinate 116,645 of WBNO01008491.1, read as the reverse complement.
GTACGATGCAACATCCTTATGAAAATATCACAGAGTTTAAGATGAATGGGGGATAATTCCAGCATCAGAACCCATGAATTCAAACTGATTTTTTTTTCTCTCCTGCCCACTGGGTTAAGTAATGCATAACACTGGATGCATCCCTTCCTAGACACCAGAGAATCCACAAAATCCCCTTGAATGAGCAAAGGCCTCTTTGCTGTGTTGAGTTAAATGTATTTCTGATTTTGCCTTTCTTTTTTAAATATTTTTTTTAGTTCTGTATATTTAATTTGTTGATTTATTTTTTCCTCCTTTTTGGGGGAGTGTTAATCCAGTGCTTTCCACCACTCAGCTCATTCTTATCAAGGATGCTATGAGGACTTTGTATCTCAGCATCTCTGCTCTGTCAGATCTGCAGCTGATGAACAGATCCAGCAGTTATTAAGTGGGACTGACAGGCACAAGGATCATTCAAGCCTCATTTCCTGAAGAAACCAGGCTAAAAATTGTTCAGTAATTATCCTTAATTGTCCAGGATGCATCTCCACTATTCAGTGAGGAACATTTAATATTATATTGATGTTTTGGCACTTTTTTACCTACAAAAATAAAGCCATCTTTTATCCCCACCTCACATCTTCTCAGTGGTTCCTCCAAAAATCTCCTTAGACAGCAATCTTTGGCATTTCTCTATTCAGATTCCTTGAACATGAATACTTGGGGTTCTTTTAAAAGCATTATAATCTTGAAAAACAAGAAAATAACTCTTGGATAATTCAGATAACTGTCAGCCTGTGGCAATACCAGAACAATTTCCTCAGGCAGCTGGAATAAATGAGTAGCTGAGCCTTCTAACAACCCAAGTGAGAATGGACTTGAATTCTCAAAGCCAGCAGAACCTGGACATGGAATTGACTTTATCAATCCTTAAGCAAGCTGAAACTGTGCACCCAAAAGTCTTGAACATCTCATTCTGTTTAACTAGGCCGTGAGAAACAAACAAGTTTCTCACATGTCAACAGCTCAGATTTACTGGGATCTAAAGCAGAAAGCACATCTCTGCTTTTAGGAAGTGTTGTCTGAATAAGTCAGGAAATCATGGAATCATAGAGTCACAGAATGGTTTGGGTACAGAGGGACCTTAAAGACCATCTCCTTCCACCCTCTACCATGGGCAGGGACACCTTCCACTGTCCCAGGCTGCTCCAAGCCCTGTCCAGCCTGGCCTTGGACACTTCCAGGGATCCAGGGGCAGCCCCAGCTGCTCTGGGCACCCTGTGCCAGGGCCTGCCCACCCTCACAAGGAGCACTTTCATCCCAAATCCCATCTCTCCCTGCCCTCTAGCAGTGGGAAGCCATTCCCCCTTGTCCTGTCCCTCCAGGCCCTTGTGCAAAGTCCCTCTCCTTGGAGGCCCTTTGGGTGTGGAAGATGAAGATGTTTAAAAGTCTCCTCAGAGCCTTCTCAGTCCTAGAACAAACAAGCCAATATAATACTGAATGTAATCTGAGCATATTTAGCTTCCCAGTTCTCACTGAGAGACAGTCCTGGTCTCCAGTGACTGCCAATCATGGATTGCAGGATCAGTTGCAAAATTTCTGTGCATATTTGTGCATTTAAATGTACTCAAATTACCATTTATGAGGTGGAATTCAGTTGCAGCTAAGTGGTTAACATCAACTGCATGTTTCTGTGTATTGCAAGTGTTTTTGGTTTTTTTAAATAGAATTAAAGAAAAAAAAACCAACAAAAAAAAAAAAAAAGCAAACAAACCAAAACAAAAAGCACAATACCAACAAGAACAAGGTCTTTTAATTTCAAGGTTTAAACCATGTGACTTCATAGAGAATTCTGCTTAAAATTTAACAGAGAACAGAATGAAATCTCCCAATCCTCTCATTTTCATTTAAATTGGAGATGGCTGCACATCCAGTCATGGGGAAGAATAGGAAAGAGGGATGGTTCTTCCTGTGGGTGAAAGGGAAGGCATGATCCTCCAGTGGGAAGCACTGCTGCATGAGTACACCTCAGCTCTGTAAAATGGGTTTCAGCTGTGGTTTTCAGGATAAACCATGATCTTTCTTTAAATTTAGTCCATCTTTTCACAGCTACTGACACATAAATATTTCATGCTGCAAAGAGATTGACATTACATGGCTTGATTGCACTATAAATAGGACCCTAAAAGTGGTTTTCTGGTATTCTGGCAAGTAAATTTAAAGAACTCCAAAGCATTATTTCCTTGGGGAAATGTGAGGGGAAACAGAGGGGTTAAAGATATTTACTGGTGAATAAAGAGAGATCAGAACAGTGTCTTCCAAAGGGGCAGGGCAGCAGCACTTCACTGGAGTCAAACAGAAATTCCCAGGACTGCAAAGACCATGTGGGAAAGATTCAGAGAAAAA
>WBNO01008491.1:55665-114234 GCA_013400575.1 Peucedramus taeniatus | reverse complement strand
AAAAATATATATATATATACTTTTAGTTTTGTAAAAGAGAATACATGGCACGGATTTAATGGGGTGAAATAGCAAGGAATTAGAGAGACATTTCTTTTTGTGAGTTCCTGTTTCAGTTGTTCAGGTTGTTACAGGGTCAGTGTTTCCAGGAGAGGATTCCCATCTATGACAAAATTATATTTAATCATAATCTCTGGATTTCAGCCTAGCTCAAAGGAAGCAAAAGTGCTGAATACAGAAAAGAAATGCATATTTTAAGTGTAGTTTTACCATTTCTATATTTCTTTATTTCTAAAAAGATAAGAGTCCAACAAGTAACCTATTATTTTCTTTTAAAGACTTGGCTTATGACATTTTCAAATAACTCAAAATTTTCAACATCTGTCTCTAATTAAGTAGCATTTTTCTACCAGGAACAACGATTACAGTGTCTGAAAGTTCTGTTTTGTAGATATGATTCATATCTCCCTCCTAAGAAGCTTGTCTTATGTCCTGAAATTCGAGATTTGTAAATCCTTTAGCTAAACATTTATATCTGCTAGGATTGTGCAGGTGCTTAACTTTGCAGTGTTTTGCTGAGGTTGATCTGTAAATGCATAACAGACGTCTAAGTGTTCTCCAGGCCTGGGAACTTTTCTGTCAAGGCTTTTTCAGTTTCAGGTAATGTATTGAGTTCTGTCTCCTGACAAAAATGTAGTACATTTTACACTAAAAAAAAAAAAAAAAAAAAAGCCTCGTGAAAAATTACCTTCCTGCACTGACTGCCAACCACTTTCCTCAAATGATAAAATAAGCAAAGAAAGATGTTTGATTGAAAACAACAAAAAGTAAAGGAAAATTGTTTGTTTAAATTTTAATTTTAGGTAAGCATTGAGGTCTGCTGGTCTGAATTTGGTAGTTTTTGTCACTTAATAAAAAGTACCTTTTCCTATGTTTTACATTTATATATGTACACACTTTTAATGTGCATATATATATATACACACACACTTTTTATGTATGTATGTATTTATATATACACTCTTTCTATGTATGTATATGTATGCTTTTTATGTAGGTATGTGTGTATATATACATATATTTCCTATATTTCCTATATTTCCTATATCGTCACAAATCACAGAATAAGCTGAATTAGAATTGCACTATAAGAATCATTGAGTCCAACTCCTGGCCCTGCACAGCACCATCCCCAAGAATCACACCATGTACCTGAGAACATTGACCAAATACTTTTGAACTCCATCAGGCTTGGTGCTGTGCCCATTCCCTGGAGAGCCTGTTCCAGTGCCCAAACACCCTCTGGGTGAAGAATCTTTCCTAAAACCCAACCTAAACCTCCCCTGACACAGCTTCAGGCCGTTCCCTGGGGTCCTGTCCCTGTCACCACAGAGCAGAGACCAGACCCTGCCCCTCCTCTTCCTCACAGGGAGCTGTAACTGCACTGGGGTTTCCCCTCAGTCTCCTCTTCTCCAGCTGCACAGACCCAGTGCCCTCAGCCACTCTCACATGAATTCCTCTCAAGTCTCTTCACCATCTTTGTTCCATCCTTTGGACGCTCTCTAAAGTCCCAAGGCCTTTCCTATACTGTGGCACCCAAAACTGCTCACAGTATTCCAGGTGAGGCAGCTCCAGCCCAGAGCAGAGTGGGACAATCCCCTCCCTGGCCCAGCTGGTGATGCTAGGCCTGATGTCCCCAGGACAGGGATGTCCCTCCTGGCTGCCAGGGCACTGCTGACTCAAGTTCCACTTGCCACTGACCAGGACCCCCAGGTTCCTTTCCATGGCACTGCTTTCCAGGATCTCATTCCCCACTCTGTCTGAACACCCAGGGCTGTCCCAACCCAGGGGTAGAATCTGGCCCTTTCCCTTGTTGAATCTCACGTGGTTCGTGATATTCCATCTCTGATTTGTTGAGGTTTCTCTGTCCTCAAGAGAGTCAACAGCTTGCCCCAGTTTTGTATTGTCTGTCAAATTGCCCAGTATCCCTCCTATTCCTGCCTCCAAGTCATTAATGATGGTGTTGAAGAGCACAGAGCCAAGGATGGAGCCCTGTGGAATCCCACTAGTGACAGGTCACCAGATTAATGCCACGCCGTTCACTTCCAACCCAGCCTGTTCTGTGCTTCCATGACTTTGTGTTTCTGTGATTCTGTGATATTATACATTGTGGAAAACAGTACCAACAACCTACCATGTGCTCTGTTTGTTTCTGCATACAGTTTTCTGAGGTGAATTTATCTGGAGATTAAGATGAACTCTTTCCTGACAATTCAGTGCTGCTTTCCAGAAATTAGATGGTAAAATGACACGACAGTCCCATGTCCTTCTCTCACCTAAGACAGTACATAAGCACAGTATACAACCTTGCAAGGGACACTGTTGTGCTTTAGATGCATATCTGTACTATTTAAATTAAAAGGAAAGTCAAGTAAGTTATTAGAGTGGTTTAGTACAGTGGTTTAGTGCAGGGCACTGAAAGGATTAAAAACAAAAAGGTAAAAGGCTATTATCTTATTGAAATATACAAAGCCACTATTAATATAGCCAAGGGTCCTCTATTTAACTCTTAGAGCTGAGTGGGCTTTGTACACCATTTTTTATCCTATTTTAGCACATGATAAAAATTACAGCATGGACCTCCAAGTCTGTAAAAATTTATCAAGTATTTCCACTCTCATCTTGGAGCAGACAGGTTTGATGGAGAGACGTGGAAGAAGTTGTGTTCCCCCACACCTGCATATCTACCAGTGCCATATCAACTCACAGCCACAGGCCTTGGAGCTTAGCAGAGGTTCACTGGTAAGAAACTGCTCTTTCCTGAATTGTGTCTTATGTCCTGGTGATTTTCCCCGGACACTCAGTGAAAAATGCAAAAGCAAAGCTCTTACTGTTTCTCAATGTGATGTCTACTTTTAAACTATATTAGGAAAGAATAACTCTGAGCACCACATTAAAATCAGGGAAAAAGAATAATATTTAACACTGCTGAACAAGAATTGCAATACATCTTTTCTATATGTCTTAATATGACCAAGTGCTTCTTTTCTGCTCCAAAAACATTTGCTATCAGTGTGACATCCCCTTGCACAATAAAAATTGATATTTGGCTTTTTATGGCCTAAGCTACTGTTAGTTCCCATTCATTGATTTATAGATGGCTTAATCATTTTGAGTTGTCTACAAAAAGATGAGCCCTTGACGTGGGTGTGTGAAAATGTTGGGTGGACAAAACTGTTTTTTGCAGTAATGAAATCATTTGAAGTCTGACTAATTTCAGATAACTTCTATGGGGGGTATTAAAAGATGCTAAGGAAAAGATGCATCAAAATATTTTGATATAAGGACATTGAATTGTACTCTGTGAACCTGTGAGAATTTGGGATCTTCTCAGCAGACAGAACTTCCTCTTCCTGGAGCCAGAAGGAATGAGTTAGTGAGTTAGTTTGAATTTGAGGTGGGGTTTTTCTGGTCAAATATTTAAACACTATCAAAATACCATTTTTGGACACTTACAGATAGAAAATATTTGGAATTTTACTAACTTATATTTTTATGTTGAAATTTGAATACATTTGTATTTAAACGTATTTAAAACAAGAGTAAAATTTTTAAGCTGTTTAAACAAAATTCTTCATTTGAGATATACTGATGGTATTTTTCACCTCAATTTGCAAATGTATTTGAGATTTTGAGTTTTAATCCCTCACTGGGATGAAAATGGCAAAGAAAACAGCATTCATGCAGTTTCTCACCACCTCTGTGCATGACACATTACTGAAGATGAATTCACCTGAAGTATTTTTGCTTTGTACAAAGCAAAGCTGGTTTTGCTTTTTTTATTTTCATAAAAGGTTTGTAGTGGTGTGTGTTTTGTTTGATTTTGTCTCTTTCGCTGTTGTATTTTGGGAGGGTTGTAAAGTTATGGTTTGCCCCATGTTCCCCCTGTCCCTTCCCCTTATAGTGGTTTTTGTCCAGGTTTTCCCGCCACTCGGGGTGTCCATCAACCTGCTCATCCCCCCTTTCCCCCCATTTCTGCTAAGTCATTCCCAGTTGTCCTGCCCCCCTTCATGTCAATTAAGTTTTCCCTGCCCAGCTTGTTCTCGAGGTTTCTGTGTCAGTCACCTTGTCCCCTGTGTATGGTTTGTTGTGTGGGTTTTCTCCCACCCCTATGTTTTCCCTATTGGTTCAGTGAAACATATCCTTATCCCTATTGTAACTACCCATGGCTGCTGTGCCCACCTCCCTGAGTCAGAGGTTTTTTAAGCTCTTGCTGAGCCTTGGGTGTGGCCACTTGGTCTTGTCCCTTCAAGGAGATTAAAACTCTTTGGAATACCTTGACGGAGTGCCCGGCTCCTGGCTCTCTTTATCTCGGGACTCTGGTGGCTTTTCTCTGCAGCTGAACCCACCCAGCTGCCCTGACCCACACCGCAGCCTCAGGGGAGGTTTTGGGGTGGTCTCTGGCGTGGCTCCCACCGCCACAAAGGGGCGAGCCAGCCGGATTCCTGCCTCGGGGTGGCGAGGAGAGGCCGCAAAGGTTTTCTCTTGAATGGCTTTTTTCCCCTTCTGGTGTACATTATTTTGCTGCCTTCTCCCTCAAGTCTGATGGATAACAAATCCATTCTCCTCCAGGACCTTCAGGAAAGCATGCACTCTGGGTGAACTGAAGTAAAGGATGAGTTAAGGTGAAGAAGAATTATTTAATTTGGGGTGTTTTCCAGTTTTATGACCTTGCTGTAACTTTAGGCCTGTCTTCTTTGTCCATGCAATTATTTTTCAAACATGTTAGAGAAAGAGAGAGAAAAAGACACCCCTAGGCATTGGTTTATAAACAAAACAACATTATAATATTTAATATGGAGAGTTGCAAAGGAATAATACCCCCCATAGAATGCTAATATTGAAGAGGAAAGACTTAGAAGCATTTCAGAACTGACCACACCCTGTGCAGATTCAGAAATGAGTTTTATATCTGTAGCCACTGATAAAAAAGAGATCTTCTAAACTTTTTTGACATATTTAGCCTCAAACTTTGAAAGTTATACCCTCAGTTTAAACCAAACTGATCACTTAGGTAAAACTAAGAGACATCGAGGCCAGTATCAATCATGAAAATTATCCTCTCCATTAGAAGGATAAGGCTGAAAGGTAGAAATCTGGACTATAAAAGTAGTTGATGACATTTTAGGCTCAGTAACTTCCCTGCACTTACTTAAGTGTGACCGTTTCAATGTGACCATGCTCTGATGTGATTATCACCATTTATGTTGGTCTGGTGCACTTGCAAGGAGCCCAAGTGTCTTCAGTGCTGCTCTCTTTTGGCCCCTACCAACTGCTGACCCACATCAAAGCCTTGAGCATGGGTGCCAAGAGCTCCAGACGTGATAAAGTGTATGTGAAAAATATGCAAATCATTGTCAGGAAAAAATTTCCATTTCTGTACCAGTAGTTTGCAGTTTAATCCTTTCATCTTGAAGATTTCATTTTCTTGGAAGAAGGGGGGGGGAAAGGAAGGATAATCACTCTCTAGTTCCATTTCTGTTGTTGCCTTGATACTGAGATCCCATTTCTCAAGCTTTTCTGACTTTGATGAAAGCCTGTGACTTGCTGAACTTGCTCTCACTTTAAGTACAGCTATAGAATTATGGATTTCCTGACAAAATGATTAATATTTCTATGTCTTGCTTTCTCTTTACGTATGTGTGGGAACCCAATAAGCTCACTTATAAAGTGTTTTTATGCAACTTCTATCTAAAAACACCAAGAATTTTTTTTGTCTCATAAACTTCCAGGAGAAATGGCTCAGATGATCTCTGCCTTGCTCTGATAGACACAAAAAGTAATAAAAGTCAATATAATTAGTATTTCTTGCTGTATTTGATGACAATAGTTCATCTTGAGTAGGAAAGAAAAAAATGGTTTATGGCCTTCATGCATTTATTATATTCTTTATCATAATTTGAAAATCCATTGCAACCAAATACTTTATGTTCTGGAAAAAAAAACCTTTAGCTGGAAAGAAAATTGTGCTGTATCTGGAGAATGGTTCAGTCATTTTAATGACTTAGAAACTGGGGCCAAACTTTTAAAGTCACATGGGAAAGCTATGGTAAAGCCAAGAAATGTATCTCTTGGTGAAATTGTGTGAACCAGACGTTTAAGGAACACACCACAATTTTACAATTTTCTATGGTTCAGCTGCACTGTGGTTATTACTGTCGTGTTCACTTCTAGTCCACACTCAATAAAATGTAATGAAACTTATCTTAATCACCTTAATTACTGATTTAGACAAGATAGAGGATCTCACACCAGAAACACACTAAGAGTTCACAAGGGTGGTCTCTGTAAATGTTAAATCTGTAAGCCATGGAATATTGGTTTGATGTCTGACCTCTCAGTCTGGAGAGAAGAGCATGAGTCTGGTCCTCCTTTCTTTTACCAGGCACCCTGTTGGGGGTTGGATCTGTTTATTTTGTGTTTGTGGAATTTTTTCCTGGTGGTTTGCTAGGTAACTAATTGCTGGGTGCTTTGTGGATACTTGACTTAAACAAAGGAGGCAGCAGGTTTCTCCAGGGGGAAGAGCAGTGAACACCAGTTTGGTCAGAGGACACCGCTCCGAAAGGACTGGAGTGCCAGGGGACCCTGCTTGTTTTCTCTCTCCCCACTGGATTTCTCTCCAGAGGAAGACTGAACACATTTTTCTTCACCATTGGACTTTCATACAGGACTATTTCACTTCATAGAACTGCATTTACTGCTCAAGGAGGATTTCATCTGGACTGCTTTCACCGCCCTGATACGCAGGGTGTCAGGTCACATCCCTGACTCTGTCAGGGCATTTTCTGAGGTTTTGTTGTTTCTTTGTTTTTGCTTGACTCTTAGTGCTATTACATTTGTATTTGTCTTTGCTTTGTCTAATATTCCTAGTAAAGAACTGTTATTCCCACTCCCAAATCTTTGCCTGAGAGCCTCCAATTGCAAAATTATAATAATCTGAGGGAGGGGGTTTACATTCTCTATTCAAAGGGAGATTCCAGCTCTTGCTGGCAGGTACCTGTCTTTCAAACCAAGACACACCCCCAAAATGTGAGCTGCTAACTCCGGTGTTGCCATCACCTCTCAAAGTAGGGAAAGAATATCCTGAAGGCTGCTGACCCATGTGCAAAATAAAATCTAAACTGATATTTCAATAGTGAAGTGTCAAGGGTTTTCAGTAATCATTCTGGGTCAGTGTTCATGTTTTCCAGACATGGACATGCTGGCCTTCAGGACTTCCCCTCCCCTTACACACACACACACACACAAGAAAACATTAGACATATGATGATTTCATTGAAGAGAATAACATAATAAAAATTAGATGCACTAAATTCCAGAGAAAGGAACATCGATAAAAATTAATTGTACAGAGGCAATGGTTGTACCTCCAAGACCTCTTGCTTTGCTCAAAGATCCAAATTTCAGTGGTTGAGGCAGCAAGGGTAATAATATGATCAGTCCATCTGTTTCTCACAAGTACACAAGCAGGAAAACAAGGACAGTGAAGAAGAAGTCTTGTTTTCCTTACCATGTTAAGGAAAACAGACTATCCCAGGCTTTTCCTGAGGAACTGATCTCCCAGTATTTCTGCCTCTCTAGCACCAGAGATCACTTCCCATGCCATGTCAGATTGCCACATCCAGCTACATCAGGTTGTCTTCCCCCTCCACTGTCAGACATCCCTGTAGGGAGAGCAAACCACAGCAAATGCTCTGACCTACACTGCCTGATCCCTTCCTCATTGTCTTTTATCTGATGGAGTGTCTTCTGTTTATTTATTCATTTATTTCTCTCCTGAGACCCTTCAGAGATTTGTGGTTGGTGATGATTTGTTTGATGCAAAAACCTTTGCAATGGGGTCCTGGAGTAAATTTTATGTCACCAAGAGAATGAAAGAATAGAATGAATACAGTGCTAAAAGAAGCCAAAGGCTTCTTTAGAAAAGTTCCATCTTTCTGTTCTATGGCTATAGATTTTCAACAGAAACACAGGCATTAAACCAATGAACAAAAAAACCCCAGTATTAAACCAATGAAAAACAACAACAACAAAAAAGCATTTTTAAGAAGACTTAAAAAATAAAATATGTCCCTAACAATAGTTTTTATAATTTAAGCATAAAAATTAACTCTGCTGAAGTTTTATTTGAGAGTTTTAGTCTTTTAAATAACATTAGGAATGACTGGATTGAACTACCTCTGAACTAGGTAAAATCCACAATAATTTTATTAATATAAGACAAAATAACATCTGCAGCCCAGCTCTAAAATATTACCCTCACAGCAATGGCAGAACTTTATTTTATGTTTATTTTATATTCTGGGTATAAGCAGGCAGTTGTATACTTGCAAACATCAGAAAGTAGCTGTGTAGGAGGAACAAACTTTAACCAATCCTGGTGCCACTCCCTGTGGCTCCCACTATAGAACTGGGAACTTCCCAAGATGTGCAGAGTTAGGTTCTCTTCAGATCTAAGCCACAGTTCTCTGAAAGTTCATAAAATCATAGAATGGTTTGGGTTGAAGGAGATCTTGAAGATATTCCCATTCCAGGCCCCTGCCATGGGCAAAGACACTTTCCATTCAACCAGATTGCTCAATGCCCATCCATCCTGGCCTTGGAGGGTTGTCTTTTAACTTCCTCAGTACCAAAGACTCATCCACTGCACCCTGCAATGGGGTTAAGTGTGAATTTCTCCTGTGACAGCAAGATACCTCCTGGATGTGTTCTTATTGGAGACCTTTCAGGAAGTCACCAAAGAATTCTCCTCTTTTAATGTCCTTCTCATCATGTCTCGTGGGAGAGTGCATTTCATTAATTTGTACTCCCTATTGTTTTGTCTTGGGTTTGGTGGGAACAAAGTAATTGGAGGTTTGAAGGAAATAATCTTACTGCCTATGAGGGCAGTTAGAAGGTTGAATTTGTATCAGTTCAAATACTTTAACTTGCTTCACAATGTGTCTTGTCATGGGGGAACTAAGCCATTCTTAACAAAATTTCCAGCTATAGGTATTGCAAAGCCTCTACAATTCAATATTGAGATTTGGACCAGGCTTCTGTCGGAGACTTCCTCGAGCTCATTTATGAGCAACTTTCAAATTTGATCTGTCAATCTTATGGCTTAAATATGGAGATGTGGTGTGACCAAATTCCCACTCTCATATAATTAACAAAAGTCCCTGCCAGAAAGCCAGGATTGCAGTCTGAAATTAAATGCCTTGGGATGCTTTGATTTCTGAACTACTACATGTCTTGCCTTATTCCAGTAGTTGTGTCAAGCCATTCATCTCTTTCCTGGATGTCCAAGTATGAGGATATCTCAAATTGCTTGGAATGCAATGGTCTCTTCCCTGTCCTGCTTTGATTTATCTTCTGCAAGGATTTGCATTTAAGGTGTCTCTTTTCTCTGCCTGCTCTGCTTTTGCCCAAGTACCTCTCATGCTGACCAGGTTCCTGATGTCCTTGGCCATATTTATCCAGGACAGTGGTTTTGTGGGGCTGGTTTTTGTCCTGTTTTACACTCCCAAGACAGCCTCTGCTTTCAGTGATCACAGTATTGTAAATTAACTGACTGCATCTGCAGTGGTACTACGTATCCTTTATTCACATATGACAATGCTTCCAGCATTTCTGAGAGCTAACTTGGCCTTCTCCTGTGTGACTGTCAGCTCTAACAGAAGAGTGCATTGACAGCTGGATGTATTTCTTGGTAGATAATAATAATATCTTTCACATACAAGCCAGCTTGGCAGAGGATTTCCATATCTTTTCATGTTTTCTTTAGTTTTCCCCAGATGAGAATCTCATATGCTAGTTTATTTTCATATTTCCAATGTGTAAAGTTGTCTAGATGAGGAAGTAACTTTATACATCTTATTTCATTACATATGATGCTGCAGACTCAGTAGCATGCATTGAAATCATGCTGGAAATGGCTTTTAGCCATGTTGTGGAATTACAAAATGGTTTGGGTTGGGAGGGACCTTAAAGCTGAACCAATTCCACCCCCTGACATGAGCAGGGACACCTTCCAGTGGAGTGGGTTGCTCAGGATCCCATCCAGCCTGGCCTTGAACACTTTGAGGGAAGTGTTTTCATTTCAAATGATTCCCCTGATGTGTTTTGAGACATTCTTTAGGTGAATCAAGTAACTATTTTATGGAACATATTTATTATTATTTATGTTGACATAACAAGGATTCAAAGACATTGAATGAGTTTAGAAGCTGCTCACTTTCAAATTCCTAAAACTAATGATAAACTAAAAACATTCCTGAGAAGGTATTTGCTATAAAAATTCTGTTCTTGGGGGTGTCTGTGTTCAATCCCTCATACCTCAGCCAGTCCCAATCTTGTCTCAATTTTGTTTGTATTAAATTTCAAATGCATTCAGCGAGTCGCTGTTGGGAACAGATGGGGTTGTGATTGTGACCTGCCACAGCTTCTGTCACGCTGCCTCTGTGGGTTATGCACGGATGTAGGTGGATTTACATACATACATAAATGCTGAGCTAGAGACAATGATGAGTGACTCAAAGAGGCTCCCAGACAGGGCTCTGACTCCTGTTTTCCCATGGAAACAAGAAGGAATCAACCTGTTGTGAGAGATTCACAGAGCTGTGGCAACGTTTCCCTGGCAAAGGTAAGGAGGGAAAAGTCATCAAAGTCATTGTCAAACACTTGAGGAGGACAAGTCTGCAACGCTGGGTACAGCCTTGCAGCACTCCCACCATAAATGCAAATATGCATTTGCTTCTTGGACCCTCCAGCACTGCTTTTTAGTGGGATGATATCCCATTATTTCCCCCAGACAAAAGAAGACAAAGAGAATAAGGACTAAAACATACCCTGGAGGAGAGCTTTAGAATAGGAGAAATGGAAGTGGATCCTGAACCCGCAGAACCAAGACCAGTCCTGAACAAGTCAGGGCACAGAAGATGAAAATAAAAGCCTCACCCTGTGCCTGCTTAAATCTGCAAATAAGGTGCACAAGAATGAGCTGTTAAAGGAGGTGAGAAAGAAAAAATACAAGGAGGTGTACAAGCACAGAGAGGAAACAGGACTGTCAAATTCAATACTACATTCTGAAAGAGTTTAGAAGTCAGAGCATGGTGACATCAAAACTGTTTTGAATAAGGACAAGGCTATAGATTTGCTGCACTATTCTGAAAAAGTGAAAATCTGTGAACTGATTCCCATCTTAAATAATCAGTTATAGTGAGAATTATTGGAACCTTGGACTTTTCATGCCAGTGGGACTTGTACAAGGAGGAACATTTAAGCCTTGCAATGGGATGCCTTCAATCCACTGGTGTGTCATAGACACAGTACAAGAGATAAAGAGGAATAAAGAAAATATGTGAGGTATCTGTATCTGGGGCTTTGGAAAATAAAATTTGCATTCATGCTGTCTAATTTATTTATTTAGAGAGAAATTGTGATATATGGACACTGAAGGAGAGAGGATTAATTAGGCAAGAACAAAATAATTAAGACTGCTCAAAAATCAGCAAAAGGGTGAAATGCTTGCTCTGGATTGAAAACAGCAAGCAAAAAACAAGAAAAAAAAGACATGGCATAATTATCTACTCTTTTACTCATTAAAGGGAACAAAAGTAATATTTCCTATGTGAAAAATTTTAGATTTTCTGTAAAACTGACTTTCCACAAGAGAACTAAAATTAGAAAATTTGAAAATTGAAATATTTCTTCAGGATGGTTCTGATGTTTCCTTCTCCCTGTAAAGGTAAAATTTTGAAGAGTATTTCCACAAAATTTAAAAAGGAAATTGTGGTTTGGTTTTTTCCCCAACACTGTTTTGGGAAATTCCCTTTCTCTCTAAAATAATTAACACTAAGAATTTTGCTCTTGCAGAAAAACCAAAACCCAAGAACCTCCTTTCTCAAGCGGTTTTACTGGCCAGTAATTTTGTCATTCTGCTTTTCCAGTGCTGTCATATGACAACAAATGCAGCATGATTTATATTTATAATTATTATGTCCTACTGCTGGGGAAGGAACGGTTCAACTCCCCCAGTTCATAATGTTCCCTGCTTGTGACATGTCCTGTCCCTTGCCTTCTCTACAGCAGTTTTGAATAGGTTATTTTTAGTCTTATTATATTTTGTCTTGCTGCCTGTGCTTTCAAGCTTCCCTCTGACTTTAATTAAAGTGTCCTTAGGCTTGTGCATGTAAAAAGCTAACAAGTTCACCCAGTCAAGATCTCTCCTAATTATAATGCAAAGTAGGAGTTCAAGTGAGGAGAACATCAAACAGTTTTTATGTGACATATGAGAGCTTGACACTGTATTTTGACAGGCCTGTTGCAGAATACACGATGCCACTGAAATACATTTTAAAAGTAATATCCCAGCTTACACATCATCCACAAAACAAGCCCATGGTGCAGAGAGTGAGCTGTACAACATGCTGCACAGAGCAAAAGACAGTGTTTGGCGTGTTATTGATGTGTTATATAAACAGTGGCAAGATCCAAAATGCGACGACTTCTGGGTTTGCTTCCTGCATGTGGTGGCACTTTACAGACATACCAAACCCATGAGCCAGTTCTTCAAATGTTGATGCCTGCAATGCAGCTGCTTGATGAAAAGTGATGCACTGGACCTTCCCCATCATACAGTAAGCACAGCCTGCCACAGCGTGAGATAAACTGTGCAGCCTTTCTAGGAAGGAGTAGGGAAAACCATATTTTTTGTAGGTGTGGCACAGACAGAAGGCACAATACAATCTATTAGTCTAGGAATCTATGCACAAAAAGCAGATTATTTCCATCATGATCTCCTTTATAGAATCATAAAGACATTAAGGTTTCAAAAGACCTTTGAGATCAAGCTCATCCACCCAGCACCCTAAAAGTTCATTACTAAAAGTGCCACATCCACACATCTTTTCCATTCCCTCAGGGATGGAGACTACACCACTGCCCCAAGCAGACTGTGCAAGTGCTTGACAACCTTTACCATGAAGAAATTTCCCCCAATATCCAGTCTAAACCTCCCCTGGCCCAGCCTGAGGCCCTTCCCTCTCCTCCTGTCCCTGTTCCCTGGAGCACAGCCCAACCCTCCCGGCTGTCCCCTCCTCTCAGGAGTTGTGCAGAGCCACAAGGTCCCCCCTGAGCCTCCTTTTCTCCAGGCTGAGCCCCTTCCCAGCTCCCTCAGCCTCTCCTGGGCTCCAGCCCCTTCCCCAGCTCCGTTCCCTGCCCTGGACACCTCCAGCCCCTCAGGGTCTCTCTTGTCCTGAGGGCCCAGAGCTGTCCCCAGCACTGGAGGTGCCTCAGCAGTGCCAGCACAGGGGACGGGCACTGCCCTGGGGCTGTGTCACACCCTGGCTGGGACAGCCCAGGGGACATTGGCCTTCTTGGTCACATGAGTACCCTTCAGTCCATGATCACAGTAATTATTATCACAATAACCTGTAGGTTTTACTCTGCTTAGAGTTTTAGACGTGCTTAGAGGCTGTGAACCAAGCATATTGGTTTCATTTTAGGCTGCACTTCATCCACTCTAGACTGACACTAATCATGCCAAGTTGTTTAATTTTTTCCCACTGGTTGGAAGAGGAGTCAGAGGTGACTAGCTGATATAGCAATGTTGCAGACATAAAAACATGGAATTATAGAACTGTTTGGGTTGGAAGAGACCTTAGAGATCATTTCATAATTACAGCATGTAAACTAGTTGTGGAAGAAGAGAATGGGAGAAAGGAAGAAGGGAGGATGAATATATGTAGTACATATTATCAGAGCCAAAGCAGACACATGTTTCTTACTGAGAGCTTTCCTCTTTCCATGGAATGTTTGCTGCTGCTGCTGCTGCTAAAATCTGAATTTTCTTGGAAAAATATACGTTGGTTGAGGCCTTGAGATACTGCAAATAAGACTGAGAAACAAACTGAGATGTGTGAAGGAAACTTCAGTCAGAAGAATGAGGGGTTCATTTCCTGACATTATCTTTAGTCATAGCTCACCACCATCAGCAGTGTCGTGATTACCCTGCAGTCAGAGCAGACACGACCAGAGCAGGAGCGGGTGAGTCAAACCCTGTGGGGGTGTGGATGACTGCACAGGACTCCAGCATGACAAGCACCTTTCATCTCACCATTCATGGTGCCACTCAGCACTCAGCAGCGACTTCTGCAGCTGCAGGATCAGCACCCTGAGTGAGAAAAGAAAAATGCAAGAGAAAGAAGGAGCAGCAATGCACAGAGTAAGAGGCGAGGGGGAGAACGAACTCTACAGTGTGAAAAATAATGAGCAGTTTGTTTTATTAGTTGCACAGAGGCAACCACACATCCTTTTGGTTAAGGGTGACATTTCTGTGAGATTCTTAAAGCATTTCATCTGCAATTCCTGCATGCCACTGTCAATATGAGAACAATGTTAACAGGAAAATTATTTCACCCACTATATTGAAGCTTAAATATTTAAAGCAGCTTGATTTCAGAGCATCTGAACTGCCAAACACTCACTTGTCTGAGAAGAATTTAGGACTGAGCAGCAGAAGTTCTCTGTACTGCCTCACATACAGGCCAAAAGGAGGCAATAACCACCAAATTTTCTTTCTGCTCAACCCTGCCTGAGAAAAGCAATGATCTCCTCAGAAGCGAATGGAAATACAAAATATGCTCGGAGGCAAAATAATGTGCAGAGGCTGGAAACACCGTGTCTCATATCTTAGAGCGTCTTAGGCATCCATTTATTAGAGCTGCATTTACCTAAATGTGTTTGAGCGTGGATTGTCTTGTAAGGAGGGGATGTCAACAGCGCTGCAGTGATTGTAACAGCCACAGGGCCTCCCTGAATGGCACAGCACAACATACTGTACTTAATGTTGACACTGTTCAGTGAAACAATTATTACAATCAATTTGACTTCTAATGTGACTTCTCTTGTAAATCTCTGGGTCATTAACCTTAACAACATCAATGTACTGTCAGTATCCAATTCCACCAAATTAGTGTCCGAGGTAATAGGAGAAGGAATGTATTAATGTGTTATCGGTGACTAATAAAGACAGCAATCCTCTAATGTGCTATGAAGAGCAGATGAAGCATGCAAGGGAAGAGGAAATACACAAAGTCAGGGCAGCAGACACCTTTGGTGGTGCATGGCAGGTCATCAGATTAGGTGGTAAACAGACTGACCTCTACCATTGAATCAGGAGGAGCAGGGTTGGGGATGGTCCACGGCACATGGCCTAAAGGCCAATTTTATGGGGTTCAACGAGGCCAAGTGCTGGGTTCTGCTGGGTCACACCATTCCCTGCAGCACCAGGCTGGGCAGAAGGGCTGGAAAGGGCCCTTTGGGAAAGGCCCTGGGGGTGCTGTGCCAGTGGCTGGACATGAGCCCAGGGTGCCCAGGAGGGCACGAGGCCAATGTCCCCTGGGCTGTCCCAGCCAGGGTGTGACACAGCCCCAGGGCAGTGCCCGTCCCCTGTGCTGGCACTGCTGAGGCACCTCCAGTGCTGGGGACAGCTCTGGGCCCTCAGGACAAGAGAGACACTGAGGGGCTGGAGGTGTCCAGGGCAGGGAACGGAGCTGGGGAAGGGGCTGGAGCCCCAGGAGAGGCTGAGGGAGCTGGGAAGGGGCTCAGCCTGGAGAAAAGGAGGCTCAGGGGGGACCTTGTGGCTCTGCACAACTCCTGACAGGGGGGGACAGCCGGGGGAAAGTCTGCAGCCAGGAGGACTCTTCATCTAGGTAAGAGATGAAAAGACAAGAGGATATGGCTTCAAGTGGCACCAGTGGGAGTTTAGATTGGATATTATTATTGTTATATTATTAATGGAAAAGGTTGTCAAGCATTGAAAGGGCCTTCCCAGGGCAGTGGTGTAGTCTCCATCCCTGAGGGAATGGAAAAGATGTGTGGATGTGGCACTTGGAGACACGGGTTAGTGGTGGTCTTGACAGTGCTAGGGGAACAGTTGGATTTGATGATCTTAGAGGGCTTATCCGAAGTTTTAAATTTTCTTTTCTGGGATTCTGCATTTCTATATGATAAATGAATTGTGCATTTCCTTTTGGAGTGGTTAAAAGAGCTTTTTTTCACAGTTTTATTTCATGTTCCAGTAGATGAGAAGCTGCACCATGTGAAATCATCTGGTTTTACTAGAATGAAAGGGATAACACCTAACTGTGAAAATATTAGATTTTTTAGCCTCCATCATGAACCATAAGGTAGCTTGCACTTCAGAGAACTGAAGTTATGCTGGGCTGATAAAAACAGACTTTCCATCAGTGCCATCCAATTTCTCTTCCAGCTGGCAGGCTCTAAGTGACCTGTCCCAGTATTGTTTGAGACTGCTCTTTTTTGAGACTAGAGGTGTCACAGCCCATCACATCCAGCACCATGAAGGGAGTGCTCTCAACCCAGCAGGAAAGAGAACACCAAGGCTCTGGAAGGAGCTGGGAATCCACTGACAGGAAGGAACACCCCATTTGAGGGTGACTCCTGCCAGCTTGCATTAGCAAAGAGCAGTGGGTGAACGTGGCATGACACAGGCACAGTTTGGATCCTCTCTAATGCCCTGAAAAATCAGCCTTTACCTGTAATTACTGATGGCCAATACATTCCTGTTCCAAGCTGTGTTCAGAGGGTTGACGTGGCGCGATATTTCAACAGACATCACTCAATAATAATAATAAAGAAAACCTAAGAAAACATTGTATTCATTCTATGTTCCCAAAGTTCTTAAACCAAAATTACAAATTCAACACCAAAACAGAAATCCTTTCAAATCAAACTTTCAAGGCAGGAGAAAAGGGCATGAAGAACTAATAACAAGTTTAATTAGGAAGGCAATATTTCTTGAACAAAGTAAATTAGGCACTTCATTTGGGGATTGGCAGGATCATCAGGTTAATACCTTTTCCTATTAAAAAAATGCTACAGGATTTTAAATTGTATCCTATAATTAGGATTCTTGTCTTCAGGCTGAAAAACATTGTTCTGTCTTCTGGTAAGGCACTGCCCCTGATGCTTAATCTCTATTCTGTAAATTCATACACAAAGGTAAAGAAAAATCAATAGTAATAATAAAATGATTCTTATATTTTGGAAAGCTGTTACTAAATGTATAAAAATACAAACAAATGACTAAACCAAGTTTTATATTTGTAAGAACTTTTGTCCTGCACTGTTGGTCAAACCCCAAGGTTATTTATTTGCTAAAAATTCCAATTTTCTTCTACCATGGAAACTTGATGAAACGTGTAATTGAAAACTCATAACGAGTAAAATTTTAACCACCTCTATGCTCAAAAAAAAGAAAAAAGGGAAAGACAAAAAAAAACCTCTGCTGTGATAGCCTGATGCCAAAATTATTGATGAAATGCATGTGAGGCTTTTGCTTGCAGTTAAGCTTACAATTAGTCTCATCAAATGTGATTAGTTTAATCTGACCAGTCATCTAAGGGATAGGTGACTAAACTGAGATATCTAAATAATCATCTTTATGGCCAATAGCTTTAGATAAATACCCTGAGGTGCACTGAGGGGCAGAAGGGGTTGCAGTTATCTGAGGTGGGTATAAAGCTTGGAGGAAAGGACCACATATCTCTCTATATTCATGGAGCAAAGAACTGAGATACCTACCTCAAAACTGATTAAATCTTTCACTTAAGTGTGACTAAATCCAGCTGTGAGAAGAGTCATACTTCTGGTCAATTATCTTGTGAAGTGAGACAGTAGCATGCCACAGAGTGCTCTGGTGACAGTCACAGAAAATATGTGTACATAATTTAAAATAATACAGAAAGGGCAATAAATGATGGTGCAGACTTTTTTGTTTTATTGTGCTGCCATGGGTTATAATTTTGATTTTCTCCCTCTCCTGGATGCTGGAGTTTACCTGGTCTTCATCTTTCCTTCCTTGGAAGGAATTGTATTGTATTGTAAAAAATTTTAGAATTTTTTAATTCTACAAGAACACGGAGTTTGACACTTGTATTGTTTTGTCTTGGGCTCTGTGAGAGAAATGGAGGCAACAGCTCTGCTGCTCAGCAGCGTGTAGGCTAAGAACTGGGTTTATTTGGGAGGGTCTAATGATGAAGAAATTTGTGTGTTTTTCTAGGCCATGCTCATGGCATGGATTAGTGTTAGTAGCAGGTAAAAGTGACTATTGCACATTTGGGAATTTGTTATTGCTTAAGACCCAAAAGTGGGGGGACAGGGAGGGTGATACTCAGTTTTAAATTATATGAAGAAACAGTGAATTTTCAGCATGTGTACAGACTATAATTTTGACTTGTGTTTCTGTCACTTAGAGAAAACAATTCTGTTTTGTTTCATGGAAACTTATGTATGGATTAATTGATATGCCAAATGTTGTAAGTAATACCCAGTGCGTGATAGCAGTTTCCTTCAATATAATAATTTATGAACACTGGCTGACATTGCTTCTTGAGATTCAGCCTCTTTGTACCACTCAGCTGCAAAAAGGCCTGAAATCATTAGAAATGACCAAATAACACAAAGCAGCAAGTTCATGTATGCTAATCTGAAATGGCATAAACCAACACTGCTGCTGAAAGATCTCCCATCATTTATCCCTACCCAGGCTGTGTAATCCAGCCAACAAAAACCCAAGCACTGAACTGATTTAATTTTAATCATCTCCCTTAACCTGTCAGGGGAGCGTTTGCACAATGCTTGTGTTGGCAGGTGGAAAGAGGTGCCACAGGGACACGGGAGGGTGAGGGCCACTCCCAAATTCCTGCCATGGCTTCTGCACCAGCTGTGGGCACTGCACTCCCACCGCTACCATGGGGGTTATGCCTGCAGAAGCAGCTGCAAGGGAGAACTTCTCCCACCCCAAATATTGGCCAAGCTGCAACTTGCTGTCTGCTCAGAAGAGAAGTGGACTCTACCAGCATTGAATCTTCAAGGCCAAGAAGGGCTGCTCCACTGAAATAACTCCATTAGTTAAACACAAATTAGTGGGTTCCATGCAGCAGCAACTGAATACATTTTTTATTGCCTACGTTATGCCAGAGGTCAGACTCAATGAGATAATCCTCTTTTATAGCCTTAGAGTGTATAAAACCAGATAAAATTAATCCAGAGGACACTCTTGTGCCTGTTGATGCCTAGCAAGATATCTACTCTATCTGACTTTTGGTATTTGGGGTCATTTTAATTCACAGCCTTTTATTTTTCTTCCATTATTGGATTTTCTGTCCTTGCAGCTCTCAGCCTTTATGGCTCATAGGCAGAAGTAATGAGTGAGTAATGTGAGCAGCATCTTTCTTTGCCCTCCCTGCCAACCTGGACTGCAGCCACAGCCTCCTTAGTTTTAAGGGATTTTAATTTTCTACATCCATGAGGACAGTCAGAACATTTCCTGGATGGAATACAAACTACAACACACAGGTCAGGGGCCATTACTCTACTACTCATTACTCTGGGAGAAGGAGCCCACATAGGTATTGGGCCCAGCTTTCCTGTTTTGGATTAGTCTGAAAGCAAGATTTTCATCTCCATCATGGTCAAAAGTTTGTTTAATGATAAATTTACTTTTGTTAATGTGGGCTGAATGTGACATTTTGTTGTATACTTGCACCTCATCACAGTAGCATATGAATAGTAATGCTTGTAACCAGGTATTAGTTATTTTTCTCTTCAACTCTCAGTAGACATGAACAAGTGCTACTTTTGTTGATTTGTTGTTTTTGTTGCATTTTTTTACAGAAATCAAGGAATAAGTGTCTTGCCTCATAATACATTTTAAGTCAGTCACAGAGTTGGGAACAAAGTGTACGTGAACTTGATTCCCTGTCTGGATCTGTAATCAAGGCACCAACTGTAAGTAAATTAAAACCTTAATACAACAACTGTATGTGAAAATCATACAAGACTTTGGGTAGATGAAGCAAAATGTTTCTGGAAGTTTCCACGATACATTTTTTTTAACTTTATTTTTAATTTTAGATCCTTCCACTAGAAATGCATGACCTATTTCCCAAGGACAAAAAGAAACGTGGACAGTCAAAGAATACCAACTCCTGGAAATAAATGAGAGGGGAGTCTTGGCTCTTAATTACACAGATCCTTTGTCACAGCTCAAGTGTGTTCTTTTGGCCTGAGAATGAGATGGTTTTCTTACTAAGTCAGGCACTGGCAGAGTTTTTTATCTTCATCACTTTAATGGAGCATGTCCATTATTCGATGAGTTAATTTCAGAAAGGGGGCCAAGTTTGGAAGGATTAAGTGCCAGCTAAAGAAACAAACCTATATTACTTGGGGAGGGACTGGGGGGGGAGGAAATTGATGCAGCTTTCTATGTGTGTGCTCATTTCCAAGTGCCTTCATGAGACATGACATGACAAAGGCTGTCAAGTGTTTAGCACAATAAATGGAACCACATTTTAAACACAATAAANATATGTATAAAATCCCATCTATACAGGCATACAGGCATGCAAACACAGGACTATTAGTGAAAATAATAAAAACAAAACAACCCAACAGATTTAAAGTTATTGCTTAGAAGACAGTACTAGAGGAAGATGTGTGCTTAAGGGAAGAAATCTTCAGTGTGGAGCTAAAGATAAGGGAAGAAACAGAAAATACCTGATGGTGAGCTCTACCCCTAAAGAAATGTGGAGGGTCAGACTGGTCTTCATCTCCTTGTGAACCAAGGCAACCACATTAATAACCATATTAAGTGGTTATGGTTATGAGATTTTTGTCTGCAACAAGGAGGAAAATTCTCCCTCTGGCCACTTGTTGGGCTGGTCCAGTGTAGCTTAGCAAAGGAAATGGCTGAGGGCCAGAGAAAAAGAACTTTTTTCTGTATCTTTGAGGATGATTCAGAGATGCTGTCTGCTTTGAGACTGCACAAATATCTTATCTTCCAAAAGAGCCCCACGTACAGATGGGATAAGAGGTCAGGGTCGTGGGAGGAGAAGCAGCAGGGGAAGGGAGCAGATTAATTTCTGTGGTGCCTACTGACAGGACAGGGGCAATGGGCAGAAACTGTAACACAGGAAAAGCTTCTTCACTGTTAGGGTCCCAAGCATGGGAACAGGCTGCCTAGAGAAGTTGTGGTGTCTCCTTTTCTGGCCATACTCAAACCCTGTCTGGACATGATCCTGTGCAACCTGCTTGAGGTGAGTCTGCTTTACACAGGGAGGATGGGACTGGATGATCTCCAGAGGCCACTTCCAGCACCAACCATTCTGTGATCTGTGTCCTTGGAGAGAACTTTTCTGCACAGCTGTGCTGCTTATTCCTGTAGGCCCACAACCCAGAGAAACAGCATTTCTTATGATCATAATTCTCCCCCCAAAATGAGGGACAGGAAATTCCCAAAGCTGTGGTGGAATAGACATATTAGAGGGTTTCAATATGTGCTTATGTCCAGGTCGGATTACCTCATCACCCAGTTGAGAGGCTAGAAATGCTGAAACTGAAGACTGGTAAATATATTATTGAGAAGTATTTTTATGTTGCTGGTTCAGACAGAAAATAAGGCATTTCAATTCTCTGAAAGCAAGTGTTTTGAGATTAAATATCTATATGTGTGTAAATTTAGGAAAAGGTATGATTGATACACTTCTCTGGTCCTACCATCAGCTAAAGGGGAAGAAAAGATTCTGCTGCAAGCAGTACATCTGTCTTTATCTTCTACCAGTAAAAGGTTCCACAGGGAAACTTATAAACAATTCTGTAGGTTAAAAGGGCTCCAGGGTACATCTAACGTAACACTGATGGCCCAGACTGGAGAGCCATAAATGATTTCTCCCTTTCTTCCACATGTCCAAAAAGAAGTGCAGAAAAGTGTGATGCACCTATAAAAGCTTTGAAATGTGTGTGGCTTCTGAAATGAAGTATTTCCCCAGAATGCATCATGGAGTTTCATGGTAAAGAAACAGCTTGATACATTCCTAGTATAGAATGGAAAAGTTTTTAAAGCTGTTGCCTTCTCTGCACCTCACTCCCAAGGGGTACAAAGAGGCAAAATGGGCAATGGGTGTAATCTGGCACTCTCTTTCCATAATTTCTTTCTAATACTGACTTTGGGGCTCAGAGAGCAGAGGAAAGTCTTTTTCTATTTGAATCACAGAATCATAGAATGGGCTGTGTTGGAAAGCAGGATCATCTCATTCCACCCCCTGCCCTGGGCAGGGACACCTTCAACTAGTCCAGGTTGCCCTAAGTCTCCTCCAACCTGCTCTTGAACACTTAGAGAAATGGGACATCCTCAACTTTCCTAGGCAACTAGGGCCTCATTAATCCTCACAGTAAAGATTTCTTCCTAATATATCCATGCCATTAGTGTTGCACCATTTGCAAAAGATAGTCAAATAAAATATAAGCCTATCTGGCTTCTAAGCAGAAAATATAATCATGATGCTACATCCTTCTTTAAGATTTATGGTTTTCTTACTTTTATAGTATTCTATTTTGTGTGGCCTGAATGGAAATAGTCAGTAGTTAGGTCTCCACAGAAAATTTCAATACACTAGAAGTTTCCAGACTGACAGGATCCTTCAGTCACATTCCTTTTGGTTTAGTGAAAATGACATTTTCTGTCGTTGTTGAGGTAACTTTAGCTTTATGCTTTTCAGAAGAACCAATTTCTTGGAAAGGACTGGATTGAATGTAAATCAGTGTCCTGAAGCAGCTTGCAAATTTTCCAGACATCTAGTCTGACACTTTTAGGTTTCCAGGTGTCAACTCATGGGAAAAAAAAATAGCAGTAAAGATGCCTGAAGTTTGTAAACAGTGGCAAGAAGAACATCCTGACAGGAGGCTGTAATCTGGTCTTTTTCTCTTAGTTATTTGCTGAAGATTGACGTTTTTTCCTCCAGTCCCTTCTGTGAAAGGAGGGTCTTGCTCTGTGCACCACAAAAATATTCAACATTTGCCTTCAAAGCAAGCAAAGAGAAGCCCATGGGGCTCCTGCCTCTCCTGCAAGAGGGACCTGCAGAGACACAGCCCCACTAACAGAATTTGGTATTTCGCCCACCATTGCAATGTTGTAGCAGCATTGTCCATCCAGGTCTCCAAGTCCCAAAGATGATAGGACCCTTTCCAAACTGTGGTTAGTGTAAGAAGTCCATCAATGACCTAGTCATAGCCAGGAAGTAAATGAGTCAGGAGAGTGATGTGTTCATTCAAAGAAACAAAGTGTAGAGACTTTCTCAGTGCTGGAGATAGTTGTGTGTGTGGCCTTGATGTTTGTCAGGGGGATCCCAGCACTGGCTGTGACACAATCCTACCTTCAGGAGGTATAGAAGGACAACATCCAGCTTGTCTCTTCAACTGGAAGAAGTAGGGATGCAAAGACACAGCCTGATACATCACAAACCATGCTCGTTGCAGGTGTGTTGGACTAGATGGTCCTAAAGGGTCCCTTCCAACCCAAACCACTTTGCAATTCTATGACTCCATGCTTCTGTGATTCTCTGATTCAATTGAATGTGCCTCTTTTCAAAGTCTAACGAGTTTTTCTGAGTTGCTGCACAAGCTATGCCTTCAGCTTGCAGCCACTATCTTTAACTAGCTTTAACAGACCAGGGATTTTGCTTACAAATATTTCAACATAAGGCTTTTCAGTTGTTATGAAATGAGTCAAATGTGACTAGATAGAGCCAGCTGTCATGCAAGCTTCTCCCCATGCTTTTGCCAGGCTGTCGCTGTGTGCGGTACCTATATACCACCATACAGCATCTTGGCTGTTACAGCTTTGCATAGCAGGGCTGAAGATACGAGCTGGCCCTGAATGTTTTCAGTCTTAAAGAGCTGTATTATACAGCTCCAAATATAGCAGATGCAACGCAATTGTCACCTAAAAGAAGTCATGTTGCACTGGTAAGTCAATGGTGTTTCTATCAGCTCTGGGAGAAGTTAGATCTTCCCCTTCTCTGTGCTATCTATCTGTCCAAATCCCTGGGAGACCCTCACCATACAGATTCACAGATAATATTTTAGAGCAACCAATTCAGCACTAGAAGTCTGGAAATGTTATAACTTTCATGATCCCAAATTCACAAATGGTGCTGTTTCAACGCTGTAAGTCTGGTCACATTAGGAGTGACCAATTCACAAATAGTGAGATTTATTGATTGCTCCAACAGAGTGAAGTTCAGAAACTGCCATTGATATATACAGTGATATCAGAATACATAAGCAATAGTATTATCAGGGAATAAAACTTACCCATTTGGCCTCTTTTTGGGAGAGGAGATGGGGACAGCCCACCAGCCATCCCAGGATACAAAAGTGGAGTCTCTTCTAAGCTCCCTTCCCTCTTCAGCTTTATTTACATTGTTGAGTGTGGGGAAAATCTAAAGTTTCAGCTGATGTCATTTCATATTTAGGTGGAGTTTGAGTGTCTTGAGTTATACATGTAAAGCATGTACAGATTTTACTTCATTAGTGTGCGCAAGGATGTACAAAGTAATATGTATTTTTAAGTTAATGAAACAACGTGGTGACTGGTTAGTCCATTCCTTTGGCTTAATTCCCATAAGTTCTGTTGTTTAAACAGAGCATGACTGCAACACCTCTGTTGCCACTCTGTGCCACTCCATCCCTTGTCTCATTCCTTTCTCAGGGAAGTACAACAAGCTTCTTGTGTTCCTCTTCCTCAAGTTGCAGACAGTTTGTTTCTGCTGAACTATTGCCAACATGGATTTCTCCTTCTTTATCTTTGTCTTACAGAATTTTTCCACAGAGTGTGAGTTTGGTTAATGGAAACAAACGTGCACATTTTCTGAGTAAGGAGCTGCATCACCAGGATTTTGGCATAATAAAGCACCATAATATACGAGCAGTTATAGGTGCTTTACTTTTGAAAAAGGGATTGGTAGAAACAAAAATTTTGATTTTTAGGCTGTCACCACTGGTTCAACCAAATAGTGAAATAGCATAAAGACTGGTGCACCAAGTCTGTAACCCTGTCATAGAAGGTCACCAAATTTGTCAGGCATGATTTTGCCTTTGTTGACTTTGTTACCAATCACCTCTTTGTTTTCCATGTGTATAATTTCCATGAGAATCTGCTCTATGATCTGCCTGGCACAGAGGTGGGATTGACTAGTATGTAGTTCCCAGGGTCTTCTGCTTTCTCCTGTTTAAAAATGGGGAGTATATTTCTCCTTTTCCAGCCATCAGGGAAATCACCTGACTGTCACAATTTTTCAAAAGTGATGAATACTGTTTTAGCAGCTTTATCTGCCTGCTCTCTCAGGGCACACTGATGAATTTCATCAGGTTCCACAGACTTGTGCAGATTTAGGATCCTGAGATGATCTCAGACCTGATCCTCTCTGAGAGTGGGTTTAGGTTCCTCATTCTCCCAGTCCCTGCATTCGCCTTGTCAGGCTGGAGCACTTGCCATTGAAGACTGAGGCATAGAAGTTGTTGGAAACTTTGCCCTTCTCTTTGTCCAAGGCAGCCAGGTCTCCTGCTTCCTTACTAAGAGACCCCCATTATCCCTGATTTTTCTCTTGCTTGCAATATATCCCTAGAAGCCCTTCCTGTTTTCCTTAACATCCCTGGCCAGATTCAGTCCTAAGTGGGCTGTGGCTTCCCTAATTTGGTCCCTAACTTCCCACGCAATTTCACTGTAGTCCTCTGTCTTGGTTTGAAAAGACAGGTGTCAGCTAAGGAGGGCAGGAGCCTCCCTTGAAATGGAAAATGTAAACCCTCTCCTTCCAAATTATTATAATTTTGAAATTAAGGGGGCTCTTGGGCAAAGATATGAGAGCAGGAATAACAGTTCTTTATTAGGAGGAGAAAAAAAAAAAGAGAAAAATAAAATGCAAATAATACAAAGTAAGTAATACAAAATAACCCTAACAGAGTCAGAATAGGACCTGACCCCCTGTGGGTCAGGGTGTTGCACAGTCCCATTCCATGGTGGCTGCTCCTCCTGCAGTGCCAGGGGTGGCTCTGGTGGAGCAGGGATCCTGGAGAAGGGTGGAGTTTTCCTCTGAAGGTCCAGGGGTGCTGGAGATGGGCCTGGTCTTCCTCTGGGAATGCAGTGGAGAAGAAAGCTGCTCGTCTGGGAAAGCAGTGGGAAAAGGCTGCTCTGGTTTTCCAAGTCTCAGATTGTATCCAGGTAGGAATGCTTGTTGCCCTCCCTGGGCTGAACATCTCCCAGTGGGATGATGGAATTTTATCAGTCATGCAGTGACACTCAATGGCCATTAACAGAAGATATTTTCCAGAGGGGGGATTGGTTGTGGAAGAGATAAAGAAAACTGCCCAATTAACAGAAGATAACTGCCCCACCACTAACAGATGGTGGTAGAATACACACCCCTGGCAACATCTTGCCACCTAAGACATCCTCCCTGGACACTTTTCCTTGTTTCCACTTCCTGAAAGCTTCTTTTTTCTCTCTGAGTTTGCACAGCAGTTCCATATCCTTGGAGGTCTACAAGGCATTTTTATGCAGTTTCCTTGGGTTTGAGATGCATTGCTACTGAGCTAGGAGGAGGGTATCCTTTAAATTCAACCAATTCTTGGGCCTGTCTGCCCTCCAGGGTTCATCCCTATGGGATGATAACCAGTAGATCTGTGAAGAAGCCAAAAATCTGCTCTCCTGAAGTCCAGGACAGGGAGCTCACTGTAAGCCCTTCTTGCTGTCCTGAGGATAATTTAGGTAAATTCAGGATTTCAAGTTCCAGAGCTGCAGTGGAGCCGTTCTCATCAGCATAGAGCAAAACCCCTTGCTTCCCTCACTTGCCACTTCCCCATGAACCTCTGAAGGCTGCTGAAACTTTTGTAGCAGCTTCCTGCTTGATCCTGAAAACCAGAACTATGCTTCATACACTGTTCATTCAGGTGGAGTGGGCCAAATCCCCTGCTGGTGTAAATGAGAGGCAACACTTTACATTACACTACATTTACATTAACCTCTAGGAGCTTTCCCCAGCAGGAGATGTCTCCCTTTAGCCTTGGCAGCTTTTAGAGTACACATATTAAAGAAAATAAAACAACAGCAACCAGGAAGTGCATGTAGACTTGCAGATTTCAAATCTTTTCTTACCCCAAACAGAGCACAAAGCGAATAAATGGCAATTTGTTGCAAGCAGGAAACAGTTGGTAAGTGTGTAGTGCTCATGATCTAGTGAAAGACATTTTCTTTTGCTTTGCCTGGGGAAAATAAAATAAAATAGAAACAGCTAACTAACAGCTCAGCCATTTTTGTCTACACCCAGCTGCCCTCACCTGATTGCATTATGAAAAGACTGGCTCACATGAGGGAAACTGCTCATTCCCAGGTTCAGCTTCCTCACAGGAGGGCAGGTTGAAGATGCTGTTGTTGTTTCCTTTTCTTCCCCTCTGAAGTGCCTCCTTCTGGTGTGTCAGCTTGGTGCTGCTCTTTTTGTGCATGTGGGATTTCATCTCCCTGCTCTGTGCTCCCTGTTGGATGTCTCTAATGAGATCATTTGGACTTTGGTTTCAGCTGACTCTGGTGTCCCCCAGGCTCAGAGGTCCAAAGAAAAAATCTAGGATAGATGAATCTTTTAATTTTTCTTTTCTTTTTCTTTTTTTTTATTTTTTTTTCACTTTGCTTGTTTTGTTGGGGCCTTTTTGTATGTTTTTTTTTTTTTTTGTTTGTTTGTTTGTTTGTGGGGGATTTTGGGAGGGTTGGTTAGGGTTAGGTTAGGTCTTTGTTTTTGTTGTTTTGAGGGAAAAAAGATTAGGGAAAAAGACAAAAAGAAAGTTTATTTTCATATGAAATAGAAAACTTGGCTCAACAGAAGTCTTCAAGTATTTAGGGGATGGTTTATTTTAGAAATCAGAGTTGGACTTTTCACTTAGTCATTGGAATACCATCATGGAATTTCCTTCCAGTCCACATTTTGTACTGCTTTTCTTTCTCATTCTTCCCTTCTCAAGCCACAAAAAGGTTTCTTTTTGGAGAAGGATCTGGGGAAATTAATGGTAGCCCTCCTGTCCAAGGAGTGGTGGGATGTTCCCCCCCCCACTCCCCATTCTCCCATCCCCTTGGTTCCAGACCTGTTGGAGAGTTTCTGTAAGTCAGTACTGACTAATGTCAGCCTGATTTGTCCTTGAACATAATATACTGGGGAGTCAATAGAGCCCTCATCCTCATCCCCAGCTGACAATGAGCCCATCCTGGAAGAGGAGGTGATAATTAGCTGCTCTGCTGACATCTTTAGAAGAAGAAGAAGTAGGGATTGATTGGGCTCTGTAGCCCAAATTGCCTACCTGCCTCTAAAAGAAAGGTCTGTGCATTTTTTCAGGATAATGCCAGAGGCTGATGCTTCTCCCATTCAGGCACTGTGAAGTGAGATGGATCTTGTGTGGTGCAAGCAGTGGTCCATTGAAGAGGAATTCAATAGGTGATCTTGTCTGGTACAAAGGTTGGTTTCAGCTCATGAATTATGCACGGGGCTCACTTGTTTTGATCACCATTTCATGCTCCCCTCTCACCATGGCTCAGCCAGCCCTGTCAGGGGGCAAGGACAGGCCAGTGTGACAGCCTGCAGCTTTGTGTGACCCCAGACCCAACCCCACCCAAGGATGCTCCCTCTCCCACCTCCTGCCTTGCCCAGCAAGCCCCTCCCCATCACCACATGCATTGGGTGCAAATGTATTTCAGAGAGCACAGGATGAAATGTCTGTGGTGCCATTTGGCACCGTGGTGCCAGTTTGGCACTTTCCATGAACAACAAAATCACCGCAAAAATTAAATATATAATGAACTAGTTTAGTGATCAAAGATTTTTTTTATTAATAAAATTCTACTTTTTTTTTTTTGTTGCACCTAATAAAACTTAACTTTTACCTCCAAAATATTTGTAGGTAGTGTTTATTTCCTGCCAACTAGCAATCGTGGCTAGAATGACATTATTGCTGGAAAATAGTACAAACCACAATGGAACATCCAAAAGCTTGGCTTGCTTTAGCCTGTTTTCTGCACAGCAGGCCCTGCCTTTAATATCACGTCTTAACAGAGAACAATTTCTCTGGGAAAAGCAATAATCATGCAATTTGCTCGCTGTGCCTCTGTATAGTTGCAGGCTCTCAATGGGAAAGGAAGCAAATAATTTGGATTTTTATTTTAATTGGATGTAGCACTGAAAGAAAGAGACATTGGTGAAACCTTCAGATGTGTTCATCTTATGTTTGGTTGTGGACCAACTTCCTTATGCTCAGAGACACCTCATGTTAATGATTAAGCTTCTCAAATGTGCAGTGTGGGAAAAGAGAGAAAACCAGATTTTTCCCTCAAGAATCCTTTATGAAACCCAGAGGGGAAAGTGGTAAGGCAGGAATGCCAACAAGGCAACTTACAGGTCATGCAGGTAACAGAAAACATCTTGTGCCAAATGGTCTCTCTGATAAGGTAGCTGAGGCAATTGTATTGATGCTCCAGATTGATGCTGATTTGGGTAGTGTAGGCTAAAGCTTTCTGCCTCTTCCTAAAAATTCAACCCCTTGATGTCTGGCACTGGGCAGTGTCCTTCAGTGATCACCCAGGAGATTCTTCTCCATCCCAGTCTACTCTGCTTTATAAATCCATTCTGACAGCTCACTGCCATGCCAGTGATTATATGCTTTCAAGACTATTTGAGCACAGCAAAGAAATAGAAATATTACAGAAAATCACCTTTGGGAGCACATAGCTGATCAGCATGCTGGATGTTAGTGGCATAAGTGGCATCTCATTGCCTCCAGCACTGGGACCATCTGGCTCCTGTGACCAAAGAGGGCTGTAGACCCTCACAGGGACATCCAGAGATGGAAGGGGAACACCTATGAAGGCAGAAATACTGGGGAAAAAGTGAGACCAACAGATGTGGTTAAAGTAATTACTGTAAAAAATCCCAGATACTTATTACATGCTAAAATACTGAGCCCTGCCTTATCATTCACTTTCTCCTTTTAAAGTGTGAATTTAGTGCTGTGTGAAGTGCCTGAGCGGTAGCTCTGGGGAGCTGAGGCCTTTGTCCCTAGGACAGAGGGAAGAAATTAAACAAGCTTTCCTTCACACAAACCTGCAAATATGTGTCTTCTCCAGCTGTGCAGCTTGCCCAGGAGCGACGGGGAGGAGAACCCCTTCCAAGTAAAGCAGCCAGGGGAATCCCACAGCTATTCTGGATCACAGAATCACAGAATAGTTTGGATTGGAAGGGATCCTTAAAGTTCATCTCCTTCCACCTCCTGCCTTAGGCAGGGACACCTCCCTCTATCCAAGGGTGCTCCAAGCCCCATCCAAACTGGCCTTGAACACTTCCAGGGATGGGGCAACCACAGCTTCTCTAGGCAACCTCTGCCAGGGCCTCCCAGAGAAGAATTCCTTTCCAATATCCCACCTAACACTGCTCTCTGTCAGTGTGAAGCCATTCCCCCTTTTCCTGTCACTCCAAAGTCCCTCTCCTGTAACCCGTTTACATGTAGGAAGGTAGCAATAAAATAACCCTGAAGCCTTCTCTTCTTCAGACTGAATGATCCAAATTCTTTCAGCCTTTCCTCACTGGAGAATTGCTCCGTTCCTCTGATCACCTTTGTGGATACACAGAGCCTGCAGCATAGGTGAGCAGCTAAGCATGAGCTAAAGCACAAAATAGTTTAAGAGCAAGGTTAGCTGTTTTTCCAAGTCAGGAATAACAAGCTGGCTAAATTTCTCCCCCCTGGTTCTGGTGGGTGGTTGAGCAGTTTTGGCTGGAGCAGATCCTGCAGGGAGGTTTACAAGGATCCTTCCAGGCCCTCACGATTTCACTGTACCCTGAGGGCTCGTTTCACACTGGTGTTACTTCCACCGGTGTGAAAACTGGTTATATTTGAGGGTGAAACACGAAGCTGATGCATTTCTTTTTCCAACACAGCTTATCACTGGTTTATTAGGTCCAGCAGCTGCAGGAGCTGGGCTGGATGGCAGCTCCTGTCGTCCTGGAGATGGAGCATTGCCATTCTGCTACCAGCTTCGCTCCACCCGGCCCTGTCAGCATCAGTCACTGCCGCCCTCCCGCACCCCTCTGCTGTCTCAGGCTGTCTCTTTGCATCTCTCCTCAGCACTGCCAGGTTTTCCTGCCGGCAGTGGCTGTGAAACACTGGCTGCTTGGGCCTGAGCAGAGCCCCATGCTGAGCACTGAAGGGCCACATGCAGCTCGGCAGCCGTGGCCTTGGCTCCGGCGCTGGGGAGCGGCGGCGCGGGCCAGGGCTGGCACATGGTTCACATCAAATTCCCGTGTTTTATTTTCCCTAGTTGTTTTATTAATGGCTGCTTCTAAGTAGGCTTCCTGAGCTGTATTCACAATGCACTTGCTGGTTTAAACTCCAGTGTGTTCACACCTCCAGCTGCTTACATGGATACTGCATTTCCATGCCGTAGTTGTCCCTGGGTCTGATTTTTGCTGACTGGAAGCTTGTATTTATTTTAAATTTCCACCAGAACCACTGAGGAGTTGTATGAACACAGGAAAGCAGCCACCATAATGGTGTAACAGTGTCACAGTGTTGTTTTAATATCAACAAAATTAAGATAAAATTTTGTTTCTTATCCAATATCATTTTTATAAAAGGAAGTTATTTCCCACAGCTTGAGTACATCCTTTGGTTTTGTGCTACCTTTTGTTTAATTTTTCTGCTTGAGATCAATTAATTTTTCCTTAGATCTTGTACTAAATTGAGCAGCTGCTTTGCTTTCTAATTGGGATATTGAGTGGAGGTTTTCAGAGCAGTGGGCAGCCTTGGCTAAGGACAGCACTGTGCCCTTTGGCCATGAGGCACTGGATTTTAACACTTCCATATAACTAAGACCTCCCTTTAATTAAATTATGGAGAAGACTGAAAAATCAGTCATAATATGTTAAATCCACATCTAATGGAGACGAATCATAGGATCATAGAATAATTTGGGTTGGAAGTGACCTTAAAGATGATCCCATTCCTACACCTTGGCATGGGCAGGGACACCTTCCACTAGACCAGGTTTCTCAGAGAATGGCTCTTACAATTGGATGTTATAATACATGGCCCAAATAACATGCTGCCCTGGAAATACTGGTGAACTCTGTTATGATTTTATGATGCCTGACCCCTTTGAACTTTATACCTTGCAGTCCTTGGAAATCTGATATCTGAGGAGATTCATGTCTACTACTTAGAGCGGTGGCTCCTTGAATTCTGATGAGCAGTCTGCTTGTCTCCAGCCTATAAGTTTGTTCTAAGTAAAAGTAGAACTCTGATTAAATTCTTTTTTGAATGCTGGAAGGTTTTGTAGCAGTTGGCATGGAGACATTCCAGTGACTGAGAAAGGCAGATGTGTCTATCAGGTTCACGATGCAGAGGGGAAATGCCTGTATAGAAATGAATGTGTTTGTTTGTGACACTTCAGGATCCTTATTCTGAATAATAAATTCCTTAGAACAAAATGGGAAAAGTTCACCAGACAATATTTATTTACCTTTTCCTGTTCTAAAATCATAAATTTCAAGACCAAGCAGAATGACGGGGTTCATCTTCTTCTTGCTTGCCACAGAATGTAGAATTACTCAATATTTCCTACACCAAACTCTGCTATCAAAACCTTGACAAAATGCCCAAAAGCATAGATCTCCCTTATCCTGAGCAAGGTATTCCAGTGGTTAATTACCTGTACATGCTGTGGGTAGAAACTGACCTTTTTAATAAGTGAAAATGCTGTAAGAGTCAAATTTTTAACTGCACTTTCCCATTCATTTGTTACAGAGTCTTTTGAAGAGGAATTTCATGTTAATTTAGTCTTGCGTAAATTTAATGCTTGGGGAAAATAGGAAGTTAATAGCACTGATTTCTTCCAGGTGTACAACGAAAATGGATTTGCAACATTAACTATGCTGCTAGTGTGCAGTGTTTTAGAAATATGCTTCATTTACCATTAAAATGAATATTTTAGCGGCAGAGGTGAGCACAAAAGTATATCTGAGCATGGCAGCACATAAAATAGAAGCTTTACACCATCATCTACTGTCAATGACTGCTGTTCCACACCAGGCACCTAATGTGAGAGTCAGACACAATCATCATTAGGTAGAGAAGGGCTAAGAGGAGTTTTTAAAAATATCTAGAGGAAAATCGGTGTGCAAATAGTCAAAGATCTTAAAAAAACAAAAACAAAAGAAACACAAAACCACAGAACAAAATGAAAATTGTAATTAAGAAAAGTATCTGAAATAACCAACAATCCCCTTGCAAGCAGGAGGGTGAAGAATTTGTAAATTATTAAAGTACCTTGCACTATTCTTTCTGAAGTAAAATGTTGCTTAGCTTTTCTACCATCAGATAGCTCATTTTATTGTACAAAGAAATGAATCTACACTACATCTCTGCCTAGACTACTACACTTGAATGAGGTCTGATAGCTATGCTAATTGCATCTCAAAAACAAAGGATGTGACATTCAGG
The DNA here is from genome assembly GCA_013400575.1 of Peucedramus taeniatus. Lineage (NCBI taxonomy): Eukaryota > Metazoa > Chordata > Aves > Passeriformes > Fringillidae > Peucedramus > Peucedramus taeniatus. The sequence continues at coordinate 80,802 of WBNO01008491.1, read as the reverse complement.
CATGGCCACTCCTGTTTCTCCAGTCCAAATGAGCAAGTACCTAATCAGAATTGGTTAGTAAGTAACATTTTTACACTGAAAATTAATTTTTAAATCGGAGCCCTTTGCATGCTCTTTATTACTTATCCTCTACTGAAATTTCAAGTAGAAAAATCAGTTTATTTTGGAAACTACACAGGTGCCATATTAAGAAATGCACAGTCTGAGAAAAGCAGTTTACAAATCCATATGGTCTATTTGGATATTGAATGAACCACTAATTATCCTGCAACATGTCTTACCAGCAGATGCCTAAGGAAAAAATGTAGGGAAAAAACCCATTCAGCTTCCTTAGGTACTTTTTGAGCCAGACATAGAATCTACATTAGTTTGTTCAATAGCTATCAATGGACCTGGAAAACACATAAATAATTAGGATGATTTATCTGAAAATAGCTTATTTTACACATCTGTGACTTAATATCTTTGGGCTACGGATAGAAAAGAAGAAATAGTATGAAACTGATTAAACATAGCATCAAATCCTATGATGAATAATTATTTATGAATATTAAATAGGAGACACCAAATAATAAGATGAGGCCAGGAAAGCAGTGTGTTAAGGAAAGTTCAGACTGATGAATAGGACAAGAATTGCATCTTGGAGAAGGAAGCACATAAACAGAATCTCCTGGAGAACATGTACAACAGAACTGATTGTGGCCAAGAACATAAAAGATTTCTTAGAAGACAAGGTTTTCTCGGAACTCATTTAGATAATGTGTTAAACCATAAAATTAATGCCAGCTTTGCTATACATTTCACTAGGAGAGCAGGAAAATGTTCCAGTAAAAATCATTTGAGGCATCTTTGAAACAGCCATGTCAGTTTGTAATTGTGTCAGCTCTTAATCCTTGAGAGAAATGGATGGAAACTTTTCATCTTTCAAAGGCTGATGCTGTTGGTGAAACCTCAGCTGTGTCTACCCAAAACCACCATGGCAGACTGGGATATGACAGGTATGAGGTGTGATTGTACCTTTGGCACTAACAGGACACTTTTTAAAAGCCAACTAAGGATTCAAAGTCCAAATGAGACTTCTGTGATGTGTGTAACTAAAATCTTACCAACATTTTATTGCTGATGAAGTTCTGCAGGGATATGTTCAGTATTGTAATAGTTTAAGTAATTAATTGAAGTATAAAAGAGTAGATCTGTCTGCTAAGATTGAAAATGATGTGAAGGTGAAGAGAAATCAAGGATGCAAGCCCTCCTGAGGTTTAGAATTCAAGTTTATCTCATAAAAACTGGTGTAACTGAGGAGAAAGGACACATTTCAGTCAAAAGATTAGGGAACAGCTGTAAAAAACAAAAAGTCATCCATAAAATTTCACAATGGAGATTGACTGGTCCAACCCTGCAGAAAATACCTGTCATAGCAAATAGCAAGCTGAACAAATTCAACACCATTATTGGTGATAAAAAAAAAATACCACCTTACTGGGTTGCATAAATAGAAGAAATGAAGCTGTCTCATGAGCACTGTTGAAACGTCAACAAATGGACAATTTTGCTCAATTTTGATCCTCACAAATGGAGGAAGTTCAGAACCAAGTGGAGGCTGGAAGAAATTCAGGATAGGGTAACAAAAATGATCTGGGGTTTAGAGACTGGAACATCTGGGAAAAATTGAAACAACCAAAGTTACTTAATTTATAAAGAGACCAGGAGTAGACACCATGACAATTTTCAAGCACATAAAGAATACTGTGTTAGGAGGAAGAAGTAAAGCAAAAACTGTTGTCCTTTTTCCTAGGTGTGGGCTGAGTAATAATGAAATGGCAGCAGGATTTTTTTTTTGTATTATATTACCTAGGGATGTTGTGAAAGTCTTCAATAAGATGTTAGGAAAACATCTGCATGGATGACATAACAGAGTCAGTTCTGTTTGAGGTATGGGAATGGCCTATACAGTCTTTCTGTGATGCTCCTTTTTTTTTTTTTTTTTCTCTCAACTCTATAATTATAATGGAAATGGAAAATCAGGCATTCTACAAGAGAGAGGAAGTTGACAATTTCAGTGAGTCATTAGATCAAAGATGGATATCCTACATCTTAGAAGCTGAATATGATCCAGGACTTTATGCATGTTGCTTGTCACCCTACTGTATTTTGGGGATGTGATGTAGTTACAGAAGAAAAATAATTCATAGGAGAGTAAAGAAAGGTGTCAGAAAATACATAGACCTCACAAAGAAAAGGGTTTCTTATAAAAATGTATGTTCAAACTCTCTAGAGTCTATGAATGTTACTGAAGTATAATAGCTCAGTGAAACAACCCGTTGCCAAATTCTTAATTGAACTAATAGCTGAAAAAGTGGCAGTAGTGGCAATTAATCATAAAGGTTTTTTCTTGTACTTCTAGTTTTTTCAAGGGAAACAAGAGTTCCATAAGGTCAAATCTCCAACAAAACTACTTTTGTTGGGGAAATGTAGCAAGACCATTTGTCAACATTGAGAATGCTCATTTTGGCTGAAACTAAATTACCTAGGGATCCAAAGAATGATGAATTTACAGATGGTTGATGTCAAGGCAAGTTGCCAGATTCTTTTCCCTGGCCTTTTCTATAGGAACAAAACAATGTTGAATTGATACCTCGAGCACCTTTTCTCTTCTTTCCTCAATGCATCTAACAAATAACAGGCAAATAAAGTAACATATGGTCAATATAACTAAATAATCAGGGTATGTGATATACAACTCAGTATGTGCACATTTCTCATTATAAATGTTCTAATACTCATTTTTAGAGATGGTGTGTTTTGTCTATGTATGATTAATTAGAAAATAATTATCCTCATGTCTGAGAATGGGAAACAATAATTGGGCCATAAAATCTAAACAAACACAGAAGCCTTTGCCATTTCTTTAAATCACAACTAAAAATATTTAGTGCAGTGATAAAAGAGATCCTGAACCAGCCACCACAGGTGGTCAAGGTAAGCCAGCAATTATAACAGAAAATACTACTGAGTAAGAGGTATACTGACATCCTAACCCCTCATGTTTCTATTTTTGGTGTAACTTTCATTAGCATAACAAATAAAATAACTGCAATTTTATTATAAAAAGTAGCAAAAAAAAAAAAAAAAAAAAAAACGAAATTTTTTTAAAAAAAAAAAAAAAAAAAAAAAAAAAAAAAAAAAAAAGTTCTTTCTCTCCCCAGCATGGTTGTGTAGAAAACAGTCAGTGAATGAGCAGTCCTGCTGAGGGACTGTCCAGGACTAATTTTTTCTGACTGCACACTTACCCTGTATTTCTCCATGTCATTATATATCAATATTGAATCATAAAATGGTTTGGGATGGAAGGGATCTTAAATACCATCTTGTTCCACCTCCTACCATGCACAGGGACACCTTTCACTGTCCCAGATTGCTCCAACCTGGCCTTGGAAACTTCCAGGGATGGGGCAGCCACAGCTGCTCTGGGCAATCTGTGCCAGGGCCTCCCCACCTTCTGAGTAATGAGCTTCTTCCTGACATGCTCTATAAGAAAATGTCCCCTAACCTGGAAATATTTCACTCGCTGACACTGATGAAAATCTTGAAATCAGAACAGAAATACAGTGGTTACAAGTGTAACCCTCTCATGTGAGAGCACGGACACAACTAATTAGTTCTCACTGAGAGGCTTATGGTCTTCTCCATTCAGAAGACATTCCTGAAACCCTTGGGGTTGAGCCACATAATTACCTGGTTTGCCTTGAATCTGAACTGCTTCTTTTCCCATCTAGATCACGAAAGTCTATGAAATCATCCTCTAGAAGCCTATATATAAACATTGACAGGACTCAGTACATAATAGTAAGAACACTTAAAAATTGCTAGAATGGGAATTATGGCATACAGATACTCAAAATGTCAGCCCATTCCAGCCATTGGCATTTCTGGATAAAACAGGACTTCAAATGCAATGTTCCAGTAAGATTTTGGGAAGCTATATCCTTTTTTCTTTTCATACAATGTCTGTTTTCTGTCTTGTATACTGGACATGTGTGAGTGCAGGTGTGGATGTCTGTGTCTTTTTCACTAGAGGCAACAGCTTTTACTGTCGTGAGTAAGAAGGCTTGTGTTCCAAAGAAAATTTTAATATTTAAATCCAGTTCCAACTGTGAAGAAAATCTGCTGTTTCCAAGTATGGAATCAGATCATGAAACCAAGTGTGTGATTCCCACAAAGTTTCATCCTCTCTCCTTTCTTATACTAGCTCAAGGGAAAAAAAAAACCCAAAACAAAATTAAAAAAAAAACTTCTCACACTCAGAAAGGAACCTCACAAGGTGTGAGTGAAGATATTTAGGCACAGTCAACATCTCAAATGGCAGGTACATTTCATACAGTGTGTTTATAAACTATTTTGAATTTGGCCAAGCCAATCACCTAGAAAAACCCTCTCCTAATGAAAAATCAGATAAAACCTCCACAAAGAAATACTAATTTCCTGGTGTTCCCTCTTCTCAGGGTTGTGTCAGGAATGTCTGGAGTTGTCTTTATTAGGTTTGCTTCAAGCCTCTAAGATGTCCAGGGGGTCCCTCTGTTAACTCATTTTCCAACCTTCCCAGCAACCAACAAATTACTTACAGGCAGAAAGTGGAAGAGGATTAGGTGTGTGTTATGAAAGTGACTATTTTTTACCATGTCCTTACTTGGAACAAAAGGGATTGAAGTGAGCTGATTTTCATGAAAAATATCAAGTCTGGCACAGAGATCAGTTTTACTCATGACAGCAATTATCCATGACCTTCAGAATTAGCCCTGCTCTCATTTTTTCACATTTGGGCCTCATCTTACACCTAGTCTCTTTCCAGTTTCTTATTGATCTTGCTAGCACTTGAAACTTATTACAGCTGGTAGCAAAATAACTGTTCTTATTCCCTAGAACATCACAGCCTATTTCTGTGGGCAAGCCTTTGTTATCCTTCTTTTGCTCCAGACATGCAGTACTCTGAAAATACCACTTCTGCCTTCAAAACCAAACCCAGGTGTCTTTGTTGAACCCACTTGACCAAACTCCTTTTCACCTCTAATTTTAATTGAAAAAGCGGTGCCTCAGTGTTCCAAAACCACAATGCAGTTTTTCTCCTAAGCTTATAACTGAACATTTCTTTCTGTTCCCCTGCTCTGAAAGCCCAGTGTCAAGATGACCCAGTAAAGGCCCTGTGAACAATGTGGTTCAGAGGATATTCCACAGTGAATGGGTGGATATGAACTTTTGAGTGGGAGGCGTGTAGCCTACATAGGCACAGAACAGCACAGAAAAACAAGCTCTCCTGCTTAGCTCTCCCTTCTCCAGTTTTAATGCCTTGCCCTCAAACCTCAGCCCTCTTATCTGCTTTTACAGCTTCTCACATTGCCCCTGTCAGTTCCACTGAATAAATGATGTCATCCTTGTCTGCTTGAATGTTTACTTCTTTCTGCACTGCCTTTGGCACACAATACTCTTCCAAAAACTAATCCATCCTGAAAGCCATTTTTCTTTTCCTTCCGATCTACCCTCGAGGCCCGCAGTAAAATGGCAACTGCAAGTGGCGAAGCAGATGCTAAAAGCTTTTTTTAAAGTATCTGCCTCCTGAAGCCAGCTCTGTAACCTCAAAGGGAACACCTCAACTCCCAGTGCAGGCAGGGGAAGATCTAGGAAACTTGAGATAGGTCTGGCTGCATGCAGAAGGCAGAGAGGAGGGATGATTAGTGCTAGCTGCTGAACAGACCTGCCCAGGGCTGGTGAGCGTGACTGAGAGAACACCGCAGACTTTACGCCTTGGTTATCTCAGCCAGGGCCTCAGGCCCACCCCGCCCAGATCAAAGCCCACAGCCCCCATGGAAAGGAGCCAAGGAAACTTTTCCTGCACAATGGAAGGAAGCAGTAGCAGCAGCTGTGGCTGGTGCCATGTGTTTGTGCACCAGCTTGCTGGCCGCGCTCTTCCGCCGGCAAAGAGAAGCGACAGAGCCGCGCTCGGGTTTCTCGACGCCGGAGAACATCCAAGGCTTGGCCATGCTTTGAGACAAAGGAGTAGGGAAAACTTCCTCTGGCTCAACATTCCTTCGTCTGCTCAAACAGACGTGAAATAAAAACATCACCCTCCAAACAACCAGGAGAAACCAGGGAGGGAAAGACTTTATGTGTGAGTGTAGATGGAGCCTGACCAGGCAGAGGGGATGTGCTGAAATCTGGTGTGACAAACCTGGGAGCTTCTGAGAAATCCATTAGGTATTTGGGGTGAGGTGTTGGCTTGGAACAGTGTAACTTGCTAGGGACTGAGGTCACAGGATTACTCCTGTTTTCTCCAGGTTTATATAATTTGTCTTTTGAAAGAATGGAGAAGGTAACCAAGGTTTCAATTTCCTCAGTCTTTCTGCTCTAACATAGAGCTACTTACTATTTCTGAGTTTACCACTGCTCTTTGGAGGATTGTTTATTTTTATTTATACATTGTCTAGTATAATGAGAGTGTCACTAAGTGTTTTGGGAAGAATTAATATAAAATATATGACTAATAACAGGAGAAATGAAAAAAAAAGCTATGAATCTGAAGCAAAAAAGCTGCTTCTGTCCTGAGTGCTTGTTTCTTCTTTATGAGCCTGCTGTACTGTGTAGTTCTGTGCAAAGTTCTCAGTGTGGTCTTCATTTGACACAACATAATCTGAAAAAAAAAAAATAAAAAACATTTTTTCTTTATTTTCTTACTTACATGTACCAAAAAGCCACCAAGTGAGCTATTCAAATAAAATATACTACTTACCCTTAATTGAATTTACTGGTTTCAATATAATTGCAGATTCAGCACCATTATTTAATTTCAGGATTTAATGAATGTTGTCAGATCTCCTGAAGGGATACACATGAGGATGATGAACTGGCTCCTGGTTCACTTGTGCTGTGTAGTCTTAAATTTCATTTAACTAAAGAAAGGTTTCTTCCTTTGACCTGTATGACACATCCCTGAACATCTTTCTGTGTTGCACCTGTAGGAAAAGGATCCCCTGTGCATGCAGCCTCCTCACACCTTCAGGGTCATTGCCATCCTCTAATTCTTCCTTGCAGCTTCTGTTCCTCATCACAGAAGCAGAAGAGAGCAAGTTCTGCAGGGATTCAATTAGTGCAGTGTCTCCAGGTGTGTCTGCCTGATTGGGATGTCATCAGGTCTGCTGGGCTTGGGGTGGAAACACAGCACAGCCCCTGTTCCCACATGGAGGCATTTCCTGATTTATCAGTGCAATCACTCAAAGCCTCCCTGCTCCCCCCCCATTATCACACCTCCACTGTGCTGATTCATGGCCTCGGTTTTGGGAGGTGATAAGGGCACCTGATGTATGGAAACTCACAGTACTGCTGCACAGGACAGGCATGGATGGACTGCTGGATGTGATAATAAAGGTAGTTAACAAAGATTAATGAGGAAACATTTTTGAGCTATACCATGGGGCCATTCCCCATTTTTTAAAGGACACATCGTTATCAGTTTAGACATCAAATAAATGTTTGTAAAAACTTCTTGGAGTTCTGATGATAATTGAAGCTTGACTCACTATCATCTCTACGAGCAGCTAAACCAGTCAGTGTCTCAGAAAACACCCATGAATTTTTATTTCTCCTTCCCTTTGAAACCATAAGCTTTCCTAATTTTTTCCTTCAAAAAACAAGGAAGAAAATAAATATTCTCAAAGACCATAAATTATTTCTCCTAGAGTATTAAGGTTTTTTTTTTTCTATAACAATGTTATTAATAATCTAACCTGCTTATAGAAATGGAAGATAAGAACCTAATGAGAGAAGGTTGGGATCAACTATAGCAAATGAATTACTTCTTTAAAGTAAATTGAGCACAAATTATGGTATGGAATGAGGGAGCAACCAATTGCTCATCCTTTGCATCATGTTACACCAATACTAAAGAGAACTGGTTTAAACTTGTTAACTTAACAAGTTTAAGTTTAAACTGGTTAAACTTTTTATCTCTCTAATAAAAGAGATAAAAAGGAGGGGAAAAAGTATTGATAGGAGTGGATATGTGGAACAAATATAACTGAGATGTAAGGAGTGAAAAAAGAGTATTGGAGAACAATGAAACACTAGGAAGGTAAACATGTCATGCTGCTTCTAAGTCCAATTAAATCTTACAGATAAATTGAGAGAAGATGTGACTCTAAATTTGCTTGTAAGTTATAAATGTATGTTCATTGAACAAAATCTCCAAGGCAGTGCCAACCTAAATACCCCTTGGTGTGGAGATATTAGTTTGGATCACAACAGTACAACCAGACTGCATGACTCTGTCCCTTAGGTGAAGTAATTAAATACATAATTACACCGTTTCTGATTTCAGAGCTGGCTCTCTTGATGCATGCATAGCCTGCAGTCATTTCACCACGCTCTTTATGCAGATAACTAGATCATGTTGGACATATCTGTTGTCCATTTCACTGGGATTACTTGGAACTGATTGAAAATCAGAACCTTTTAATGAAGAGTTCAGAAATTTAGCAGTCAGAGCTTGCTACCATAGTGAGCCTTTACTATAATGATAAAAGAGGTTAACAAATACCAGTGAGAGCTCTGGGGAAAACAGGGATTTATTTACCCTTCAGTCAGCCTACGAAAACAAGGAGGTGTTTGTGTACAGCAAGCACAGTTTTGCTGTGTTTACTTCCATTTCATCACACACTCCTTGTTACTCAACAAATTAAACCAACTACAAAATAATTTAGAAATAAAGACACTTGCTTTTAATGGGTTAATGTCAACGAGTTAAAAAACATCTGCAGTAACTACTGGTCATAGTTTATGTTCATAGAATATCCTGAGTTGAAAAGAACCCACAAGAATCAAGTCCAGCTCCTGCCCTGCACAGACACCCCAACAATCCCACCCTGTGCATCCCTGGCAGTGCTGTCCAAAGGCTCCTGGAGCTCTGGCAGCCTCGGGGCTGTGCCCATTCCCTGGGGAGCCTGGGCAGTGCCAGCCCCCTCTGGGGGAAGAGCCTTTCCCTGATACCCAACCTAAACCTCCCTGGCACAGCTCCAGCCGTTCCCTGGGGTCCTGTCACTGGTCACCTGAGACATCAGTGCCTGCCCCTCCAATTCCCTTCATGAGGAAACTGCAGACTGTGATGAGGCTTTTCCTCCCCCTTCTCTTCTCCAGTCTGAATTGCTGCTTTTGTTAAAGAGGGTGCCTATTTTCCCTTCAATTATTTTCCAAATGAAATATATTTGAGAATCACAGGAAACTTGAATGTGTGAGGAAGATCAGCAAACTTCTGTAGATAAAAGGAATTAAAATTACCAAGCAGAATCTTACTGTTATCTCAAACTTCCTCCCCCTCCTGTTTTAATCACAGCCATGTAATCCAGTACTGCCAGCAATAGTTTGTTGGGTGCTATCATCTCACCTTTTTGGAAGCACTGGACAGATGTGTTTTCTGAGGCACTATCTCAGCTCAATCTTATGCACTTTTGCAAAGATTTTAAAAGAACTTTTCTTGGATGAAAGGAGTGCTGATTGTCTCTTTCATCGTTAGCTGCCAGTCTGTAATGATCCGAGCTGAAAGCACTTCCCTGCCTGGGAATTTGTTTAAATTTAAAATTAAACTGTAACTATGACTTGAGACCCAAAGCTGATGCTGATGAACTGTTTTGATGCTGCCACTCCATCATTCAAGTATGATATATGTTGCCTTTGTACTGTCTTTCCCCAATCCGTGTTCTAGTTGAGCATCAACCCTGTCTCTGACTACAAATAAGGAATTTTTCTTTTCTTGCATCAGGTATTTTTCTATAATTGCATATCCCCCATCAGTGCATATCCCAGCACTGATGATCCCCCTCATCAGTGACAAGTCTTTTCTCAGGGAGATGCCTGCCTTGAACATCCCTTGGAAGGATCTTTTTGTGGATTTGCAAGCAGAGTGCTGTTAACCATTGTTTTCTCACAGAAACTGCTTTGAGTGTTGGGTTTAGTGTCTCTGACACTCATGATCTATCCCACAGGAGACATAAAAGTGTCATTTTGGGTAAAGTACACTGCAATTTTATTACAGGAAGCTTTCTATGGTAGGTTTTTCTGTTGTTACCAAAGAAAAGGAATTGAAACCCCCTCCTCGGGCTTGATTTTTTTCTGAAAGTTGCTCTAAAATTTTCCAGTAAAACAATGTAATGGAATTAAGGACCATGGACCCATTTAGGAACCTGGCATCTCAGCTGGTATATGATGCCACTGATATACAGTGTCAACTCTCTTAGGACTCTTCTTCACTTTGGCTGTATTTCTGCTGCTTCTGACCTGCTGCTGCCTCTCTTCTCCAAATTAGAATATAATGTCCCCCAGAAGCTCCACTGAGTGTCTCCTGCCAAGCACTACCTCAGTGTTGAGTTGGATAACAAAATAATAAATAAATAAACAAATATGTTTTATTCAGAAGATCTGATGGGTTTTTACATATTTTTGTGTCTCAGCTGACCCTGAGTAAATACAGATTCTCTGATCATAACTTCAGCATGAGCGGTCCCAGCTGTTTCTCTAAAGCCTGAAAGGGATGACTTGAAGATCACAGACAGAAGTAGAAAATGGGAATAAACCCAGAAACCCCCACAATGTGAAGAAGCAGAGATAGAGCTTCAAAGCAAGAGTCTATTTGGTCCTGTATTTCTACTGCTCTTCCAGTGCAGTTGCTTTTTATCCTCCTCTACCAAAGAATCATACATTGCAGTGTCACTGCATGAGAAACAACTCTACACTGTTTGCTTGACCTGGGGTTTCTTTTTCTGCTTTTACAACAGTCAGAAATTAATGCTGTGGCTGGTGGCTGGGTGCTGTGCAGTTGGCATCCAGCTGGGTGCTGCTCTGGAGTTCCCTCCTCCCCTCTCTCAATCCTTCTGATGTATTAAAATCTGGGTGTTTATCCCAAATCATCAGACTGTGTCATTTAACAGTGTTTGGCAAGTTTTATTTATTAATTTTTTTCCAACAAAAGCCTGTGAGGCAATAGAAAAGTAAAGCGTAAAATACATTTGACTTAATTGGCAGCAGCAGACTGCATGCGTCAGAAGGAATTAACCTCCAATAAAGCAGGATGTGCAGGAAACACAATGTACTAGTTTGATATGGTCTTTCAAAGCTACCACTTCCTGAAACAGAGGCAGAAACACAGGTTGGCTAAGCCTGCAAGAGGCCTTTGGGTTGATGTGCGTGCAACAGTTCTCAGAGGTCCCACACATACCTCTCCAGAAACCTAGCGAGATGGAATTCAGGATCTCCAGCTGTGTCAGGGATTTCATACCCTTTTTCACCTTCACTGTTTGAATCCAAGGCAGATGGAACAACATTTATGCTCCCCCTCCTGTGATTCAGCCTCAATGTCCTCGCCCAGTCTATGATCTGAATATCGAAGCAGCAGGAGCAGACAGATATCATTTCTGGGACACCCTCATCAGTGAAGACATAAAGAGATGACTGATCCAAAACTGCACAGCTTGCATCTTCAGAAACCCACCCAGTGTGAACAGACATGTCTTGATGACTATTTATAGAAAAGAAATTATTTAATGGTTTTTCTTTTTCTTTTCTTTTTTTTTTTTTGAGTTAATGAAGGATGGACAGAAACATATGGCTGCAGTAAAGAAGGACAAAGGAACCTGTGCCCTGGTTAAAAGATTCATTTTCACTTTGATGTGTAAGTGACATGGACTCATTTTTCATGGTTAAAAGAAATAAGGAAAGAAGCTGACTTGGAGATAATGCCCTGTCATTAAAGTCTTGATAAGGATGTTCTCTCATACAAGTTACATACCTCCAGCAAGGAATTCACAGTGTTTTGGTAATGTTAGCAAATAGTCCTTCAATGTATGCAAAGACTACTCGTGGTAAACTGAGGCCTGGGGCTAGGAAGGTTTTGTGAGATTGTTTAAAACAGAAGCCTATTGATTCCTGTTTCCACTCAATAAAATAATTAAATTTCATCTTGGCTGATGGGAGTAGGTGTTGGAACTGGAAGTCAGGTTCATTCTTGTAAGAGTAATTAATCATCTACTTGATTTTAAAGTGTTTACATCATATTGATATCAGTGGGACTAAACTAAAAGCTTAAACATACATTCTTGTTTGTATTATGTCCTGAATTTCCATAAGCATGATAATGGGATTTTTCAAGTTAAGAAGACAGTGGTTCAGAACTCAGAGAAGTTGAGCCTCTCTACTCCCCTTTTTTTTTTTTTTTTTNTTTCTCCTTAAGAAGAGCAAAATCATTCTTGGCTGATGTAATCTGGACCCTCAGGGTCACCATGGCCATTCTGGAGGTGACATTTTGGCAAAACACCATTTGAAAGCAAAGCAAATCAAAAAATCTTCTCATTGTATCCTGAGCAAAAACATAATGACTGGCTCTTAGTCAAATTCTTCAATTTTTTATTTTATTCAGACTTTTACAAAAATCACCAAGACACAAGTTTTGGGAAGTTTGGCTCTAAAAAGCTGCTCCACTAAAACCATGGGCTCTTTTTGGGACATTTAGAAAAAACAGAGACATATGTGGGACTTTAAAATGGAAGCACCCAATAGCACTGTACAATCAGGATGGTATGGACAGTGTTTCTCTTGCCTTCTCTAACAAATGGGGTGCTGTAGTGGTTGTTCTTGGGCACAAGTTCTTTTCATCCCCATGGGAAGGTAAGATAACAAGACACCTCACAGGTATAGGTGTTTGATCCTCAGGTTATTGGGGGCAGGTGTTCAATCTGTCCATGAGAATCACAGAATCATGGAATGGTTTGGGTTGGAAGAGTCCATAATGATAATTTCATTCCAACCTCCCTGCCCTGGACAGGGACACCTTCCACTAAACCAGAAGCTATGGGATCAACCTAAACATTATCATATTATCTCTGCAGTAAATGAGGCCCAGTCCATTCAATCAGAGGGGGCATCTTCTTGAGTTCTCATCTTTGCAGGCAGGCTTCTGTACAACTGCTGCCTTTACTGCCAGACCTTTGCTGTCATTTGCTGATCCCTGACCAGAATTTTGGGAAACTGCAGCTATCAGTAATTCAAGCAAAGACAGTTTTACTTCTTGCAGTAGCTATCTATTTATCTACAGTTTAGAGAGGGAGAATTGAGGCCTAATGGTCACTAACTATGCCCTGATGGTAGCTGTTTAATGAGGATAAATGAGGAGTGCTGTGTCAGCTTAGACACTGGCAATAAAGTCCCAGTAAGCAAGCAGGCTGCCTCTTCCATCTTCTGTCTCAAGATCCATTTTTATTCTCTCTCCATGACCTAGATCTTCATATCCTCCAGCCTCCCCCTCCTTTCAGTAAATGCCCTTTTGTGTTTCTGAATGCATTTCTTCCCCTTCAAGTGGTGCTGTTTTATTTTTTCCTGTCTTCAAGAAAAATAAGCACTGTGCTCCTTTGCCACTGGCTTCATTACAGCTCTGCCACATTATCATTTGCTTCCCTAAGAGATCTCTCACTTTTCATCCCTTCTCTAACTGTGTTCTTGCCATGCTCTGAAAAGGCTCACCACCAGATGCTTTTCAGGTGCTCTCTTCCTTGCCTTTGCCTTGCAGAGGTTTTCACAGTTCTCACCTTTAAACTAATTTTGTGCTTGATGTTCTTGCTCTCTGAGAATATAAAGAGAAAAAGTTTATATTTGAAAAGTTTATATTTTTAAATACAAATTTAGATTTTATTTATGTTTATAAATTGATATTTTTAAATTTATATTTATTTATATTTTAAAAGTTTATATTTATAAAGTTTATATTTTTTTTATTTATAAGCAGGCAGGGCAAGTAGAAGACACCAAGGACTGTTAGGGTATACACATAATATTGTGATATGCCAAATCAGGGAGAGCTGGTGGAAGTTTTGCTCCCTTTGAGTCAATGACAAAAAATTATATTAATTTGATTGGAGCCTTATTTGCCAACAATATTTTTGGGACTGTTTGAGAACTTCTAGATATGATCATGCATGGGAGTGGGATGGACACAGGTAAGAAGTTTTCCTGCCTCATGAAAGATTCTCAGGGACAACCAATTAGACCTGTGATTTTTCCTGGAGCAGGCAACCTGGAAAGGTGCAGAGAGAACAGGGTCCCTGCTCTGTGCTTTCCACCACTGACTGGAGGATGTCCACAAGGGGATAAATCCTGTGAGGAAAATAGGTGCCATACAAGCTTCACCTATTTCAAGCATTGCAAAAAAAACTGGGCTTCCTATATGCCAGACTCATGCAGGACTGAGGCATCCCATGATTTTTAGGACATGGAATTTTTTTTTCTGATTATTTTTGTAGCACAACAGAGTAATGAGAAGTAGATATTGATACTTAATTTAACTTCCAGGTGCATAGAACACTCTTTCATCTTTTTCCTGAGGACTCTCCAGTTCTTTTACCCTCTTCCTTCCACCACAGCTCTTATGAAACTGTGATGAGTTGGCTACTTGAGCTGGTGAACCAGTTTCCAAACACTTGAGTCTTTAACAAAGACCCATTTTCTCAATGTGACACTTCTTACAGGCAACAAACAACAGGAGTTTATATTACATCCCTCTACCAGGAGCACTCCAAAGCCACTTTGGGATGAATAGTTTCCACAAAGAAAATGAAAGCGGATCTTTTGCTCCTGTAAACTGATTTACCACATTTGAAACTGATAGCACTGCTCTGTATAAGCTGAGAATGTGAACCAGCCTGTCTTGCTCTGTGTCACAAAGAAAGTTGGTTGTCATAATGAAATGACTTACGATTGCACTAACATTTTGTCAAAGTCCTCCTACAGCTCCTGTGGTGCTTTCACACCAGCTTTTCCTGCAGCTCCCAGTAAAAAATTGCACAGATCGTTTGATATGCCACTCTTCATTGTAATTTCAATGCTTGCTATTAGCTCTTAACCCCCCATGTTAGTGCACCAGTGATGTGGTTCATGAATTGTTCATAAAAGGCCAAACATATATTTTTTATGTTGACATCTATGCTTCCCTTTGCTTTCTAGAGCTTGCCAGATGGTGTGTGCTGAAGGGCTTTGAGTGGGGTCCTGTCACTGATCCCCTCAAGGTCACTGGAACATTTTTTTGACTCCGTCAGTAACAGTAGCATTGTTCTAAAATTATGTGCATGCATTGTGTTACAGAACACCAAATAATGCTGTCATGAGCTCACACAACTTGCACACAAGCTGCAGGCATCTCCACCAACCAAACTTTCCTTGACACAAAATAAGTTTAACTTATGAGATAGCTCAGGAGCCTGGTGGGGAATGGTACCACGAGAATCAGTGGGGTGAAGGTTGAGGTTTGTCTTCTCTCTGCCAGAAGAGGATGAATTTCCACCTTGGAAAGGCTCCTTATCCCAGGCCACACAGACATTCTTCACTATCAAAAGTGAATTAAGATCATAATTTGCCCCAAGGGCTATCATCTCATCCATACCTTGAGGCTGGAGTATGAAATTCCCTCATTAATTCCAACTCCTATGATATGAAGGATGGCCAAAGAAGGTTTGAGCAGATCTTCACAACAATTATGTGCAAAGGATGCTCAGAATAAAGAGGATGACAATCAGAAAACAACACTATTTCTCCATCACACTTGATGTTTTCATTATTTGCAATTATTTCAGGGCAGAGATTAATAGTGAAAATATTCTAATTTGGAAAACATTGAACTCTTGCAAACTGAGAAAAGATAACGATATCTCACTGAATGGGTAAGGTTGAAAGGGACCACTGGAGGACATCTGGTCCAAACCCCTTCTAAAGGAGGATTCCCTAGAGAGTTCTACTAATTATTGTGTCCAGGAAAGAAGACTGCAGTATCATTAAGACAAAAAGTGCCTAAGAAAAGTTGCACCCTACCAGAGCTTGTGAATTTCCTATACTTTGTTCCTAAGACTTCCTAAGTTTTTTTCTCAGAGACTCTCTAATTCTGTAGGAGCAGAGCTGGAGTAGTTACAGCTGCAACAGTGACAGAGGGTTCCTAGAAAAGTGTGACCCTTTGGCAGCAGTCTGGGGTGATGACCAGAGGATCCTCCCTGCCCAGGAGGAGGCTGGTGAGGAGTGTGGTCTTCTGGCACTATGTGGTGCCAGCCTGGTGGAAAAAAAAAGAGCACAGAGGCAAGAAAGGGTGAACACCTCACAGATTAAATATCTCATGCCTTTGCCTCATCCAGAGACAGAAACCCAACATCCCCAACTTTGTTCCCCTCGCTACCCCATGGCTGTGAGGTGGCACCACCAAAGCACAGCAAAGTTGTGCTGATGGGAGGTAAACCTCAAGAAAGAGCTGGCAGGAGGAGAGAATGGTCCTGAGATAACTGCAGCAGCAAACACACATCTTGACAGTTCACAGAAGTTTCCCAAGGAGCTTTACCATACACCTTACTAAAATGTGGTTAGAGTTGGAGACCAGTAGCTTATACATCACAGATTCTGATAAAAAACTGAGCAAAAATGTCAGCACTTTTGGAAGTTGTCAAAAGCTGGTGCTATGCATATCTCGAACAGAGAGAGAGAGAGAGAGAGAGAGAGAGAAGAGAAAGAAAATAAGCTCCGTCACATTTGAGATATTTGGAGCAGATATGCTACAGTGACATGAAGCAACAGCTGTCAAAACAGCAGCCAGAGGGGTTGTCTTTGCAGTTGGACGAGTTGGTTCCACCTAGGCAGTCCACCCCACAAAGCTCCAGAAGGGAAGAATGAGAGAGGACACTAAGTTATCTATCCTGCCTGGGCCTCACTGACTTCTCCAGGAGGCGAGATTTAATTTCCACGAGGTTGCTGAGCCACTGGTGGAGGTGGTGAACTCCCTCTGAGGAGGAGAAGGATGAAACCTGGCATTGCTGTGAAGGAACTCGTGGATGTTGAGGCTGACTGCCTGCAATGGCAGCAGGACTGCTCTCAGCAGCAACTTGGAAAGGAAACTTAAAACCATACAACGAGCTGTGGCCTGTGCCATTGTCACAGCGTGAGGCTCCACTGAACGGAAAATACCCCTTGGCCTTCAGCCCTTCCTCTCTGATGCTCGGTGAGGAGAGAGTTGGCTCCCGTCACCCCCTTGTCGACAGCCCAGCCCCTGGGACTGCCTTCCCTGCAGGGATCTGGAGAGGGATGCTCCATCTGCTTCTGGAGTAGAAATCCCACCTGGGTGGCAAGTTCTACCCTACTGGTGCCTGAGGACACGATTTGGACCAGAGATGTTTCTGTCCATTTAGTGATAGGCATGGCACTAAAGCCCCCCTCTGCCCATGGGGCCCATGGTACAGTCCATTTTTAACTTTTAAGGATATTCTGGGAAAAATTAAATAAAAGAAAAAAAAGAAAAAAAAAGGAAAGAAAGAAAATAAAAAAGAACAGAACCAAAGCATGTTTTTCTCCATTACCATAAAGAGGGCTTGTGAATGCATGGTATTAGTATCCCAAAAGCTATTAAACTCCTTAGTGATGGGAAACAGATGGAAAATAAGACAAAAGAATTCACAACTCATGTTAGACTGAATTGAATTCCTTTAATTTCACACAATGAATAACATATTAATAGGATTAGTTTTTGTTTGTTTGTTTTTAGTTAAATGCTCTATACTGTGCTAACCTGATTTGGTAGAGAAAAGACTGAGCTTTGTTTCAGAAAAAAAGTTTAAAAATCAGCATCTAAAATCATGAAGGAGCATGACATTAAAGCATGCCAGATGTATCTAAGCCTCAAAGAACATCAAGTCCATATCCATTTTTAAATGTACAAAAATGCTTCATGAATAAAAACTGTTACAAAAAGAACATTTCAAACAATGTACAAGTTTTTTTCTTGCCTCTATATTCAATAAAATACAAATACATTTTTTTGCTCTAAAATATGTTTACATACAATCAAAGTAGAACATGCAAATTACACTTTAAAAAAGGCTTTTAAAAACCACTTATGAATACAAACTAAAAATTAGCCAGCATGACTTATAGAACAATCTTGTGCCCCATATGTTTGATTTTTCTAATTTTTTTAAATACAGTATATGCATATTTAACACTACATCTGCATTTATTATTTAAGAAATAGCTTAAAAGAAGAAAGAAAAAGAAAAGTAAAACAAACCAACATGGGATTGAACTGCTTCCCCATGTTGTCCAATTGGCAGCTCTTTTCATGTTTTTATATTTTTTTCTTTTTCTTTTTTTTTCTATGTAGTGTTTTATGCAACCTAGGCAGGCATCTTAAGGAGATCTCCAATATGTCCTTTGTTGAAATGTGCTTCTAATTATCTCAGAACTGCTGCACCCCAGTTTTTGGATGATATGGAAAGAAGAGGCATTACAAGGGCAAGATGTTTATTTTTTCAATTCAGAAAACCATCCCAATTTTGTTTTTTAGATTTTTTTTGTTTGTTTTTGTTTTGTTTTGTTTCCCTTTTCCCTGTATTCTTTTAGTTGTTCTTCAAACTCTTCAGGATGCTCCTTTGATGTGCTTAAGTGCAGTCCTGATTCAGGGCTTTTGAAAAAAAGTGTTAGGGAAATCCTTGTGTTTGGAACAGTGATTTCTGTTTTTTTGGTGCATTATTGTAGTGCTCAGAAGCCCACGTGATGAACCAGCACCCCATTGCACCAGATGCTACCCAAATATTCACAATTAGAATATTCTATGTTCCACAACATTTCTGCCAAATGGGCCATGTTGTAGGATGCACAGGTATCACAGCTGATGATTATTTTTTCCTCTTTTTAATTTATTTTTTCCATATTTTTTTTTACAGTTATCCAAAAACATGCAAGGTGCTTCGCAGAAAATTTTAATATTGAAGGGCTCAAGAAACTGGCAGCATGAAGGTCTTGGAGACACAAGTGGTAATGTTTTTTTTTTCTTTTTTTTTTTTTTTTTTTTCTCTCTCCCTGAATATTTATCCCCATTTCTGGTTTTACACTGGATTGAGGAATAAAAGACCCACAGAGTGGATGCAAACCCGTGGCCTCATTTTATATGGCTCACAGCCACGTGATACTGTTTTGTGTTTTTATTGAAGCATGCTCAGATGTGTGCTAATCTGTGACACAGTGGAGGTGTTTGAAAGGTTTTTTTTTGGTCTTAGTAAGCAAAAGGGCTTTCACCCCAGTTTTATACAGTATTTGGAATTGTGTGGAGAGAATCTAGAGAGTTCCTCAGTAAATCTTCCTTGTGGTAAGGGAAAAAAAATCAAAAAGCTCATTACTGGAATATTGTTGGGTAATAAACGGCAGGAGTGGGATTTTAGCCTTAAGCCCTAAAACTAAATCCTTTATGATCTGCATGTAGTACATCGCCTTAAAATATTATTCTGTCAGCAACTTGCTTATCATCTTTATAGACTATGCAACATGCAGAACACAAATTCTGAGTGCCACCTAACAGTATTTTCAGTCTGCTTTTTATGACACTAACAAGCTACTCTTCCTGTCAGCCCAGGACCAGCTGCACAAGGGTGTTCTGTGGACAAACAGCCAAAGCTGAACCACAACACCATGCTCCACCAGCACCTTCCTGCCATGAAAAAACAAACCTTGAGCTTCTGGATAGAGCCCATCCCATGCTGAGAGCTTTTAGCTACCAAGTCCTGAACTTAGTTTCTCTAGGACAAATAGGACCTCTTCATGGTTTTGCTCAATGAAGGGTCTGTGGGGTTGTTCCCTCCAAGTGGATGCTCTCCTTAAACACTGTGCCTCTAGCAGCTTTTTGGATAGCACTTTTTGGAAGGATAAGAGCATTCTTTTCCCAAATCTCAGGAGCATGAGAGGCAGCAGCCACTCAATTATCCTTCCCTGGGGCAGTTTTATCCCAGCATGTCTGGAAAGGTCCAGCCCAGATCCAGCCCTTATGGGCACTCTGAGCCTCTTGAAGCCACAATGGATGTTCAATGACAGAATTTGTTGACTTCAGACCTTTTTTTCACTCACTCACACTGAAATGTCCTTCAAAGCTAGGAAGGACATCACTGGAGATAAAACTAAGGATAAGTTGTGTTCTGGCTTAATTTCAGCTACCTGGAATACCAAATTTACGATTCTTTTCTGTCGTTTTCTGTCATGTGACTGTCACCTACTTTCAAGCCCAAAGGAGATTGGGAATAAAAGATTTATAAATTAACTAAACCTCAATCCAATGCTTTTTAAGGAAGAAGAGAGGAGTTCAGTGAGGTTTAGGGTTTTTTTTTTCTGCAGGCCTACAACTTCAATCAATAACACTGTGCTAATTCAAGAGAGCTGAAAAGCAAAATTGGTTTTAACAGAACGAGCAACCAGCCAATTTATTTCTAAGCTGCATTAATTGGAAAACAAAAAGCACAAATAGGTATGATGAATGATGCAAAACAAATTGGAAACAAAATTCTGCGATCCCTCTTATCAGTTTTAAGGAGTTAGGACCTCAAAATTTGTTCCAGTCTTAAAAAATAAAAAAAATACATCCCCTCTTCCAGCTCCCCGACGCAATCCTATCCCCATATGCGTTCAGTTTTAATAAGCTAAGGTGCTATCACAGAAGAAAAATCAGTCTCTAAAAAACAACGAGTTGTATGTTTACAGTGTTCCTCTAACACCATAGTCTTGATATGATTTTCGTAAATAAATAACAGAATAGAAACACAATATTTTTTGTGGGGACTTTTTGTTGAGTTTGTTGTTTTGTTTTTTTGGTGGGGTTTTCTTGTGGTTCTTCTTTTTTTCTTTTTTTTTTTTTTTTTAGTGTCGTGCTATATGAAGCTTCCTTGGCAATAAACCAATTCAAGATTTCTCGAAAAAGGGAATAGCATTTGGCTTGTGAACCATGAAGTAATTCCAATCCCCCCCTCCCTTGGTGGAATCTTCCCTCCCTGTTCCCATTTTAATATCCATCTTGCCATGCTAGGTGTTGAGTGCACCGCAGGATTTAAAAAGAAAGGAAATAAAGTTGAAAGTACCTATTTCAAATTTCAACAATTTACTTTCTTTTTTAAAAGCATTGACACTGCAATGGAACAGCTTTTTTTTCAGTCTTTGTTTTAGCGAAACATTTTAATTGGGCTGTGGAAATGGAGCTTGGGTATTTTACCCAAGTTTACTCAATGGCTAACGGACAACTCGAATGAGAAATGTACAATTTGAACTGACCATTTAAAGAGACGATTTGTCACACACAGTTTGCATCCATGCAGACTGAGAGCTTTATAATTACATTATGTACAAAAAAAAAAATTATTTTTTAGTTTATTAAGGCAACCACAACTTGGAGAACATGTCCAAAGTGGCATTAATACAATTGCAGTGGTGATACCCTTTGAACATTTTTATTTCTATTTTCAGATAAGAACACTTATTCCTTTTCTTTTTTTTTTTTTTTCAGAAATAATTGCCAAGAAAGGATCTATTATCCATAGGGTTTGTTCTATATTTTTTAAACAATCTACTTTAACTATTTTCTTTAAAAGATAATATCAAGGCATTGCTACCCAAAGCAAATTATTCATATTCTGTTTTTTCTGTTAATTTCACTGGGAACTGCAGATGGTAAAAACTTGGTAGATTTGGGTCCTGGTTTTTATTCTATTTTTTTATTCTGTCCTATTTTTTTTTCTTTTATCTTTTTATATTCTTTTTTTGGTGATTTTTTTTCTGTGTTTACTATAACTATTCCCCAGAAGTGTCTTGCTGTTCTCTACTCATATGTACCGAGCATCAAAACAACTTGGCTGATGGATGACCCCTTTTTCACATGCCATTGCCAAGTTGCTTCATATAAACGTGCTATTGTAACCGAATATCCGTGTATACCTTATTTTAAATGCTGTGATATTCCATTGTTTCTTGGGATAGCACTCGGAATGAGTGTGCACGCGTGTAAGGCTCTAATTTTCTATTGCCTATATTGCAGCTAGTTGTAACTAGGCAAGTAAATGAGAAAGAAATATATAGTTCTAGCAGGAGCCAGGCATTTTGGCTTATGCTGTCCCAAAGCCTGGTAGGTATATAAAACTGGAAAAAAAAAAATCAAATAGGTTATAACCAATATCACAGTTGAGAAAATTACATTATTTTTTGTTGGGTTTTTTCTTCTTTGTTTCTTTCTTTGTTTCTTTCTTTGTTTCTTGGTTTCTTTTTTTTTTTTTTTTTTTTTTTTACAGTGATTTATACTGTGGTAAAGTTACTCTTAGTTTCACCTGGCCCACCAAATAGAATCAGAGTCGAGCATGCACCCTTAGTGACAACGTTCAGCTATCTGCGAGGATGACTTCCAGCCTCTGGGTACGGTACGAGAACAGCAATGCTGAGATTCAGGTTAGTTTTGGAAACTCGGCAGAGTTCATGCTTTTTCCAACTTTAACACACATCCTCCTCCCCTGTATCCCCCACTTTTCCCGTGCCTTTCCCCCCTCTTTCCTTGCGGGGGGGGGCTTGGGTCAAAGCGATGAAGAGGAAAGATGCGCGCCCCAGCTGGCAGAGCTCTCTGCAATGAGTTCTGGCTGATGAAGGGACAGGTCAGTCTGGTGCTGCCAAAGGGGTGAGGCGGACTGTGCACCTCCTGTCCCCCAGTCCTGGCGTGCTCCACTGTGGGCACCCAACGTCTGACAGGGTGCACTGGCCTTAGGGAAGGCCTTCGCTTTCGCTCCCTCTGCCTTTCCGGTGCCGCTTCACTTTCACGTCCTCCTCTTCCTCCTGCGGGGACTTGTTTTTCCTTTTTCCAACCCGGGGTGCCCGGGGTAGAGGGAGAGGGAGTGGAGGGGGTGGAGGAGGCAGAGGAGGTGGCAGTGGTGGCGTCTCTCGAGCCATGTGTATGACAGCCTCGATGGTGGCCATGATTGTATCTTGAGTGGCTGCTTGCTCCAATATCAAAGGGTTGAGTGTTGGTCTCTGACCTCTTTTGCTCGGAAGGTCAACGCATTTTTCCAGAACGGGCATTTGGTCTCTGGAGTCTTCGTCAAAGGAAAGGGGTTGCTTCCGAGGACGCCCCCTCCTCTTCTTCACGAAGTTATTGCCTGTCTTTGATTGTCTCTGCAGCCGCTTGGCTTTCAGGATCTTGTTCACATGATCCAGGTTCTTCTTTGTGGACAGGATCTTGGTGTAGTTGCACATCTTGCGCACCTCGCACTGGATTGCTTCAATTTCACGGCGCTTGAACCTTTTCTTCAGTGGTGAGCTGGCTGTGGGGAGACAAGGAGAGAAACAGGGGTGGGTCAAACAACAGTGATTGGAAACTCTTCTTTTACCCCTTCTAGCATCATGAAGAGTAGATGAAAATACAACTTTCACAGAAGTAGCCATATAAGTAGGATTCATATAAGTCAGAGATTTCTCTCTGCCTGTTCCCTCTTCTAAAGCAACAAAGCTTTTGCTACAGCCATGTTTTAGCATGAGTTTGCTTCATTCTCATTTTTCAGCCTTTAATAGGAGAGAAGGAAGCTTAGCATAGCTGTCACATTGGCCCAACTTCACTGTTAAACCCTCTGTACCCCAAAGATATTATCACGATGTCTTCAATTCAGCCTTTAATTCTTGTCATGAATGCCAGTTAGTATGAAAAGTGTTTTTTGCTGAAACTAGTGGGCAGAGACAAGATGTGTGGGTCACTTCATCTGTGGCAAATTCATTACCCCTGCCTGGGTTTCTGTACTATCATCTCTTCAGATACTAACTGAAACTACTCAGTCATATAATTGACTTTAATGGCCCCCAAAGTAAGCTTACTCCTGGTTCAGATCACTTACTTTAGATCTGAACGAAGTCCAAAGTAGTTAAGTTTCTTGCCAAGGTCACGTTGTGAGTCATTGTCAGAGCTGGGAAGAGTACCCAGAATTTCTTGGCTCCTTGTCCTTTGCTTAGGACACGAGACCTTGCTTGTTTTGCCTAAATTGTCTCATTGTCCTCTCCTGAACATGGCATCTGTTCAGAGTTCAGGATTTGCACACAGATTAGAAGTAACTACCCCTTTGTGAGGGAAGCAGAATGTATTAATTCTGCTATTGCAATAACTGGTGCTCCCTTTCACTCCTAACATATCCGTTCTGCGCTGCTGGGAAAGACATGATGGAAACTCAGAATTTCTTTTTTGGTAAAGAATAAAACATCTCACTAAATTAACCTCAGCCCACATCTACTTGCAAACTTAATTTACACCTGACTGTCAAGCAGTCATTTGGGTTTGAAATCCTTGAAGTTTGCCGAGCAGGCAAGATTTTGAGAAAGGTTCATTTGGGGGTTATCTCTGCCTTCATGGCTAACAGGCTAATCTTCCAGCAGTAGTTTAAATAAAGTTGCTATTGTAGCATTTTCTGTAGATAACCAGGAGCTGTCAAGTTGTAGAATCTCCTCTTGCTCTCTATGGGCTGTGACAGATTCAGCATATAAACCTCATTCACTGGCCTCCCCTCTTGCAGAACATAAATTATTGGCTCTTATACCACCATGTTGCTTGGATTCAGCGAAGAGCTTGCATAAACAAACCCAAGTTACAATGTAAGAAGTAGGAGTGAGTCATAAACAAAACACAGACATATGCTCTCTTATAAATAAAGACCTGGGATGGCCAACTTCCCAAAGTCTGGTTTTCATTAATTACAAAACAAAATACATTTTCCATATGTAACCCACTCCCCACACCAGAAAGAAAAATAAAACCCATTTGCAGTTTGTGGTTCACAAAGGACAAAAGAAAAGAGGAATGCAGTCATTTTGGTACCAGAGGAAAAGAGAAAGGAAATGAAATATCCAAGTTGCTCAGGAGAAGCTAATTAGTTGCACAAAATTCCTCCCAAGTAGGTCACCCCTAAAAACTGTGGATTCAAGATCCCTAAAGGCAAGTGGCAGCAAGTTATTTCCCAGAAATTTTATCAAAAAAGGTTAAGTCCCTGTCACAGAAAATGATTTTTCTCATCTGTCCTCACTGGTGATTGACATAAGTAGTCCCAATAACTTCAGCCTTAAGCACTCAAATCCTTTGAGTCCCACCCATATCCTGAGAGTAGCTTCAGGTCAGAAGATCTAAAAAATCAAACATTTGGCACACTCTTCAAATTCACTGTCCACCTTTTGCCTTTTATTTCTATTGTCTGGGCACATTTTCAAGTCCTATTTTTATTTTCTTTAATTCCAATATTTGAGTGGGGTGTTTTTTTT
>WBNO01008491.1:0-55655 GCA_013400575.1 Peucedramus taeniatus | reverse complement strand
TTTTTTTTTCTTTTCTTTTTTTTTCCGAAAGCAAAGACGAAATTTTTCAGCTGATGATTCACAATGGAAAAGTTAGCAGAAATACAGGAAAACTTGCAAGGTATCATGATGATACCAGGAGATTTGGCTTTACTCTCGATTTTCATTGGAAAGAAAGTAAGCCAAGGAACTGGGGAAAAAAATTTGAAATAAAGCATTATCCAAGTACCTGCAAAGATGTAATGTCTTTACTGAGATTTATCTGTAGCCAGTTTTTTCTGCAGACTGGTGTTACCACCTGAATGTGGTCAATGGAAACCTGGTCTGCACAGCTGGTAGAGGATGACCTCAGCTTCTCAACTCTAAAATGGGAACTCGATGCAATTCAAGGTGACCTTGCACATTGTTTTGATGTTCTGATGCTGGATAAGAACAACACAGAGATCCTGAAACCCAGTGAGTGTCTTAGGCACTCAAGAGGTCACCCAGGCTGAGAGTCCTGAGTGAAGCCTTATTCTGAACAGACACTGCCCGAGTGGACAAAGGTTGGCACCTGCCTTGTGCCAAACTACCCAATTCCCCAAAATCAACTTTTTATTATTGATGTGCCCCATGATACTCTGTTTACTCAGAGGAGTAAGATAAGGAAGACCAGAAAAGGGAGCTGTCTTAGTATTTTTAGAGTTTGTACATTTCTGAGGAGCAGTGAATTCCCTCTTCATTTGAATGCCTTCAGGGTTACCAGTATGAAAGTCATGTGGTACTCCAGGAAACTTCACTGCCCAACTAAGCAAGGGGTTAAAAAACTTCTAGTGTGGTCATGCCAAGGCTGCTCTTACATCTTCAGATATCTGTGGTATCCATGCAACTCATGTTTATGCTTTTTATGTTCTATGTACATCCTTGAATTTTTTACTCTTGTTTATGTTGGTTTGTTTCTGTGTGAGAGCATTTAAACTGTCTAATATGCAGGCATATTATGCAGTGCCTGATATGCAGGCAATCATGGGTAGACTTCTGCTCCTGCATGTAAATGGACATGCTGAACACCACTTTCAGTGTCTTCCTTCATGTTTAAATCCTTTTTTTCCCTTATGAAACTTTGCAAGCTCACAAGTCTCTTCATTTTTGTGCTGAAAGGCATTTCCACATTTAGGGAAAAAAAACCTTCTGTGCTGTTCTATGCTGGCTTACTGCACAAATTTTTCCTTTGTAAATGCTTTGGGGTGTTTATGGCTTTCTCAGGGAGCTTGTTAGAAGCTACTAATAATTATTTTTCTTTCTTCCTAGCTAGCCTCTGAACTTGCAGGCTCTAGAAATCATTTGAGTTGTTATACAGTCAGCCAGTAGTCAGAATGCATTGTAAGTATTGTAAGTAAGAATGCATGTACTGGGTAAGTACATATGCTTTCAGGTCAGGCTTTTAAAATGAGATATTAGGAAACCAAACATTATTTTGATTACTGAATGTTAGGGACATCTGATTCTACATTTGGTGTAGGAAGACTATGCAGAAAGAGTCTGATGGGCCTGCAGGGGGAAACTTTGATGAGGTGTGCCTATGATAAAATATCAGGGAGATCTGCCAAAGTAAACTAGTATTGAAGTGAGAGCCATTAGGTGTTATCAACTCATCTGGAAGCTCTTGGTGAGCAATCTTTGATATAAAATATTTTCCTATATTGCCATGTGATATACTGCTCTGCTGAAAGCCAAAGCTAAGTATTAATCTTTTTCCATTTTATCCAGACAGACCCTACCCAACCCTGGACCCAAGTTGGTCTGTGTTGGTCTTAGTTTTCTGGAACTGTTTCTGGTCTGCCTCCACAAAGGGAAAATCCTGCCCAAAATGATGGGAAACTAGAAATGCATGATGCAGCACAAGGTTTTATACTTTTGCTTTATCTTTTCCCCACTCTCCAAACAACCCCACCTAGCTGCCCCAAAACAAGCAAAAACCAATGTTAGCCTTAAACCACAGCTTTACACATTTCAAATAAGGGACATGGAGGTCTGGTGTTTCTCCCCTCCCCAGGGTCCACAGGTGCAGAGAGGCTCAGTCTCACAAATTGAAATGGCTGCAGGCCATGCTGGGAAGCCATACAGGAATGATATGATGCTGGAAACAGCTTCTGAAGCAAAGAGAGACATTCCTACCAAAAATATATATTTCCCAGGATAGCTGGGAGGAGGCTGAAAGACCCACTCCAAGCACAGGGGTGATGAACGAGGAGGTGAGCCCAGGTAGACCAGAACCCTTGGATGTTCTGCATTGGCCCCATGAGTTTATTCTGGATGGCTCTGTTATGCCTGATGCTCTAAAATCCTTCTTGCTGCCTGTCATTCTCCATCCCTTTGGAGGTGTCTGAGGCCACTTGCAAGAACATGGCACAGAGGAGGCTGCTCAAAGCTGGGGTCAGTTGCTTGGCTTGATTTGAATGGAGGAATTTTCAAAGAGCTTCCTATTAATTACAGGAAACCCATAGCACTGTCCTGTTTTCCCATTAACAGAGTTTCTTTCAGTTTTGAGCTAAATTATTTCAACATCTGGGCTACAGATAAATTAATAATTTAATCTGACTTCTGAAAATGGAAAGAATGAACTATGCAGTCAAGCATATACTTTCATCTTGAAACAGATCATAAAATATTTGTGTGCTTTCCTTCTCTGCTGCTTTAAAAAATCTGTCCTTGGTTTATATATAGGAAAGTACTAAAGACTAAACAGACAATCCTGATTCTTTTAATACAAAAATTTATTTTTACAGATGCTAATTTGCAGCATGAAACTCTTGTTTTCATTCAGGAAGTGAGAGGGAAATAAAAATAAGTGCATTGAAACAGCAGTTTCAGATGAATGATTAAATATGCAATAATTCTGTAAGTCAGTGATACAAATATGTTTTTTGTGAATATGTCATCAAAAGTTTGACAAGAGCATGAAACTCCTAATGGCTGCATGTAGGGTAATGAACTGTGGATTCCCCATTCACTAGAAATTAAGATAAAATGCAAGATTAACCTCTTTATCCATGCCCAAGAAAAGGCATGATGATGCCTGAATGACTTGGCTCAATTTCCAACAGTATAAAGATATCACCTTTCTGATGTGATTCAAAATAGAAGCACAAAATATAAGTTGATAGAAAAGCATGCCATTCTGACTTATTTATTCTGGTATTTTAAATCACTGCTCATTGCCCCAGACAATTTTGCATTTGCAAGACAAAATATTATGCTAAAATCACTGAAGTATGCAGTATGAAATCTCATCTGCTCCTCAGCCATTCACTGTGTATTTGGTTTGTTCATGCTACAGGGATGGGAGCATTTAAAAAATTGAAGAATGGGGCTGAGGAAGGAACCCAGGAGTCTTGCTTCAGTGTCCTGCTAGACCCTACAGGCTGGTGCTACTTGCATCCTCATTATTGCACAAGTGGTGGTGTGTGAATAAAATAGATTTGATGTGCCAAAGTCTACAGTCACAGTAAGAAAGCATTGGAGATGTTACAGCCTGATTATCACATTCGATATTCACATTTGCAGCTACTTCTCCAATCAGGAAGAGAATCAAGGTGAACATATTGTATGGCTCCAGAGGGAAGAAGATGGGGAAGAAACAGAGGAGGAGGAGGAGTGAAAACAGCATTACCTGCTTCAGATGTTGCTGATGATGAAGGTAGGAGAGATAATACTGGACTTGGCATTGCAACACTGTCAACAGCTGCTGGTTTCCTTCTGGTCATCACATTGCAGGCAGAAGTTTTCATTTTACCATGAAGTGCTATCTGGTCTGCTTTTAAGTGGGGACCTGCAATTCCTGGGGAAACAAAATTTGGATGAGTATTAATACTGTAACATGTCTGGGGATATATCTGAAAAAAGTGAAGGAGTGGCTGTCCTTGCTACATTGGTATATTTCCATATTTTCATGTGGATGTATCTGTAATACAGTCTTGATTCTAGCAAGGATCATAATTGTTATCTATTTTTGATAATTTTGCTGAAGGAAATACCACCACTGGTCTCTATAAACAATGGTAAACCAACAAAAAATTCTGCATTAGTACTTTTTCTTCTAAAAAAACACGTACACTCTGATACATGCACAAAGACAGATATCCTTCATAACTCTATTTAGTGGGAATGCCTATGTATCATTTCCTGTGTAGTTCATTCTCCACACATAGTTACATACTTCTCTGCTATAAACACCTGACTTAGTGGGTGTTTCATCTGAGTAAGGAGCAGACATCAGGAACAACCTCAATATGCAATTCCCATCCGGAGCACGTTACATTTATTTTTCAGGAATTCCCTTCCTAATTAAATTTGCCTTGCAGGTCATCAAAGGGAAGGGAGTTAAAAAAAGAAGGAGTTGTTTGTCATATATCTTTCTACCTACAGTTTACAATGCAGGATAAATGAGTGGTAAAATAATGCCAAAGAGGATAAATATTCCAGAAAAATAAAAGTTACGCACTTATGGCTGGCAAATTCCTCCACTAACAGTATTTCTTGAACTCTTGTACAGTTTGTAACCATTTTGTTTGCTTGTAAATATGTGAAATTTAAACTGCTGGCATGGAAATTTGAAAACCTCTCCCAGTCTCTGTGATGTTGGGCTTCAACATTAAGAAATTAATTATCTGATTAAGGCAGATATTAATTTATCAGAGATAATCCCTCATAAATTCTTTCTTTTTTCAGATCTCAATCTGCATGTGAGCCTCAGATGAAATGCATCAGATTTTGGCAACTAAATTACACAATGATTAAGAAAAATCACAAAGCAGCTGAGGTCAAAAAGCTCCTCTTGAGACCACCTTGCCCACTTCACCCTGCTCAAACAGGGTCATCCAGAGAAAGCTGCCCTGGACCACCTCTGGCCAAATGAGAAAATATCCATGGAGGGAGAGTCCACCACCTCTCTCTACAAACTGTTCATCCCCTCAGTAAATCTACACTGTTCAGGAATAACTTGTATTTCATCTTGTGCCCATTTAGTCTTGCCTGTCACTGGGCAGCATTGAGAATAATCTAGCTCCATCCTCTCTAATCTTTCCCATCAAATATTTGCATACGTGAAAAAATCCCCCTGAGCCTTCTCTTCTCCAGGCAGAGCATCCCATCTCTCTGAGTCTTTCCTCATAAGAGAGATAATATCCCAGATTCTTCATCATCTTTGTGGTCTCTGACTGGGCTCTCTCCCATGTGTCTATATTCCTCTGGTATATCAGCCACTGCTCTGAGTTCTGAAATTCTCCAGATTTGTTGAGAGTGTTCTCTACCCTCTCACCCTGCTCATTAATTGACCTATTAAAAGTTTTTAGTCCCCATATCATGGGGTGCACCTCTACTGGCTGGTCTCTAAGTGGATTTTGTGCTACCCATCACAACCCTCTGAGACCAGACAGTTTTCAGTCCATCACAGTGTACATTTATTCTGCCTGTGTTTCATCATTTTATCTCTAAGAAGTTGATAGAACTCAGTGGCAGAACTCTTGCTAAAGTCAAGATAAGAAACGTCAGATTGGTGAGGCATGATTTACACTTCACAGATCTGTGATAGCTACTCCTGGTCATCTTTTCCTCCTTCATATATTTGGAAATGCTCTTCACAATTACTTACTTCAGATTCTAGGATGTGAGACTAAATGGCCATGCTGCTTCCTTGCTTTTTCTTCTTGACCTTATTGGAGTGATATTTCCTCGCTTCTAGTCCTCAGAAACCTTTCCTGATCACCACAGCATTTCAAAACAACCTAGAGTAGCCTCACAGTGATGCCAGCCAGATCCCTCAGCACCTTTGGGTACATCCTGCCAAATCCCATGGATATATGCATGTCCAGTTCATTTAATTGTTCACTAATCAAATCTTCCTCCAGGAGTAGGTTTTCTTTCCACACCAGTATTATAGGCCTGGTATTCTCAAAGGCCAGTCTTACCAGCAGAAATCAAGGCAAAGAGAACAATCAGTCTTCTGCTGATCTTTTTTAGCCAGGGTCCCTGCTTTCTTCAGTAAGGGGCCCATATTTTCCAGAGGTTATTTTTGGCTGCTCTATGTACCTTTCAAAACATTTCTTGTTGATCTTCTGCCCTAGATTCAAGTCCAGGTGGACTTTGCTTTCCTAAACCCATCCTTGCATGCCTGAACATCACAGATCTAGTTCTCTGGGTCACCTGCTTCCATGTCTCTTTTGCTTCCTTTTTGTACTTGACATTATGCAGGAGCTTCTTGGTCAATCATGAAAATCTCCTGACATCTTTGATGAGTTTGATTTGCAACTCTGATCTGGTTTTGCATGTCTCCAAAATATTCCTGATTCAGGCAGCAGCAAACCTCCTGGCACAGCAGGTCAGGTCAGCAGGTGGGGGCCTTTATCCCCTGCAGCACTGAACCCCCTCTGCCACCCCTGGCTGCACCTGGATAGCTCCTGGTGGTTCCTCAGAGACTTTCCACAGGTGCTCTGACACCTACAATCACAGAATAATCAAGCCTGGGAAACCTCCCTAAGATCATCAAGTCCCACTGTTCCTCCACCACTGCCAAGGCCATCACTAACCCATGTTCCCAAGTGCCACATCCACATGGCTTTTAAATCCCTCCAGGGGATGGGAACTCCAGCACTGCTCCTGAGAACCTGTGTGAGAACTGGACAACCCTTTCTGTGAAGAAAGTTTTATTAATATACAATTTAAATCTCCCCTGGCACAGCTTTCCTCTTGTCCCTAGTTCCCTGGGAGTAGAGTCTGGCCCCCACCTGGCTGCACCCTCCTGTCAGAGAGTTGTAGAGAGTGAGAAGGTCCCCACTGAGCCTCTTTTACTCCAGGCTGAGCTCCCTCAGCTCTCTCAGCTGCTCCAGACCCTTTATCTTTTGTGTCTCTTCACTGTGCTCAGCTTCTCCATACACCAACCAAAAATTCCTTATATTTCCTATTTGTAGCTGCTACGTACAGTCCCTATGAACTTAGGTTTCTGGTACATAAAATGAGAAATATCAGCAAATCTGTGGGTTGTCTCAGAAGCTGTGGAAGAGATCCCCATCAGATTCAGGCACAGAAATGTTACTGTGAGAGGAGTCTGAAAGACAGGGCTACAAATGGGCCAGTTTGGGATAGGAGTCCTGATGAAACCGTGACCTGGTATCAGCTGGTGGATTTAAGGGAGGCAAGAAAGGGCAGAAATAGTCATAAGTGAGACAGTGTTACAGGTCACAGCTTGGTGGAGATAAACAGAGCAGTCTCTGCCTATTAGACCACACATCTTTCCAGAGCCTCAAATCTAGTATTAAGCATCTCAAATTGTATCCATTAAACTTCAATCTCTCTCTGCTCGGCTTCTCTAGTGCAAATGAGAACAATAATATACCCCTCATCTCAAGAGCAGTCCTGTGAAAATAAAATTATCAACATTCATGAAACATTCATCTATTCATACCGAGGCTTAGAAATGTGGAATAAATGAGACATGATGTCACGCACTGAATAGCAAGAGGAAAATTCAGCTCCCAAATAGCTGTTCATTAGGTGAGCTCTATACATTGAATAAAGCAGTGTCCCATAGAGTAAGTGAGATATTTGACTAGGTAATTACCCTTTGGAGCTCTGTGTATGCACACCTGAGGTTTCACCACTACACAGTGCTTGGGTTTGTGCCTTAACAATATTTATTCATGAGTGTAGTGGGTGCACAAGAAATGTGCACATGTGGGTGCACATATCAATACACACACACATATATGCACGTGCATATGGTACATAATAATGCTAACAACCTCATAAATTCAACATCTGGTTCTAATTAAACTGAAGGGCCTATATAAAGAGCCGTATGAAAACATGCAGCTGTAACCTGTTGACCTCTATTGATAAAAAAAGAAAAAAGTCTGTGAAGCTGTGTTTCAACATATCAAGGGACAATCACTCATTTTTTCAAAGGTAATCCCCCACAAACCACTTATCCTCTCAAATCTCTACCTGCACACAGTGTTTGCATTAGGGACCTTGATTTATGGATCCCCACTCCTTGGATGGAGAGGCCAACTTCCTGTTGCCGTGGTTACTTAGATCTTGGTTCAAGGTTAAACTACTCCCAAATCAAAATCAGTGGCAGGCACAGCATCTAACAGCCAGGTTATTGACTACCCTAGGATGCTTAAAGGTCAAAGACCAAAGTGCTGCTCACTGCCTTTGGGGTGAGTCAATATTTTCAATATTTTTATTCTGTTTCTTCTGAAGAAGTAGTTGCTGCTCAATTACCACCTATCTGGGTTTAGCAAGGTCATACAAATCATCGAGGAAAGTCCTCCCCCTGCAGAAGAGATACAAATGTAATGAATTACTTCAAAGTCTACATGGCCCAATTGCAGCTCATCACCAGTGAGTCATGGGCTCAGACATCTGTCTCTTGTTTTAGGAGCTTGGTTTCTTCAGCCTGTGTCCCTCACCTCACTGAAAATCTCCTCTATACTGAGGAAGAAGAGTTTGTGGATCTGGAGCAGTCAATAAGGGAGAACCATCAGTTTTCTTTCATGGATACCAGAATGCAAATAGAGATTCGGAGGCATTGTTGGAAACACACAGAGGTGCAGCAATTTGTTGACAAGGTTTTGATGCACACTGCAGTAGTGGAACATCTGTCCTTCAGTGGAAAGACCTGCTGGTGTAGTATCATCACCTCTCATTGGACTTTTTCTTCTCAATTGGAGTGCTCTTTTCAGGTAAGAGAAGGCCCTAGTTCAACCCATCTAAGAATCAGGTGAAAATAAATAATTTGCAGCACCATCACAGGGATGCAAGAGTTTAAAATTCTCATGCTCACTCGTTGAATCAGTATATTTTATCCTTTGGCACTGCTTCAGAAAGAGAGAAGATTCTGTGGGGGCTGGAGCGCTTTTGCCATGGAGACAGGCTGAGAAGAGATGAGAGTTGTTCAGACTGAAGAAGAGAAGGCTCTGGGGAGACCATATAGCCTCTTCCAGTACTGGAAGGGAGCTTCAAAAAAATAACTGAAGAGTGACTTTTTTGCACAACCAGATAGTGACAGGAAAAAGGGAAGTGATTTAAATTCCAAAAGGGGGCTTTTAGATATTACAAAGAAATATTTCCCTGTGAGGGTGGTGAGGCCCTGGCACAGGGTGCCCAGAGCAGCTGTGGCTGCCCCATCCAGAGAAGTGTCCCAGGCCAGGCTGGACAGGGCTTGGAACAACCTGGGATAGTGGAAGATGTCTCTGACCATTGCAGGGGGGTTGAGACAAGATGGCATTTAAGGTCCCTTCCAATACAAACCATTCCATGATTCTGTGAGGTAAACTTGTAGCCTGATTCAGACATTATTTATCACCTATCTGTTAATCTTTGCGCACTTCCTCCAAATTAGAACACTTTTCATCCCATGAAAGACCCATACCTTAACTCCCCTGAGTGCTACTGATAGCACAGACATCACCACATGCACATGCAAGTGAACAATGGGCAGCAAAGCAGGAAGGAAATCAATCATTATGTACATAATGAGAAAGGGCAGGGGGAAAGGACATCTTCAAAAGCAGAGGCGGACACGAAGGAGTTTATCAAGAGCCTGAAACAGTGATGGTATGATTATAAAGAAATAATCACAGTAATCATAAGTAAAAAGGTGATTTGGGAGAAGCACGATTCTAGTTCAGGGCAAACTGGCAGAAGGCTTGTGTAGGAGGGAAGACAATGCTGACTTGAAATTGGCCTTTCCTTAAAGATTTATAGCATTTTTCATTCACTGGCTAAGCAATTTATGAGCTCTAACTGATATTAATACATTAATTTTAAAGACCTGGTAATTATTGTTATTGTTATTAAGTGCTAACTTTTCAAGAAACGTGGTCCAACTGCATTGTGCTGAGCTCTGTACAAATGGATTAATTTACTTGCCTTGCTTTACTGTTAAATCATGATCACCCTGCTTATTGCATTCATCTGTTTTCTCTCATTGTCTACTTGCACAGAAAGATTCTTGGACAATGTGCACCTTTTCTTCTTTAATCTCTGTACAGAATCTAGCACAACATGCACCCAGGCTGGAACTCAAAGTGCCAGTCCAAAAGAGATAATAAATGTTAATTTGCCATTGGGAAACTGAGAAAATCAGCTGATAAAAATTGATCTCAGTGAAGCTTCTGCTAGGGAAGATTTTTCTTTAGAGTGTTCATTGGATTGGATTTGTACTCCCTACAGATTTCTGGAAATCCACAGCTATACTTAAATTGTTTATGTGTCTGACCATTGTTATTGGAAAACTCTTACAGATTTTTTTTTTGTCCTCCCAGTGTCTTTGCACAATGAAGCTATGCAATGCAGCTGTACAGGAATGCACGTCTAAACATGAAGTTAGTCAGAGTATTTGCATTTTGATAACTCCTCAGTTTGGAATAAAGAACCAGAAGAAACCTCATATCTTGGTGAATCTTTTCTTAAGGCTGGTTTTAAATAAATCAGTCAAAAGTTTGGCATTGCATCATATTCCAGAAGGGAGAACTGAATTACTATGTGATAAATGTAGTTAAGGAAAGTAATTATTCTTCTTAAAGTAATATTATTACCTTTCTAACTTATGGAAGTAATTTCCCGGGGTTCTATTTGACGTGTATTATCATTTAAAATAACTGTACTTTCAATGTAAAGCACTGCTTTATGACTTTAAGTCCTTTTATCTTCCTCCCTTTTCCACCACCACATTAAAAACTTCAAATTCCACCTTTTCTAAGAGGGATTTTCTATTTTGCAGAATGTGTCCCCCTGAATAAAACCAAGTGCCTGTGGAATAATACAAAAAAAATTACTCCCATTGCCAACAGGCAAAAATTTAGGAGATGAAGTCTGCTTTATTTCATTCTAGCTATTTTCCTAGTTTTTTTTTTTTTTTTTAATCAGAATAGCTTTAGAGAAAGAAAGAGGGAGACTGAGAACACCATCATTAGATAGATCTTCTGATCTTTATCTCCAGTAGCACAGTCAGAAGAGCTAATACTATGATGATAGCTTTGAAATCTCTTAGGAATTGAATAAAAAGAAGTGATAGTGATGAACTCCCAGCTAATAAACACAGAGTGCTTATTTCTGCAGAATGATCAATTTCCAGATGTCCTGAGGCTTGTCTGATACAGTTGATTTACTCATTCTCCCTCACTTCACTAATAAAGCTCAAGTCCAACATCAGATTAGAGAAGAGCCAGATTTCTTAAAGAGGCAGGAGGAGGGCTGGCATCATGGCATACAAATGCTGGGAGACACACTAATCTCTTCTGCCTCCTTCTATAACCACCAAGCTGTCTTAAACAGCTGCCTTCCTCTGCTGAAATCATACACTTTATCCACTTTGGGTTAGTACAGTAATGCAGACAATTAATTTGTTATCTTGTTAGTGGAAATTTAATGCAATGATCTAAAAGAACTCTTACATATTGTGATAAACTTTAGTGCCTCCAGGGCACTTTTCCTCCATAGGACTCATTTCACATCCCATCCATTATGCAAATGAGATGTGGAAATAGTTTAGTTCCCCTAATGTATTTGTACACTGATGGATTGCACAAAGTCAGCCCTACTGAAACTAATGAGGTTAAATGCATCTTGCCATTCCTTTCTACTTGGGTGAATCTCTGTGCCTATGTTCAAGAAATGCAGCGTGAGTCTTCCTGTTCACTTCTCCATGAAGATAATTGTGTTTCCTGACAGGGAGCACAGTGGCAACTGCTGCAGTACCTGAAGCCTGGCAAGGCATCTCCTCAGCAAGCAGAGCAACTGCTGTGGCTCTGTGCAGGTGTGGGATGGTCTGGGGAGGCTTCAGATTCTCTTCCAGTTTGGGGACAAGGGTCCCAGGGCCATGTGGAGCTGCATGCTATGACAAGCAGTATTTGATGACCTCATAGCTGTCAGCATTGTCAGTGAAAGGATTAAACCCCAGGAGAATAGGGGAAGAAAGCATTATTTTTCTGATCATCAGGATGAGTCTCAAGACTCTATTGCTCTGCCATGAAATGTAAGTAAGGATTTCTTCCTAATATCTACGTTTATCCTGCACTCTGTCAGCGTGAGGCCATTCCACCCTTGTGTTGTCACTACAGGCCCTTTCCAAAATCCTTCTCCAGCTCTCTTAGAGCCCCTTTAGGCACTGGAAGGGCCTCAAAGGTATCCCTAGATCCTTCTCTTCTCCAGGTGAACACCCCCAGCTCTCCCAGCCTGGCTCCAGAGAAGAGGTGCTCCAGCCCTTTGAGCATCTTTATGGCCTCCTTTGGACTTTGGACCAAAGGTCCATATCTCTCTAGTGCTGGGGCTTCCAGGGCTGGACACATCACTGCAGGTGGGGTCTCATCACAGGAGAGCTGAGGTGGAGAATCCCCAACTTCAGCCTCCTGCCCATGCTCCTGGGGCTGCAGCCTAAGAGGATGCTCAACTGCAACCTGAATTTTGAAAGACCAGTCTCCTGTCTTTTTCATATTTGTGATGAATTAGACTTCCTGACAGATGCAGTCATGCTCTTCTTCGCCTTTTGGTTTTGCTTTGGATTTCCTCTTTCCTGTACCAGTACAGGAAGAATCACAGACCTCCTTCTTCCTCTGCATATTGCCAGGGTGAGTCAGGAGACTGAGGGATAAGGGACAGGCAGCCCCTGTCACTGGAGATGAAGTCTGTGTGTCTGGAAGCTCAGTCTTTAGTGATTTCCAAGATGAACACTTAATGGAGCTTGTGGGAAGCAGTTTACAGTCCAGGGCAGCACAGGACAGTCACATAAAGTGACTGTAAAAGTCCTCCAGTCCCACTGTGTGCCCTTTCCAGGCCCCCATCCCTTCAAACAGAGTAGGATTGGGGTTCCAAAATGTCATAGAAGAAGCCATTAATTTTTTTTTCTTTTTTTTTTTTTTTTTTTTTTTATTGCCAGGAAGTAATGAACATGTGAAATTAGGATTTTTAGTGGAATCTGGATCAAAGTAGAAGAACACAGTAGTTATATGTGTGACAGCTATAAATAAATTTAATGAAAAGAAAACTCAAGGGGTCAAAAGACTAATTCAGAGTCAAAGGCTTTGCATTCCCAGGCCTTGTGAACAGAGTTTTAAGGTAAAGGTTTCAGAATCAAAAGCTTTTCCTGCTCAGAGAGTGAAACTTGAACAAAAATCTACAGTTTACAGTTGTTAGAGACTGACAGAATCAAGAGGGACAGACCGAGGCTGACAGGGTTGGAGAAATTATATTTCCCATTAAATATCTCAGCAAATGAATCATTTAACACACAGTGATGAGGAACTAAATTCTCTCATGGAGGGGATAGGGCAAAAATTAAAATCTGTGAAAGAGGTGAAATGAAAAAGCATTGTTTGAGGGAGGATGGTTAGGTGGAAAAGTGAGACAAAGGGCTCTTTTAAAAAAAAATATGAAAAGCCATTAGGTGCACTGAGGGGCAGAAATGAAAAGGTCTCCAGGTAGGAGCAAGGAACTACCTAGAATAAGTAGTCATTCCAAGATGAGCTGTCACAGTGGATGAGGATTTGCTCACTGGGGAGAAAGAAAACAGAAGACAGGATTTCTTTTTCAAGAACGCAGCTGAGGAAAGACAGATGGGGAAATTTCAGTCTGTAAGTAATGAGAAAAGTCAAGGGTGGTATTTTGAGTTGTTGTTTTTCTAAACAACAGGGATGATCATTTTTAAATGTGGCAGATAGAGCTGATATCCCCTAGGCAAGTAGGGTTGGGAGCAGTTTGTATTTATCACAGATTAAATGGGACACTGGCAGCTCTGGTAGGAGAGTGCTGGCATGAAGCAGAGCCAGAAGAGTCAAGTTGCCAGCGGGGGGAGGACAAATGATGCATCAGGGCTGGGCTGCTGTAATGATGGGAGTCATTTTTCAGGCACATCCATGGTACAAAAAGTGATGAAAACTAAGAGAAGTTATCAAAATTAGCAAAAATCTTGCTGAACGAGTTCAGCGGAGACCTTCACTAAGGAAACACAGTGGTTCTTCAGAAATGGCTTTGTTCTCTCTGTGTATGCATTAGCAAAAGAAAATATATGTTTGCTGCATGAATTCAGCTGATATATTTCCCTTGCTAACATAAGAGTTATATTTGCACTACACCAGCTTAAGTAGTCCTGTGGTGATGTCTGTATTAGAGAAGTAAACTGTGCCAGGGATGTTGCTCAAACCCAGAAATCCATCTGGTTACAAAAAAGGAGAAAAAGAGAAACAGGGGAGCACCTCCACCATGGAACTCAGCTCAGTAATATCTGAACTGATCCCCCAAGGGGTCCACACCTTTCTACTCACTGCAGCTGCAGGTGAAGGTGGCTAAGAAACCACAAAGGTACTTGGGGACAGGTGGGGTGAGGATAGGCAGAAAGTCACAGGGCTGACAAAAGCATCCAAAGCTGCTGATTTCTAAGTTAGCATTTTCCCTGCTGGGCAGGGCAGCCAGAACAATTTCATTTTTCTTCTTTATCTGTAATAAGCTGTGCCACAGTTCATACAATCAGAAATACTCTGAGTATGACATGCATTTGAAGTGAAATCTCAGCACTCAATAGGAGCCTCCATAGACCCTGCAATCTAGAAGAGGTAAAACTCCACTGTAACAGAGGAGTTTTTATTTTTAGAAAGTCTCATGTTGGCTTTGTTTTAAAAGCTGAGTCCATTCATCCCACTTTAATGCTGATTTATCATAAAATGAGTGCTTTTTTATCAGCAACAGAGATGAAAAATAATGCACACTGGGAGTGCATCTATTGCTCTTCTTCTCTTTTCTTCTTTATTTCAGATCAATAGATAAAGGGTGTTTTCTCACCTTACATGAGGAAAACTACAGTAACTGACTTTATTATGAAAACTGAAATCTGTTTAAACAGATGTGTAGGTAAACTTGTGAGTAAGCTTATTGACAATTAAACTCAGCAACAAATAAGTTAAACAGCATTTGAAAACTACTAAAATATGTGAAAATTATCAAACACAGTACAATGTTTGGCTTTATTTAAATAGCTCAGTGTTCCCATGAATGGAGAAAAGACAGTCAGATGGGAAAATCAGGATTTTCCTTGAAGTTCA
Organism: Peucedramus taeniatus; assembly: GCA_013400575.1. Lineage (NCBI taxonomy): Eukaryota > Metazoa > Chordata > Aves > Passeriformes > Fringillidae > Peucedramus > Peucedramus taeniatus. Next base: position 40,599 of record WBNO01008491.1, on the reverse strand, counting down.
TCCTTTTGCTTTTATCCAGCTAAAAATCCCAGTGATGCACTATGGTTCCAATATGAACTTTAGTGTAAAATCTTCAGTTTTAACATTCTTTTGAAAGGAAAATTCTGAAGGAAATACTTTACTCAGAGTGTTTTTTATTAAAATTCTTGCTGGAGACTGCTTCCTACAACAGTGGAAGAAGGATGGCAGAGAGACCACATATAATAAGGTCAGAGAGTGCCTCTATGGAGCAGAGACACAAGAAGGGATGTGACTGATGAAGAAAAGGTTAAAGAGGTGAAGAGTACAAAGTGGAATGAAATAGGGAAATAGATGGAAATAGGAGACAAAGAATAGATTGGAAAGAAGTTGGAGGAGGGAAATCACTTATTACAGACATGTGTGAAAAGCAGATTGACAAGAACCAGAAGAGCATACATGGAAAAGTCTAAATGCTTTTAACCACTGACATTTGGAGCTATGCTATCAACTTTAAGGTTGAACATCTATGCTTGAGTCAGTCTAAATTTGCAGAGAGCTTTTCTTCATGGCTTTGGTGCAAGCTTGTCTTCAGTTTTCACATTTACTGGAGCCAAAACAGAGTATTTTAGGTTCTCCAAGCAGTGAACTGCTCTCCCTATAGCCTTATACTCTTATTTTATAACACCAGGCAGACAAAATACAGACTGGTGGATCAGGGTAGGAATATGTTCCCTTTAAGCATCTTCTCTGAGAGAGCACCATGATGAAGCAAAGATTATGCAAGCAAAGATTTATTTTTTTTTAAATTATGACTGCTTTCCTGGGGTGTCAGAATTTTACTGTACAAAAGCAAAGATGGAACAGAGACAGAATCTGCTGAAATTCTGGCCCTGACTGAGCCTTTGGTCAGGTCACAGCCCTATGGAAAAAACAACGAATGTCAGGAAACTGACAAGCACAAGCTCTCCAACCTTTATGCCTAAAATTAGGTTAACAGTGTACTTTCTTTTTTCAGGACTCTGTGTCCTAGTACAGATTGACACGAGGATAGGTCTCAGTTTCAGAAAATTGTTTGCAAAAGCTGGCCTTGTAAGTTTTGCAGAAAATATAGAATTCTGGAAAGAAGAATTCTAAAGGGACTTTATTTAGCAGTTTGGGTGTAAAAAGGAACTCAGGCCTTGTTTTTTCATACTGGGAGAGGTGCCCAGGAAAACAGCTCAATCAAATTCAGTGTTTTGAATTTTCTTTTCATAAACAAATCTATGGATTTGTACTTAACACCCTCCTGACAGTGTTTTCTTTTAATAACAAAGGGAATAGTGGGTTCATCTCACTTTAGGTGGCAGCAACTCATGTTTCTACACGAGAGCTATGTATTTAAGGCTACAAAGATAAAATTAGTGCAGTCAGAAGAGTGGAGTGGGCGTTTCAGCTGAAAAAGTGGGGCCTACTTTAGTGCAAGATTATTTATGCTCCAGGCTCCATTAGCTAAACTTTCACTGACCATAATGAAAGCTGAGAAATCTAACTCAGGCAGCAAACTCACACTGTAGATATCCAGATTTGGGTGAGAGCAACCATCCTCCCCCTGAAGCTCCCTGGCCAAATCACCACTCAAGTGTAAATTCCTCCCACTCAAAAGGAGAGGCTCAAATGTGGATGGTGCATCTCTGGGCCAGGAATCTGAAGTCTCTGCAGGCACCTGGTTGTATTTGAAATGCCCTGAGGTATTTGAAACATCCGAGGGAGGCTGGCAGATATGATAAAGGGCTTGAGACAAGACCTCTGCCCTTCTGCAAGAGCAGCTGGAGGCCAGGCAGGATATTCCAGGCATCTTGAATGACAGTTGACAACTATGTGTGGGCAAGTGAATCAAGTCCTGAGCCTTCACTCTTGCTTTTCCCAAAGTCTCTCTTGGGTAGGGAAATATCTCATCGCTGTAAATACCCCCTTGTCACCTATGAAGGAGCAGCACAAACATGTCCTGTCAACTCTTCCCTGAGCAGGAGGTAAAATGGCTGTGATGCAAGGCATCATGGTGTATGAGCAGGAAATTTAAATCATGGAAACATCCTCTGATCCTTGGAGGATGGATTTGTTACCCAGACTGAAAATTAGGAACTTTTTTTTCCTGCCCCAAGGCAAGGGTCTTTGGCTTCACATTATAAAGAAGCAAACATATATTTTTATTTCCAGCAAACAGAGCATAAAAATTAAAAATAATAATAGTGATAATAAATATGTCAAATCAGCAATTTAAAATTACAGGTGGGAGAAAAACAGAGGAACTTACATGATCCAGCTCTACAATTGCTGTTCTGCACAGAAGAAATCAATGAAACAAACACAGCCTATCTAGCTGATAGAAGAACAAGCCATTCCTAAGTGCATAATTTGCTTCATCTGTGTTTGAAACTACCTCAAAGCAAAAAAGGCAATATGTCTCAGAATGATGAGACAACTAACTAAGCTTAACATTTCCTCTCCCCTCTTGTTTATCCATTCTTCATCGTTCATTTAGTTTTGTTAAAATACTCTGGAAGCAAAACCATAATGACGACTTATGCACATGTATCACTTAAATCCAGCTCAACCTGTTAAAAAAAAAAAAAAGTCTCTCAAGGCAGCCTAAGTTATGGTTTTGTCTTAAGCTGGGTTTCTCCATAGGAATTTCTCTCCCTCCCACAAACAAAAGAGCCATTTCATCTAGAGCTGTGAATCCTCAGAGATAGAAAAAAAATCCCCCATGAAATGCCAAACACGCATGAGTAAAATATCTTCATTTATGAAGATTAACTGTTTAAATGAAGAAAAAAAGTGTTGAGCAACTGGTGGGCATTTCCAAGGCTTGCTGTGCTATTTCTGTATCGCTCTGTGGCTGTTTCTCATTCCAGGAGTTAAAGGGGAGGAAAAAAGGTCTTCTGTTTTCTTAAACGATCTGGAACTACTTGGCATGTGACTTCTGAAGTGTTTAGCACAGACTTAAAAAAAGTCATGGATATTTATCAGCCTAGGCCCAAAATCTACTTGCCTGCCTTGTATCATCAGTCATCATGCTAATAAAAATACTAATGGCATTTCGATTGTGTTTCAAGAGAAATGAGCGGTTTCGACTGAACACGAATTAGAAAAAAAAATTAAATTTTTGTACAAAGAGTATATCTCTCTCCTTTTATTACTATTAATTAGATGAAGCATTTGGCTTCAACGAAGGCTGGGGTCCCAATTATACAAGTAACATGGACATACAAAATGAGAAATGAGCCATATCAGTAGACAGAGAAAGGACGAAAAATAGTTAAGAACAAAAAATAGAATAGGAAACAGAAAGACACAAAGGGTTTTCAAATCACTCAGTAGTGTCTAAGCTATTTCAGTATTTCAGATGATCACCAGAGAGAAGAAGACATCTCCAGAGGTCGAGTCATGCCACTTGAGCTAGATGCCTGTGCTTGAGTTCAATTAACTGTCTCTGAGTTACCCACACTGGCTGATTCAAACCCACACAAACTTTCAGAACTCAACATGTGAGAGGCAAGCAAACAATCTCACCACCACCTAACAGCAAGTCAGCAAGACATGCAGTTTGGTGATAGAACAAGAGGAAATGCCCTCAAGTTCCATGAGAGATTCAGAGTGGATGTTGGGAAACATTTTTTCATGGAAAGGGTTGTCAAGACCTGGGACCCAGGCACAGGCTGTCCAGGGCACTGATGGAACCCCCATCCCTGGAGAGATTTAAAAGCCATGTGGATGTGGCACTTGGGGACATGGGTCAGTGGTGGCCTTGGCAGTGCTGGGGGAACAGCTGCACTCATGGTCTTGGGAGGTTTTTACACCTGAATGATTCTGTGATTTTATGTGTCACACTCCTTTTCCCCAACCCAGTTCCCTAACACAGACTCCATCTCAGGGTTAAGGCTGTCGGGTGCAAGCAATGCCTCTGTTCTGGAGCACAGGGATGGAGACACAGATGGCTCAGATCTCCAGGTGGCACCTCACAACCTGGTCTTGCACTGTCAGGATGGAGCAGGACAGAGGTACCCTGCAGAGGAAGGTGTCAGTAGGTGGTGCTGATGGCCAAGGGGTGCGAGCCCAGGTTTCACTGCATGCTAGATCATGTGCTGTATTTGTTCCCTCCCACAGCTCACATTTTGTCCGGAGATCTTACACATTTTCATGACATCATCTTTCACAGATGGAAAACATCCAGTGCAAGTTTTGACTGCTAACTTTTTTCAGTTGCCATCTTTACAAGGGTTTTCACTTTTTTTTTAAATCCCCCTGTCCTGTTGAAAACTGGGAGTGACAGTGCAGCTGAGTGGATGCAAGGCAGGTGACCAAGGTCAATCCACCACAGATGGGGACAGGAAGGGGGTGCCCTTAGGAGGTCTTGTAATGGATGTCTGTGGGTGCCTCAGTGTGGCAAGAGGTGTGAGACAGAAAGGAGGGGCACTTGCTCCCAGGCATGCTTTCTGTGTGACATGGGAAAGCACCAGTGCCTGCCCCAGTGGGTGAGCAGACCTGGCAGCCCAAGTCTGATCCCAGATCACATGCTTTACATTTTGGAAATTTTCAGCAAAAAGATGAAGGGGTAGGAGATGCAATGCTTTGCCTTAAAAAAAAACAACAACAAAAAACCAAACAAACCAAACAACCAAAAAAAAAAAAAAAAAGAAAAAGAAAAAAAGAAAAAAAATTTAAAAACAGTGATGGTGGAAAACCAAAACAGTTCCTATGTTCTGATCTGCCCTGCCATGAAACCAGAACAAATAGGCTGCGGCAGAGTTTTAAGAGTCGATTATAAAACACCCCATCAGAACATAAACATCCCACATTGACAAAGTAATCTCTGTGGATCTCAGTGGGCCTGACCTGGTGCTGCCCTCTTCCTTGTATAGTCATGAATACAAATGCAAGGTGAATGCTGGCTGCCTTCTGATCGGGTGACATTTTACACCCATGTTACTGATGTCAACAACTGCATGAGGGAGCAGAGAATCAAACTCAGGATAACCACTTGCAAAAAATAGAAGAGCAAGCTGAAGGCATGTTTCCAAGCAGTCCAGGCATTTCAGGACTGACACTTTACATGGCTAAGTCAATCCCTTTTGCACTCCCACATTTACTTAGGGAAAAGCCTTGTGCTTTATGTTGTGCTATAAAACATTGTTTGAGCAGACGCTGCCCTATCTCGATAGGAGAGCTGTTCTCTGCTCCTGCCATCTCACTTTGTGAGTACTAAATCAGTGAGAAGGAATACCCCAGCAAAACTACTCAGATATCTCTGAGATCAAAGCTGCAACCTTTGTCTCTGGTATGCAAAGGGAGAAAAATTACGGCTTGTCTCGCTTTCTCTTCAAACAGTCCTTTCTCTTTTCACGCAAACAAACAAATAAACAGCAAATGCCCTATTCCCACCTGGCGTTGCTGCAACGTTGAGTTTGAGGCTTTAAAAGCGTAAAAGTCAAACCATTCAAAATGATGGGTCCCGTAGCTAATGTAACATGGTCCCAGGGGTACCTATGTAGTGCATGGTATTGCTGCACATGGTATTAACTTTTATGCCTTCGTCTATATATGCAATGTGGCTCATTTATGGTTGCTCTGGGAACCACTGTGTTTACATAAATTTTAATTTCCTGTCTTTTGTTTGTTCTCTTTATCATCTTTCTAAAACAAAATTTTCCTTGTGAATTTTAGTGCTCAACCAATTATCCACAGATGGAGGCACAGGAGAATTGACATCCTCTGATTTTTCCATGTGGCCCTGGCAGTGCGCCTCCGCTTCGGTTTGGGCCCACTAGGAATGGCAGAGCTCCAGCAGTGACACTGTGCTTCTACCAGAGCAGGCCTGTTCCCACGGGTCGTGGCAATTTTGGTCCTCTGTCTCCTGGGATCTGGCCAAAACCTTCCTGCTGAGTTGACATGGGCCATATTTACTATATCATAACTCATTTTCCTCGTTTTGTTTTCCTTTTAAATGAATGCAGCTCGTGAATTGAGTGAATCTGGTAGTTGACTTTATTCATCCACAAGTGAGTTATATGCCTTCAGATTTTGGTGTGAAAGCCCTTTTTCACCTCCTCTGATAACTAAAACAAGGTGTTTACAGCTGCTTGAAATACATCTTTTGTTGAAGCTTGCAAAACTAGTGCCTTGCTCAGAGCAGACCATGTTGTAAAACATCACTATAAATGATTGAAACTGTAGAGATGCCAGTTGCACAGAAACAAAATCCATGATGGTCCAGCTACAGATTAATGCAGTGATCTTCATGAACTTGTAATTAAAATTCAGTGTTGACAGGACCAAGCCCTGCTACTATATTTTAGGGAAACAAGGAATAACAGATAAAGCTAAATTATAATAGGTCGATGCAGCAAATACAAGAAAAATATGGCAGTTCTCAGCAGCTGTGATAGGAATCCTTCCTCTTTTTGAATAATAAAGGCTTTTGCTAATTTTAACCAGAGCTGAATCTGAAAAACCTGCAGTCACATGTGACTCACAGAGCCCCAAGGGAAGGGGAGGTGGGGGGAGATATGTGTGTGTGGATGTCTGTGTGTATAATCTAACAGTGCCCAGAGCTTTTGAGATCCTGGACCACTTCAATCGCACAGGCCAGATTCATTAAAAACCCTGGCTACATTCCAGCAGTTAAAATTGAAGCGGCATATTTATTGCATTTTGCTCAAATAAATCTGAAAACGTGTGAATCATATCCCTCAGAGAGATGGAGGGAAGGAGTAAACAGTCTCAGGCTGGTGCTCAGGAGCGGGGCACGGTGAGGAACAAAGATGCGGGAGGGTCACGGCCGAAGGATGCTCGAGGAGCCAGAGGGTTTGGGAGGCTGAGGGCTCACTCAGTCGCCATTTTCTGCGACTGAGAGGCTGCTGTGCTGGCCTCAAACCCTCTGTTTGGTTTTTTCTGGTTTTTTATACCCCTGTATGCACACACACACACACACACAGACACACACACAGATGCATGCATATATTTTAAAGAGCTCCTCAGCTTATGCAACTCCGCTCTGCGGCCCTCTGTGGTTTTCCAGATGCTGTTCATGACGCTGGCACCTCACCCCACTTGCAGCTGCATTCAGCTGGGATTCAATTACAGCCTGTCTTGCAAAGGCAGATTGGTTTTTCAAAGATAACATATTTTGGGAAGGAATTTTTTTTTCCCTCCAAAAGAGCCATTTTTATTAGGAGGGGAGAGGCATGACTTGTAGATTGATCTTGCCAGGTGCTGAAGGGCTCCAGATAGGTCCTTAGCACCCATAGTATTGTTTTACTTCAGCACTTAGAGAACATGCAACACCCCGCAGGTTTCAATTCTGTGAGAAAAAAAGTGCTGGCAGAGCAAGCTCCAAGCTGCTCCCACAGGGAAACTATCAGAAACAGCACATAGATAACCATTTTTATCCCCACTGATTTTACAAACTGTAATCAGTTTAAAATTAGAAAGCCTAAGTATTGATTTTTTTTTTTTTTTTTCTTTGAGCAGAATTTTTTTAGGAAGGAATTTAGTTAGGTGTTGCAAGAACAGGAGATGATTGAATAGTCCTCCAAAGTCCACCATGAACCTTCTTGTTCAGGCAATGTGTGGCTCTTCCCAAGATGATGCTGTGCCAAGGGGGGTCCCATGTCTTGGCAGCAGGGTGGGAGGGAAAGGCCAGGTATGCAAGGCTGTGGTGTACTCTGGTATTGGGACTAAGAGAACTCTGAGGAGCACAAGGGGCTGGGATGACTGTTTTCAGCTTCAAGTCCATGTTTCCAATTCATCACATCCTCCTATTCAATCATTAGTTGCACTAATGAATCCAAATTAACAATGTTATTGCTTTCTTCAAGCTTTGGATGGTGTTCAGAGGCTGAACACAGTAAGGGAATGCAGGACAGAGAGAGACACCACTGCTTGTAAAGAGCCTTGAGAAATAGAATAGAGCAATTTAATACATCACTTAGACCCAAGACTATGCAAGCAGCCTGATTTTTGGGGATGCCAACGTTTGCCTGTGTTTTCTGCTTGGGAGCAGCCAGCAGCAGCAACCTTGGCAACCCAGGCAGATAAAGTATGGAGTTTTGCTGACTAATGTTGTACAGACATTTTGGCAATTTGGTCTACTCTCTCCTGCCTCGGTTTCCCCTGTCTGTAACAGGAGCAGAAAACACCTTATCTTGGCCACAGGGCTGACAGAAATAGAATGCCATATGAAGAGGAAATAAAATTGCTTTCTCTAGAGAAGGTATGGTCTATCTTAAATGAAAAGGTTGTTTGCTGTTTTTGGATCAGTCAGAGAAACAATAATAGTCTGATTTATTAGATTAGTAGAGCCCTAGCTTTCCTCAGCCCTTCTATGTGTGTTTTATTCGCATGCCATTAAATCCAAATGCTCTTTTTCAAAGACTTACAGGACTCTGTTGCAGAGGAAGGAGCTTTAGCACAAAGGAAAAGAACAGACTTGGAAATAGGGCTTCATGACTTTGATGAAGGAATTTCTTCAAATTATAATAAAGTTGGAACAGCTCAGGCAGGGAGAGCAGCGTGGAGGGCAGTGCAGGCGTGGTGCAGCAGCAAAGGCCCTCAGTGTGTGTCCTCTTCATGCCACTGAAAGGCTGATGGAGCACTGAGCTTTCATGGATCTCTCCCTGCCTGTTTGATCTATTTAGCTGCAGAGGGAAAGCTTGCAGGGGCCATGAAGGAACCACACTGTATTAAAGGGATGTGGGAGTGGCTTGTGGCTGAGAACAGCTCAGCACAGCTCCCCCAAGCCCACCTGGGGAGCTCCTCCTGCCAAAGAGCCTGGGCACAGAGAGAGAGGTGAGAGGTGAGGCTGGGGTTTGCTTTGCTGAACTTCTCTGCTCTGGGTTTGGTTTTGGGAAACAGCATCCAGTGGTGGCTCAGATTGAGCTCCTGTTTGATCTAAATCCCAGAGGTTAATGACAGCTTTGCATGTGTCTCATAACACCATTTGCTAGAGCAGTGCAAAGGGTTTTTTTAATATATATTAACAGATGTGGTTACCCAGAACCCCTGGAGGTGAGAAACATGATCCCTATTTTAGTGGGTGAGACTAAGCAATCCCACTGATTTCATATCATGGTTCCTCTTGAGTTTTAATGGGGAGGCAAACACTGTATCTTAAAGACAGAGTTTCTGTATTATACCAGTCCTACTTCTGGGATGAAGACAGAATGTTTAATTCTCTAAATGATCTTTCTTTTTCCAATTAGTGAACTTGGAGACACAAACAGCAATTGGAGGTCCTCTCCAGAGGTCTTAGGGGAACATCACCACCATAGCAGGGGGACACTGGCACGAGGTGATACCATAGTGACTGTGGAATAAATGAGGGATTTGATCCATGGAGGGCAACACTGAGGGCCTTTAGCATCTCTGAAGTTCATTCTACATAATAAAAGGAACAGCCATTGATAACTATTTTAATGACCTGATCCTCAAGTATACTAAATAAAATATAATGAAAAGAGGGAAAAGGGCACTCTTCCTTCCCATACAGGGCACTTACAGCCTGAAGCTCTCTATTTCCTGAATCTGTTATCCTCATGTGCATATTGCTGACTACCTAGTGGGCTGCTAAAAGTGTCTTGGTTCCTATGTGTTTTTTTCACAGAAAAATGATCAGAAATGTATCTCAACAGCGTTATTTTGTAAAAATAATATTGGAAAAAACGTCTCCCAAAAAAATAAAAAAAAAACCCTAAAAAAAGAGAAAACTCCAAAATCCAAAGAAACCCCCAAAAACCCAACAACAACAACAACAACAAAGCAACCAAAAATAAAAAAAAAACCCAACAAAATAAAAAACCCCTTCAAACCAAAACACAGGGTATAAGTTCTTGCTTGTGTTGACAGGGAGGAATTCAGGGTAGGTAAGGAAATGTTGTCTAAATATTAGCCCATCTGACTACTGGAATGTGTTTAATAAAGACATTTTTCATGATAGCATGGTACAGTGTCCACTAAAGTCTTGACTGAATTTCTATTGACTCCAGTGTGCTTTGGATTGGTCCAAATACAAAATAAAATAACATAATGTAATATAATATAATATAAACATCTATTTTGTCAATTTGATGAACGTGTCTCTAGCTGAAAGATTTCCACTAAATGGAGTAAGAGTTGTGAAGCTAAATCTCCAGGCATGACTTCAAAGATTCGTCTAGAGAAATATATTTATTAAGGCTAAGCAGGACTTCAGCGAAGGCAGTTTAAAAGTAAAAGCACGGGCCTTGAAACGCAGCGCCAGCTCCCTGCTAATTCCCTCTCCCCTCAGCACATATATTTTACTTTAAGAAAAAACAGGGAGCTCACAGACCACTTGTGTGGCGCGTTATTTGCCGCCTGCAAATAGAAACAGGCATGTGGCAGGCCTCCGAAAAATGCAGTTTGTAACTGTAAGACCAACTGACCCTCAACTGCGGCAGCACTTTGTGGCCCCCACATGCAAACAATCATCTATTGATTCCCAAGGCATCCAGCTTCAAACCCACCCTTGTTTTCCAGAGACCTCCAGTTGCAGGAAAGACACTGTCCTGGATAATTCCCCCCGCCCGGGGGCTGCTCGGTATTTCTGCTGCTCGCTTGAAGTGTTATCAAAATAACAGCGGCTTGCAAAGCAGAATTATTGAATGTTGGTTTTTTGCTGTTTCAGAGTAGAGGAGATGAACTCTTGGCCGCACAAATGGGCTTTTATTGCCGCCCTTTTGGCACATCTGCCAGAAGGAATATTGAGGAATATGATATGGGAAATATACAGCACCGGGAGGAGGGATGGAGTAGATCAACCACCACTGCAGTGTTTCCCAGGGCAAATTTCAGTGAATCAAAGGCCATCAAGGAAAGCTGCTTAAGCCTCTGTGTTCTCTATAAGCACATTACTCTATGTTTGCCACAAACAAATCTACTTTATGGGCTAAAGGGAAGACAGGGAGGGACCTTTAAAAAGGAGACTGGAAAAGTAAACGCTCTTGAACCTTATTTCAGATCTCTGTAGCCACAGCAAAAACCTGCATTTCCAATGCCTCCTTCAATAAAAATTAGAATTTTTTAGATCACTTTAGTATGTCAGTAACTTAAGGGTATGAGGTACAGAATAGTTGGGCAGCACACACCACACCTCTTCACCAGCCATTTGGGATGGTCTGTGATCATAGCACAGAATCAGGGAATCATGAGGGTTGGAAAAGCCCCCAAAGTTCATCAACTCCAGCCATTAACCAGCACTGCCAATCCCACACTAAAACAACACTTTTTCTTGGAGAAGGTGGTGTAGTCAGTGATGGGCAGGGATGAAGCCTGTGACTGCACTCTCTCCCAGCCAAGGCAGCAACTCCTCTAGTCTAAGCAGAAAGGATTTGTGTTTTCACTGGTACATTTGGATAGATTGGTATCAACTAATTGAAAGTGCCTGATGGGCATGGTCAGAGCTTGGGACTCAGCTTGGAGATACATATCTCAGGATGGAGATTCCATTGACTCCCCTCCATGGACTGTAATTACTGACCTCTCCACTTGTCCTTGCCCTCTCTCATCTGAGATGAAACAGTCCTTACTCTCTTCTACTGAGTGAGACCCTGATGGAAGATGGTGCATTATTCTTAGTGTGAGTCATCCCAGCAACCCAGGGCACTGACCTGGCACAGCCTCTGGGGAAGATGCAGGATCCACTGAATCTCTAACAACACGAGTCACAGCCTTCACTCCCTTGTGGCATTTCTTCCAGGTAATTATAGGGCTTCACTTTACTAAGCATGTGACAAATAAAACACACACACACAGACACACACAAAAAGAAAAGGAAAAAAAAAAAAAAAGAAAAGAAAAAAGAAAAAGGACGAACCTGGACTTGTGAGGCTTGTGTAGAAGAGCTAACAGGTGAACCCTGAAGGAGAGCACCTCACAGGTTGGGGAGATATTAATTGCTGCTTAGGGACCTGAACTTCCTAACTGTTGAATATCTCCCAGTAGATCCAGTGAAGGTTTGTGGCAGAAAATTGTTGCCCTTACTTTGCCCTGAAAGAAGCATTCAACAAGCTCACAAGAATAACAAACAACACAGTCTAAAGCAGAGGAGCTGTGGCTACATGCAAAGCAAGAGCCATGAGGGAATTTCCTTTTTTGTCTGTATCTTACTGTATTAAAAACAACTGGACAAAGATTGCAAGGGAAGTCTGGGTGGTAATCTGAGCATCCTGTTCTGACCAGCATGCAGAAAGACTATGGGAAGAAAGAAGCCACACAGACAAATCCTGCCAGCTACTGCAGCCATAACAGCCTGTAATTTCATTGCAACATATTTTTCTTAAAAGTGGAAACTTCACAAAATGAAGGATGAGTGCATGTTAGATGTCTTTAAAAAAAAATTAAAAATACCTCAAGGAAACAAAAAAAAGAGGCAGGATGGAGCTTTCTTCTGTTGGGGATGAGAAAAAAAAAAACCACACTGCTCCCTGCAAATACATGAAACAACAAGGTGAACACAATGGAAACTATTTCATATTTGTAAATGTTGAAAAAAATTGAGTCATTGCCCAAGTTGCTGAAATCTGAGAGCATTAGAATCTTTTGGGGTATTACGGTATTGTTAGAACATTGGGATCATGTCTCCAGATAATAATTCAGGAGAAAGAGGATGACTCAGGGAATGTTTTACTGGGAGGCTGTGGAAGCAATCAGTGCTGAAGTTAATGAACACCAAAGTTTTATGTTTATGGGGATTTGACAGCCCCAAACATGTGGTGACAGAGAAGGTACATACACAATGACTTTTGAGCTCAGCAATTCAAAAAATGGACTTTTGCAGATTTTGAGTGATGTATAGACTGGTCTTGTCCAGTGTGACAGATACACCCCCTTGAACCAAAACACAGTTTAAAAACTCTTAGATGAACACCTTACTACTTCCCCCTAAGGACTTTCCAGGGGCTTATCCTTATCTTTCAGCCTGGATTTTGTTTCTTAGAGTAAAACCACACTCCAGGACTGACTGGTCTTCATTTGTCTCCAAAGGGAGCAATTATTGAGACTTTCAGTTCATTTCCCACATTTCACATCCCCTTGCTCTTTTGCCCTATAGGAAATGAGGTAGAGAATACAGGCTGTGACCAGCATTACACATTGCCAAGGATAAATCAAGTTCCAGTCTACAAAAAAGTAGCTTTCCCCTAAGAACATCTTTCTCACTCCTTATCATTCCTGCAATCCTTGACTGACTTGTATTGAAGGGTTATTATGCCAAATCTCTGATACTGGATCTCTGCTCAAGGTGCAGCTTTTGATGGGTGAATGTCTGTGTAATTGCTTGTTGCAGTAATCTTACAGCACTTATTTTCTTCCCTGAAAGAATCCCATCTCATTCCGGTAGTTAACCTAACAAAATTTGTGTACTTAGTTTATTTTCCAAGCCCAGCTTTCAGATGGGGAGGATGATGAAACTGTTGCAACAGATATTCCTCAAAGAATTTTGTTTACAGAAACTGAAATGAAAAATAATATATATCTCTCTGTATATAAATATACATATGTACTCACTCTTAAAATCATGCATATCCTCAACAATTACTATGAAAATTAAGTAACACTTTATTTACTTAGACTCCACAGACCATGACATGTGGGAGGAAAAAACAAGTTATGTCTGAACATTATTATATATTTCCAACTCAAAGTTTATTTTTCCTTCTTGGAGTGATATTTGTCATTTACTTAAAACCCAAACCATAACAAGGCGTACATTGATCTTCTAGTACATTTTTCCTTCAGTATTCCTCACAGAGTCTCCTCCTTCCTTTAACTGTTTCCCAAGTTTCTAAACTAGATTACATCAGTTCAGGAGCAGGAGTCCTGAGTCTTTTCTGCTTTTGGAGAGCAAAGTGACTTAGCACAAAAGTTGGAGAGGGAAGAAGACAAAAAGCCACAACTGAATGTCCAGGGATCCTGTGGTTATGACTTGCCTGCCTACTAAAAATGCTGTTCCTCATTTTCTGATGTGTTCCTTGAAAGCACGTCTGCCTGCGTTGGTGGATCTCAACTGTCCAAGTTTAGGTCAGACATATTAGAAATGGAAAAGCCATATTAGCTCAGCTGGCCCATCCTTCCAGCTGTCCCAGAATAGGTCAATTCATTCATCCTTGAATGACTGGGCTTCCCCAGCTTCCCTGGGGAGCACTATTTCAAAGTCTGATAGGTTTTCCTTCTACAAGCCTCTCCTGATGTTAGATTAATTTAGTTTTGGATACTGGAGGGGAGGGCTTAAAAACCATCTTCTGATGTGGGAAGGACAGTGCTGCATGTGCTTAATTCAAAGGAAGAGATCTTTCAAGCTTCCAAGCATCTGCAGAAAAAAGTTTTTAAAGGACCCTTAACTGGCTGAGTGAGGCACTAATCACTTTTAAAAGGTTGTTTTTGCATATGGATATCGATAGATGAATAAACATGCGTGAATATATGCACATGTATATAATATAAAAATAAAGAGTTATTAAAAGCTGGTGTCAGGTCAGAGCTTATATGAAATCTTTCTGAAAGCTTTCTGAGGGGTCATCTCACTGGTCCTTCTGCCACAGGCTTGTGACTGCCTCCAGGGATGGATGAACGAATGCCTTAAGTAGAATGGAACAGGACCCTTGCTGTAAGTAAATATGTTACATATCTTCTTTTTATACAGTGTGGCTTAGCTGTGGAAAGAGCTCTTCAGAGCTGTGATGAGCACCCTTCCAGGCTGTACATACCTGTTAACCTGGATTGTCTAACCCTGCTCCATGTATGAGAATAAGACTTAATAATAATAATAATAATAATAACCGTAAAAAGTCCACCGCAGGCTGCGTGGCACTTGCTGCAGTGACAGCAGATGTCATCCTCTGGCTGGGAAGATGCTGGAGGAAGCAGGAGGAATGGTCTTGCTCTGGCACAGCCCCATTCAGAGTGACAGCCTTTTAGGGTGGTTTGTGCTGAAGCCAGTTCAGCAGTATTGCCCACATTACCACTGTTGTTTGTCTTTCTCTGCAGGCACTCGGTGCTGTTACTCCCTTGTCCTGGCTCCAACATGCATTACTCACTGACCTCTTTTCAGTCTCTGTGGCTCTCTTCAACACTGGCTTTGCTGGCTTTAGGAATTAGGGCTCTAATTTCTCTTACTGGCCTTGGCAAAAGAACTGGCAGTTCAGCACCATTTTTTATCTGACCTTGGTCTTATGTGTTACCTTCTCTCCAGATATTTGCCTCTTCCTATCTACCAACTAAGCAGCTAATTTATGCTGTGGCCATACCAATAATTAATACTTTAAAAAAGCTTTTCTCAGCAAACAAATGTTATTGTCCTCCAGTAGAGGCAAGGATAGGGCAAAGCGTTTGGGCATAAATGTGCTGCCACTAAGTTTTTAAATTAAGACACTGAGGCTGCATGTAGGCTGAGAAGGAAGGGGGATTAGAAAGAAAACACATGCACAGCATCCCAACATATTTCATGGCACTGAGGGTCTGAGTCCCTGATTCATCCAGCATGGCTAATGGATCTTCCAGCTGGCCTGGTCAACAAACACTTGCCAAAGGCAATGCATGCATGTTGGAGGTGGCCACGTTGGCTCTGCACCTGCTCAACAGAAGCCCTAAATTGTCTGGGGTAAGGATCACTCTGGCACCTTCCCTTTGAAAATTTTCTGGGAAACTAATCAGAGAAGAAAAGCATTAAAAGCATCCCTGAAAATTTAGTTGAGGTTCTTTCTGTCATCCTTTTTTCTTCCAAAGTTTGGTTTTGAGAAAGATCATGTAGACATGCATGAACTACAAGGGAAAGGCAGAAGAAAAACATTGTCCTTGGAAGTTGTGCAATAGGGGAAAAAATAGGTTGCAAGGTGCAAATTAGGTGTTTTTCTATCCTCTTTTTATCTGTTAGGTATTCACTGAAGTGGCGTGAGAAACAGCATTCACTGAAAAGCATCAGAGGGAGAAGGCAAATGGTTACCCCCTCCAAAAAAGCAGGATTTTAGTTCCTGGGTCTGTGGAGCACTGATTTTTTTTTTGCTGCCTTCTAGTAAACAGAGATACTACTCCACCGAGCTGACAATAATGTGACAGAGCCTGTGGCTGTGATATCGTTGCAATTTAAATAGATCAAAAATGGGCCACCATGACTGCAGTGAGCAGACAGTGGGAGAGGTGTGGATGTGGGAACAGGCAGGTAGATAAATGGGGAGGGAGAAAGAGCAGAAAATAGTACCCTCTAATCCCAAACCAGAAATGAAAAGTCACAAGGGTGGCTTTGCTCAACTCCACAAGTTCATCCTGAGGAAGTCACCAAGTCTCCCATTTCTCACCACAAATGCAGGGCAGAATCTGCAATGATGAGCACATAGGCAGCTGGCAAAGTTATTCTCTGGAAATCATAAAATGCTGAAGACTTTTTTTTTTTTTCCCCAACCATATGATTTCTGCTGATGGGAGACCTACAAAGAAACAGCCCAGCACCAGAAAAATGCCTGAGGCTGCTGCAGATGGCCAGGTCCCCCAGGATCTCAAAACCAGCCGAACAAACAGGCTGTGGCACTCCAAAAAGTTCACAGCATCTCCATATCCTGAGCCACACTGATCTTAATACCAACCCCTGCTCATCAGAAATGCCCTCAGCACCCCAGGAGCAGCTTAAACCCAACCATATGCAGCTCTCTGTGTGATCTCTCCACAAACAAGTGTTAAGATTATGCTAAGACCCCATGTGTTCAGCAGCCTCCCTGTTCCTACAGATGAACCGACCTCGAAGCTGTTAATTTTACAGATGCTACTAAGCCAGAATCTGAGTTATGAGAATCTCTAAACATTAGCACAGCTGTATGCTTTTGCCCAGTCTTTGCAAATATCCCTTCTCTTTTTAATAGACTAGTAGGGGGTTCAGAGCCCAAACTCAAGTCAGGGATCTCAGCAGGATGCCAGACTATTTTGTGTATAAAGGACTTAAATGATACAATATGGATTCCTTATTGGGTTTTGGTTTTTTTCTTTCTTTTTTTTTTTTTTTTTTCCATTTCTTTCACATAATTTCTTTCCAGCCTGTATCCTCTGCTCTGGGTGGCACACAGACTTTCCCAGACACTTTTCCTCTTTCTTGAGCATTTACTTACATGTGTTTAGAATATACTGATAGCTTTTGAGACAGAAAATGTAATCAAAACCAACCATAACCCATAGTTGCAGAAATCAAGTGTCTTTAGCTTAAATATTTGCTTCCACAAAAAAACTTGGGAGAAACAGCTCTTGCACTTTAAAGTCACTGGTGGAGAATTGCCACCTACTACAGCAGAGGGAAAGAGTTATAACATATCTAATATATTAGTCCCAGTCCAGCCTGATATGCCTAATTATTTGGATCACAAACAGCTGAAGATATAATGCCAAAGACAGACTTTGACTGCTGCGCTGTGAGTTGAAACCACATTGCTAGGTTTCAAAGAGCTTTGAAGCAATAAGGATTGAAGCAGCACAAGCACTTTGTTGCCCTACAGATGATGGGAGGGCGAAGAAAAGGACCTGAGATTACAACCTTGCAGTTGACTTGTTTTCAGAATTTGTAATGTATCAGGAAGCCTCCTGATTTCAGTAAAGCTTTGCTGATTAAAGGATCAGCAGATACATCCAAAGTGCAAGCTGACGGTTCATTAAACAGAAACTGGGTTCATCCAAACCCTGGATTCAAAGCTGTGTTGCTCTCTCTCCATTTAACAGCAAGCAGAGACTCCTTTTTATTGAGAAAGCAACACAACTTTATGATAGCACTAAACAGATACAACTGTCTTATCTTATAGAAGAAAGGGTGCCTGCTGAAATAACTACATTATTGGATAGCTACTGTGTTCCCACAGCACAATAAACTCAAAGTTCAGACCAGTGCCATGCCAATAATGAGTCAATAGTGGTCATATAGGAGCAGAGATAATCAGGAGAGCAGGCAGACAGATAACGCTAAACTTTTATGGCACTCTTCACTCAGATATAGGGGGAGCTGCAATGACTACAAAGAATCACATTAACAGCTCAAGAAAAGAATAGGAAGCCCCTAGCTGTTCCAGGGTTTTTGCTGAATTTCTGGAGTATCCCTGCTCCTGGAGGAAGTCACTCTGTCCCTGTGCCTTGGTTTCCCTCCTGCAGCGAGGTGCACCAAGGACAATGCTTTAGTGATGTTTGGCTCCTTCTGTAGGATCTTTTTCCAGGAAAACCCCTGGGGATGGGTCAGGAAAGCTGTGTTGAAATGGTGACACTGATCCCAACCTGCCTTCGTGCTCCCACACTGCCTGGTCCCTCTGTGTTACCTGGTTGGGTGCCAAGAAAAGAATCTTTGAGACTTGACCCCACCCTGCCACCAACACTCGTTAACCAGGAGAAAATGGGAGGAAAAACTCCATTTTGACCCATCCTCTAACTCCTTTGCCCATTTCAAAGCCTGTCTGGTACCTCTCTGGTCAGCTCACACCCCACTGTGAAGACACAGGAAGCCTACTCCTGATATTACAGCATTAACCCAGAAAAATGGGAAATGTGAGTTTAACCCATCCTCAGTCTCTGGGGAACCCAAACCTCCCAGCTCCCAGGACAGTCTCAGAACACTGCCAGCACTCAAAGGCAGCCTAAGGGGGACCAGCTCAGAAAGTTGTAGTGCTGTGGTGAGCAGCCTGCCAACACAACTCATTTATTACCCAGGGAGGACAGACCTGCCTTGGAAATGTCCCTTGTTGTCTATTCCCAGGAGCTGGGGCTCATCAGACTGAACACAGTTTAGTGGAAACACTGATATCTGAGCAAGCCCTTTATCAGTATCAGAAACTAGCCACTACAGCCAACAGAGTTTAAGGGGCAACTCAGCCCAACCTTAAGTGGATTCTTTTGGATGAATGATGTCACTGCTGCACTGATTCCTTCCTCATCCACAATTCTCAGCCTATGCTGGGCTGATTTGGATAATGTTTCTGGGTTTGGGTCCACTTACACAGAGCTGCATTTTAGGTGCTGCAGCCCATCACCTGTGGCATCAGCAGAAATGTGTAATACAAGTGAATTATTCAGAATGCTACACTCTTTCACCTGAAATTGTGCACAGCTCTCACTCATGCCAGCTACAAATGTGCAACAGGGATGAGACAGTCTCTGCAATCCCCTTCCCCTACCCTGATCCTGTTGAATGTGTGGTTTGTGCCTCACACTCCCTGTAGGCAGCAGAAAAGACAAGGGCCTGGGATATGCCACAACAGGCTGCAAAAATGTCTTTCTTCTTTAAATATGCTCAGTGCAGAAAGAGGACCTGATTCTCATCACCACCATGGAGTAACATCCTTGCAAGCAGGGAGGTGAGATGGAAACGAGCCTGGGAGACAAGGCCTGAATGCTTGATTGATTTATTGCATCAAAATTTAAGCTTTCAAAGCTTTTCCCTTCCTTTTTCTTTTTTGTTTTACCTGCTAAAGGGTAGTCACTTCAGTCTAAAATAATCATAATCATCATAAAAGGAGTCAAGCTGCTTTTCCCCTAAATGAGTTGATTTTTTTTTTTTTTTGGATGCCTCTCTTATAGCAGGAGGATTGAAACAAGGCAGATAAAAGCTGGAGGCTGCAAATAGAGAGGGTAAAGCCACCCACTCATTGTAATAACAACCAGTATTTTAAATCTGGCACTACCTTTGGAAACATTTACAGTCTTAAAACATAATTACAAAGATACGGGGGTTGAGAGGGCTGGTGGGAAGAAAGACACACTGAAAAGAAGAAAAATGAGTGAAAAAACTGTTTAATTTCTTGCTGTCATTAATACCACAGTATTAAATAAAAATTCGCAGATGAATAAAATTACTCTTCTGAGACAAAAACAAAATTCCATTGGACTGGGCCTGGTTTTTGCAAATAGCAATATGTGTATGCAAAGGAATTCCTTGTCCCTGAAAATGTTTACAACTCAGAAATAATTGAAATCAGAAGCCAATCCTTTCCACAAAAGAAAAAGGAAAAAAGTCTTTTTTTTTGGCGCAGTATTTCTCTTTCCTTTTCTTTCTTCTTTTCTCCCTCTCCATTTCTGGAGGTAAGACTCCCTGTAATTTTAACCCCTTGCAGCTCAGATCTAAGCAAAAACCAAAACTGGCTTCATATTGTGCCAGGTTTTTCCTCAGAGATTTTAACATTAGAAAACCTTTCTGCCTGGGTCACTGTCACAGAAGACAGGTGTGGCAAATCTCTTCATTTTTTGTTATTTTTTGTTTTTCAGACAAAGGCTGAAAAACAGTTAAAGGATTTTAGTGAGTCAAATCTCAAAGGGCCTCTGAAAGAGACTTAAGTATCAGCATTCCCCAGTTGTTCCATTCACTTCTTAACAGATCATAATTAGGAATTATTGAAAGGTGTGTAGATAAATAATTTTATTAGAGGAATACTTGTCCTGGTGACTCCTGTTTTGCCTGCTTTCCACAACACAAGGACTGTACAGCCCAAATTCCTCTAATTTCCCCTCCCTGTTCTTTTAGGTTCACCTTCAGTTAAACCAATATGCTGTGAATACAATTGGTATTTGATTTTTCTTTAAACTTAGTTTATTATTTCTATTACTCCATTTTAGTCATACATGCTTGCTATAGGAAGCACCAAATTAAGCTTCAGGTGGGTGGGGTTTTTTTTTTTTTTTTTTTTTTTTTTTTTTTTTTTTTTTTTTTTTTTTTTAATTGGAAGGCATTCCCTTTTCAGATAAGAAACTTAATGTGTGGAATGGTACTTGGACCATGAGCAGGCTCTAGGAGGTTTCCTGAAGGACCAGCTGCTTCAGTTACTAGGCTGTTTTGATATATTCCTAAAAAAAGCATGGCCTGTTTTCTTTCTTTAAAGGTGTGTCACAAGAAATAGAGTAGTTAATGTTAATTTTTATGTAACCTGAAGCTTTCAGTTTTCTCAGTGGGGAGAGGGAGAGCTAGCTGTAGACAATTTCCTCTGTACACACTCCCCAGGTTCTTGAAAGGGAAAAGCAAACATCGGCAGCTGAAGATATTTTATTCTGTTTTTCCCTCAAAAACACCCAAAGGACAACATCAGCTGTGCTCCCTGTGTGTTTTGGAGGATGACATTAGGAGGAGCTGAGTTTTCAACCTTGGAGACCCACTCTTCCCATCACATTACTTCTCCAACATCCAGATCACCAAAGGCCTTTCATTAAAGATGGAATCACAGAAGCATTCAGGTTGTAAAAGATACCCTAAGATCATTGAGTCCAATCATTAACCCAGCACTGCCAAGCCCACCACTAACCCATGTTCCCTGGGGCCACAGTTACACTTCAAGGAATGGTGACTCCACCACTACCCTGTTGTAATGCTTGACCACTCTTTCAATGCAGAAATTGTTCCTAAGATCCAATCTAAACCTTCCCTGGTGCAACTGAGGCTTTGATTTCTCAGAAGAGGAAGTTCTACTCACTGTTCATGTCAGAGAAACAAATCATTGCTCATGCCCTACTTGGCTCTCACACAGGGCAAAGGGATGTTGCCATCACTGGATTCAGCTTCTGAATAAGTGCTTGAGCACCTTAGTTTTGAATAATTTTGGATCATACGCCTTTTTCAGAGTTTTGTAACCTATATGTGGCTGCTTTTTTCATCTGAGAAGATTGCAATAAACCTTTGAGGTCTTTTTCTCACTACTCATTTAAATGCTACCTCAAATTATAGTAATCATTCAATGAAAACAACTTGTTTGGAAATGCAGAAGGGGGAAAGGGCGCTGACACTTCTTTCCTCCTGATTTGCACAAAGACTTTTTTTTTTTTTTTGTCCAAAATGGGATGCATTTCTCATTTTCAGTTACCACTGGACCTGAACCTCAGCTGTCCTGTCTGCAAAGTACCCAGGTATGGTCTTGACAGACAGGAAGAAAGCCTGGGTAATAAGGATGGCAGTTCTGTACCTGTGCATGGCTTTGGGCCAGGCTCACAGCCCCAAGGAAAGCAGGTAGGGGATGGTGGGGAAGTCAGATCTCTTGACAATCTGCATACACACTGCTGAAAAAGCCAGAGGGTCCAACAAAAAATCCAAGATGTCAGAGTTACTGTGTCACTTGTAGGGTATTTTAATTAATTAGTAAATTAATTAGTGATCTCAAAACAGTGTCAGCTGGAAAGGGATGTCGTGTAAGCACAAACTAGACAGTGATTTGTTCCAATTCAGTTTGGTTTCAGGGCATATGAGATTTTCCAATAAGATCAGGTCATGCGTGTCTTCGTCCGTGAAGATGGAGAGTGGCAGTGCAGCAGCAAGGCAGCAATCTCTTGTAAGACCAGTGAGTGACTCTCTCTCAAAGGATTGTACTGAAAACTGATTAAGATGAGGTGAATTTGTAGTGTAAAGACACAAAACCAGAGGTCTGTGGATTTCTTTCACTGTATTCAACACTCACTGACTGCCTACCCTGAAATTACTACATGAAACTGAATGGAGACTGCACCTACCATCACATTTTTATTGTCATTAACACATAAACATTATGTAGCAATTTCGGTCTGTTAAACAAGCCTGGGACTGGCAAAGATGGTGGCATGGAGATTGCTTCCTGCTTATGAAAGTGAAATGGTGCTAATGACACTCAAAACAGCTGTGGAAAATGTATGCTATTGTATGACACAGTCACCAATAGACAGGAGTGACCTTCAGAGGTAATGATTGTAATATTCAAGTTTCCCAAGATACTTGCTCCAAATAACAACAGGCATTAAGACAAGGTCAAAATGGGCTGAATTGCAAAAGTACCATATTTAGCATGAAGTCTTAAGGTGTGTGTGTGGCATTTCAGCTGAATCTGATAATACCTGGCTCAGTTCTGTGTGCAGCCTTTTAGGTCTGCAAAAATCCTTATCTAATGTCCCTTTAGGTAGCATTTGGTGCTGAACGGCCTCTTACTGCCTCCAAAACGTGGTGCTAATTAACGTGAACCAAGTTACAATATGTGCTAAAGATTCCAGCTTTGTTACTTATTTAATGAGATTTGTGGGATTTGAACATGAGACTCAAAGTAGCAAGGGAAGGCTCATAATTAGTTTCAATTAGAAGAAGTTCCTACACATTATAACTATTTGATAAACTGCGGAGAACTACTGAACAGATACAAATCACTAGTGTTGTTTCATTTGTTATTATACTTATTTTCTCCTTAATTAGTGCTGATTGGCTTATGATCCTAATTAATGCAAAGAAATTTGGAATGGTATACAATGGTATGGTTTAGAAGATGCCAGAGTGTACAACTGCTAAATTATTGCTAATTGTTATTTACATGAGGACAGGAAGACTAAGCAATGTGCTGCCTAATTAGCATTAAAGATATGCTTTCCATTTCCAAATTAAATGAAGGCAAATGGGATAAAATCATTACAGTTACCAAAAAAATCCTCATCCTTCTCTCTAAAAGTCAATAGTTGCACTGCCAACAATTAAAAAAAACAACCCAAAAACAAACACAAAAAAACCCCAATAACCCAAACTAGGCAAGAAATAAAAGACCTTCAAGAAAATGTAGACCCTTAATCCAAAGTGGACACTGTTAAAACCTTTTCAGCTGCCACTTCAAAATGTTCAATGCTATATCCATTACAAGGATATATTACAAACAGCAAGCACTGTGCCAAGCTTAATTAGGGAAGACTGCAGTGATTTTAGCAGCCAGTACAGGTGTTACCAGCCCACAGAATTGCTCTGCTTCAGTGGTTACACAGAACTGGTGTCTTCAGTTACTCCCTCCAGAGCTATGTGGCAAAGAGACCAACCTTGAAACACCAAAAAAATGGGGCAAAACTCCTGAATTATATCGTGGTTTGTCCACTGACTCACCAGCTGGCCATTGTATTCATCTCTGCTTCATCTTCCTTGTGGGCAATGCAAATCTCTTTGGTCAATCCATTGGCACTGGCAAAGCCCTCATCTGTACAGATTTATGTACCCTTGCCAAGGTCTCTGTAAGAACCACTGAATTCTTTAATACATAAAGTGCTGTGTCAGTGTCATGGTAATTATCTCCCTTTTTTAAATTTTTTAAAATTTATTTTTAATCGCTCAACATTGGAAACAAGATAAAAAGTCTCAACATTACGGTTTATGGAAAACTTGTTATGTGAGAAAAGAAAAGCCCAAGGCATTTTAAAGAAAGCTCCAAAGTATTTTTTCTTTCTTTATATCAGTTTTGACGGGTTTCAAACAACATAATGTGCAGTGGCTGTCGCAGGACTTCTGTTTGCACTGTGATTTCTGAAAAAAAATATACATTTCATAGCAGATATTTCATAGCTTTAATGCCTTTTTTGTTTGTTTGTTTCTTTTCCTGCTTTGCTGTATCTCAGTGCCAAGAGAATAGCCAGGATTATCTAATAGGTCTTTTTTATCTCTGATTTCCATGATCTGATGAAAAACTTTATTCTGCACACTTCTCAGCCCCATATACAAACGTTTTTCTTGGCCACTGGTCTGTGTTTAAGGATGTCATTCACTTCTCAGGGCTTCTGAAGGTTACATTTTTATATATACATAGCCAAGCATGTATTTGGTCCATGGTACCACCAATTTTATGGTTTTGAAAACATTTGAGATTTGAAAAAAAAAATTCATCCAAAATACTTTAAAGTTGGGAGACTGTAGATATTGGATGTTTTCTGACCAAATACTTTTATACACATACACATCTATGTTATAAGCATACAATTGCATATAACACAGCAATGCCACTGCTTGTCTGAGTTGTCTTGTTCCAATTTGCTTCAGGGCTCAGGGAGTTTGTGCTTCGCTGCCAGCAAGGGGCCTTTCATTTACCAGATCAATGCAGATAGCTCAGCACAGCCCTGCAGTGCTGCTGAATGAAGATGCAGGCATGTGCATGAAAAAATACACAGCTTTCCTGGAGAAAAATGAGCACTGGAATCTGAGCAACAGATATTTTTGTGACCAGCCTGCACTGAAGGCTCCAATCCAGCAGCACAGACCAAGTTCACTTGGACTTCTTTCTTACTTACATGGAGTCCTCTTTAAAATTATAAAAATGGCATTTTTCCCTGTTAGGCTTTTAGCCTGTTAAACCTACCAAAACAGGGCTTGCTGGAAGTGGGAATTCAGCCTGCAGACCTTACTGATGCCACTTGCATTCCTGAAGCTCAGTTTGTGCTTAAGTTGCTGGCTGAAACCTGAAGGCCTCTGAAAGGTTTAATTTTTGTCTTGAATGCTTCACTTCTTTCATCCTCATTGTAACCCATCCCTTCCCTCCTTCTCTCTATATGAAAAGCTCCAGTCTTCCTCCCAAGCCCCCTCAGCACCCTCTAACACCCAGACACAGCCTTGGTGGCACTCCATTGGTGGGTGACACCAGAATTACACGTGTCTTTGAGGACCCATTTTGAAAATGTCTGTTCTATTCCCTGCTGTACTGTTCCTTGGACCATCATCCCCCATTTGAACAATGTTTTCCCCAGATGAACCATTCTAAAATACATCATGCTGTGATACCACATCCCTGGAAGTGTCCAAGGCCAGGTTGGATGGGGCTTGGAGCAAGGTGGTCTAGTGGAAGATGAGCCTGCCCATGTCAGGGGAAGTGGAATGAGATAATCTTTAGGGTTTCTTCCAACACAAACCATTCTGTGATTCTATGGCCTTACAGCTTTCAGGTTTTATGTCTTCTACACATCCCCTCTGGCTCACCTCTCTGCCTACAGACTCACATATTTTAACCTCTGTCATCTCTAGGACTTCCCAGGCAGAACTGGCTCTTGCTCTTTGCCTTGCAAGCATCTGCAGAAACCTTTCTTTGCTTCACTGTGGAGCTGAGGACTGCCAGCCATCCTCTGCCCTGCTGCAAAAATTCACCAGCTTTCAGTTCTCACCCTGTACACCCTTGTGCCCTGACCTCCATTCCCTCACTGAAGTGAGGGAAGAGAGAAGAGAGCACTGTGAGAGGCATGAAAATGCGAGGGGCCTTGAGGAGAAACCACACAAGGAGCAGCTGAGGGCACTTGTTCTGTTCAGCCTGGAGAAGGGAAAACTGAGGGGAGACCTTGTACCTGCCTACAGCTTCCTCACGAGGGAAAGATGAGGGGCAGCACTCAATTCTCACTGATGACCCATGACTGGACGCAAGGGAATGGCTTGAAGCTGAGTCAGGGGAGATTAGGTTGGGTATTAGGAAAAGGTTTTTCAACAGGAGATGATTATGCACAGACAGAGGCTTCCCAGGAAAGTGGTCACAGCCCCAAGCCTGACAGAATTCTGGACCTTGGCGTGGTTCCACACATGATGGGATTCCTGGGAGAGTCCTGTGCAGGGTAGCAGTAGGACTTGATATTCCCTCAAGGAGAATACGGCACAGGCACAATGGGAGGTGGCAGCAGGGCTCCTTGCCTTGCCAGCCTCACAGGTGAGATCCAGCATGTCTTCAATTCCCATTAAATTGTCTTCTCGTCCTGGCTACGGAACAACCAGATTTTATTTATCTCAATGGGTTTTGCCAAGTTAGAAGCCTTTTATTTTCTGGTTTGAAGCATAATCTGGCTGCGAGTGAAATTAATGGCTGCTGCATTATTATCAGGAGCATCTGAGAGGCATTGGAATCCTGTACCTGTTAACTTTTGTTCAGTCAATTTACCAACATTAAGAAGAGGAAAAACACTGTGTGTTCTTCATTTATAGGCTGGTGGGGGAGAAAAAAAGCCTCAGGAACAATGCGGGTTAAAGGAGACATTCAAATTTGGAGGACATTTCCTAAACCTTATAAGAAATTTAGATAAGGTGACATAGAGGAACTCCTTGAATATGTATCTTTCAGATCATTTGTACTTCTCCAATTGACAGACTGACAACATTAATAAAAATCAGAGACTGTGAACTAAAATCAGAGCCTGCCTCAAAACTTACACATTTTCAATTCACAGAGCACTGCATGCAGATATCTTGCTGGACTCGATGCCTTAAGCTAAAAATCAGCTTCACATTCCCTCTCCCAGGCTGCTGCAGTTATCATAAAGTTGTTCCCATCCAATGGCTACAAAGCAGCCTCTGTAAAATGAGAATATTGCCATTCCTGTTGCTAGTGGAGATGATCCTGTTACAAGAACAGTATGAAACAGGCACTAATTCTTTGAACTGCTTTCTCAGACCTTGATGTAAGGGTTGAGGAAGGCTGGTTGTTGAACACTGTGGATGCTTGCTCTGTTATGGATTTACTGTCCTTGCTAAAGAGAAGGAAAGATATTTTTCTGACAATATTGCATCCAGTACTTTTCTTGTAATCATTAAGCTCAATTATCTTCTCACTAAACACACAGGAGAGCCTTGGAGGGGGCCATTTGAATTTGTGCTTAGCAATTTATCTTGGGTAGATTTGTAAATAGATGAAAGCCCTACTTATATTTTATCAAACACTGTGATTAAAAAAAAAAAATAAGCATCATGAAAGTACTCTATTTCTCCCTGATTTTAATTGGGATTTGTTGACCTTGTGTTTAGCAAGCCTTGAGGACTCATTTCACTGCTGTGACCATTTCACATTGGCAACTTTCCACTGCTGAAGGAACAGAGTGAAACCCACTCAACAGGGCACAAGGCAAGGATGACTCAGTTGGAAACTCTCTGATCATAGAATGACAGAATTATTAAGGTTGGAAAGGCCTTATAAACCAATAAACCATGCAACATCTGTATATCCATTGTCTAGGCAAAACCCCAAAATATCCTCTGGAGAAAGTATCTCTGATAAAAGCATCAGCCAAAGAATTGGGTCTGATTTGGTCCTAATATATAATTAGAAGCAATAAGTAACTTAGGAGGAAGGCAGCCACAATAAAATAATATATATACAACAGACACATGTGCAGAGGTGATGCATTTAAGAACTACATAAAAATATGTAGAAATATTCAGAATGCATGCTACTCTTGACTCTTAAGGCACAAAGGCCTTGAGATCTATGGAGGAGAATTTCTACAGTAGAAAAAAGTATCTTTTTATTACCACAATTATTGATCCAATGAGTGCTTTTTTAAGAACAACACATGGCCATTTTCCTCATCTTTTGCTGGCAACCAAATCTCCCTCCTCCCTCTTACCCTCAGTTTTACTGTTATTGGCTTTAAATTAAGTCAGCAAATGATGGATTTTTTTCACTGTCTAACCAATAAAATGGTGAGGCATAAAAAGAATGGTGTCAAATCATATCCTCAAAGCTGATTAAAAGTAATCCTGCAGATGCTAAATATGGATTACCACAGCAATTACTGAAAATTCATAACCTTGCTAAAAAGGCATTCTAATGGAGTTCTGCAGTACACTGTAGTTAAGGGCTGTTTGCTTTTTTACAAACAATTTGCAGTAAATGTGTGGAAGTGTGGTCTTATACAAGCTCCATCCAGTTCTGAATCAAAAACTGTTTATGGCTGTTGAGAGCTCTCCTGTGGTATTTGAAACAACCACAAACAGTGTTTTGGCTATCTCTATCTGCTCTTGGACCAACTTTGACCCACATTATGTCCTCATTATATCTCTTTTCCAGTTTAAAAAGGCTTGAATTCTATTTCATTCCTAATTTAAGGCCATTTCATACTATAAGTTGCTCTAGGATAAAGACTTTTATTGCATTAAGGTCTGTATGTTCAAGCCTGTCTATTACACAGACCTTTTTAAGACACCATTACACCTAATCACTGGTGATAAACTAATTAACAAGAATCTGGCCATTTTTAAGTCACAGCCATTAAATAATACATGTGAACACAGTAATTATGAAAACTTTTTCATATCCACTCTTTATTATAGATTTAGCATTATTTTCAGTGACAGCTAAATCTCTGCTAAGCTTCAGCAAATTTTTATATTGGCAACTCCACTACAGCTGTCATTTGCACCAAATATCAGTAGAAAAAGTTGTCTTTTTCCATGGCTGAGCTCAGATGGCAGGAGAAGGTCATCTCCCAGCTTCAGAATTATGGAAAAAACTCAGAAGTATGGATATGTACTCCTCTGTGTTTTGCCAATCCTTCTGGCAATGCAACTCTCTTGACAACACAAGAGAACTAAGAATGTAACTACAATAGACTATTGCTGTCTTCCTGAAATTAATTTTTTCTAGACTGAATTTTTATTATTATTTTTTTCCATTAAGGAAAATACAGATAAATTTGGATCTCCCTATATTTTGTCTAAGTGAATCCTATAGATTTTGTTTTGTAGTACATGAGGAAGTGTTACAGCTGTAGGCTTTTTTTTTCCCCCTCACTTAAACAGCAAAAAATAACCTACACATGAAGAAAAAACTGCTTTAGTGCAACTTACAGCATTCCTAGATGAGAACATTACAGAATGTAAGCACAGGGATGAAATAATTTGATCTAAAGTTTGTTTAAGGTTAACACATTCCTCTTCCCAGTGACTTGGAGGCAGATGGGATATATTTGCAAGTTTTGAAATCAGATGCCTCAATTACTTTTCCATTCCTTGATAAGGGAAATGTTACTCTGCATATGGGGGAAGCTGATTACAAATGTTCAAATACTTTGCCCTTATCTAGCATCAGACCATGGATGTCATATTGGAACGTGATCCTTCTACTTAGGTCTGATAATATCAAAGCAAACAAGAAAGAAATATGTTTCAGCTGATAAAACCATCTTTCCTGTAACAACAAATTAATTTCATGAATCATATACTTAAGAAATAAAGAAAGAAAAAAGAAAGAAAAGAGGAGAGAGAGTCTAAGTGTTTCTTTTCATACTTGCTGCAGTCTCCTACTGCCCACTGGCTACAATTATGTGCTCCCAGCTGATCATGTGGTGGTGGTCCCAGTCCCACCAGCAACCATCATGATAAATAACCTTTTTCCTTGCTTCCACCAGCTCAAATTCCCAAGGACATTGGGCACTAATGAGAACTTGCAATACAGGCCCTAGGGAGAGAAGACCCAAAATTGCCCTGCTTAAGAAAGATCTGTACTACTCTCTACTCTCTTCCAAAAGCACTAATCAATTTGAGACCTGAGGACTTAGTACTGGACTGTAGGACTTGAATCCTACTCTCTTCAGTCTCTGTTCAGTCTCCACTAAACAGAAGATTCAAGACTAGTGAAGCTAAAAAGTTAACTTAGAATTTTTCCAGACTGCTGATGTATTGCCTCAGAAGACTTATCTTTTCTGCCTGTGCCTGTTGAGGGAAGAGAAAAGGATTTTAATTATATCGAAAAGGATTATCCCCATTTCTGCAGAAGGGCTCTTGACATTTTTGAAGTCTAGGCATCTTCTGTTGCGCTAGCAGTGGAGTGTGTATGATAGAAACAGAGAGTGTTGCCTTTCCAAGTTGGTAAAATGACCTATGCTGCTAATGGCAAAGCCCTCAAAGCTTGCTGTTTAGCAGGATCCTACACAAATACAGATCAATAGCTTCAATTTGATTCTCACCAGCCCATCTGTAAAAACAGTATCATTCATATGTCTGCTGTCAACACAATTGCTCTCTCTGATCCAAACAATTTGTTGTTTCTATTTGTTTAGAAAGAAAAATCCTCTAAACATTTCAATTAATTTGAAAAAGCTTCTCCTTTTAAACCACTATGTGCTTCATACTACTTCAGCCCTATCTTCTATGCATTAGAGAACAGTTATCACACAGAAACTACATTATTCTTCTCTCACAAAAAAAAAAATAAAAAATCATGGAGTGTCTTTGAATCTTTTCTTTCACTAATACAATAATACACTAATCATGACCTTAAACTAAATAGCAGATATATTTTAATATAAGACACAGGTATTTCTTCTAGATGGTAAGAGCACTGTTTACCATAATGGAGATAATGCTGGAATGCTGTTTGGTTTCTAATGACAAACTAGTACTGGAAAAACAATGGAAGTTTGGATTTGTTGGGAAATATTAAATGAATTACTGCAGCCTAAGTAAATGATGACTAAAGATACAGAGGATAACAACCTGCAGGTGTTTGATGGATACAAACATAGAGGAAGAGATTTTCTTAGGGTCATCCAAAGGGTAAAAGTAGCAGCAATGCTAGATGGCCAAGCTAAATTAATGGTCTTTCTCCACCTCTAATAGCTATGATTCTGTTATATTAAAACAGGGGAAAAGCTACAGGGAAATTCTGAAGCCGTTTCTAATCCAGACCCTCACTGACACATTAAATAGTACAGTAGATTGCAATTTCTTCTTCTGTAGTCAAATGTTAATTAGATTCCTTGCAGCTGTCTGTATATCCTGAGTTGGCTGATGAGCACATTAACAATGTGAGCTGATTCAAGAGTGAAACGAAACTTCCTTGAGAAGCATAATGACACATTTGAAGAACAGACTGGTCCCACTGGAACACAAACCCCACCAGGGCACAGTGGCTCTGCTGCATGTTTTATACCATGTGCAAATGGCTCTGCTGCACTGGCAGGGTCCAAATAATCTACCA
Organism: Peucedramus taeniatus; assembly: GCA_013400575.1. Lineage (NCBI taxonomy): Eukaryota > Metazoa > Chordata > Aves > Passeriformes > Fringillidae > Peucedramus > Peucedramus taeniatus. Next base: position 9,163 of record WBNO01008491.1, on the reverse strand, counting down.
ATCTCAGCCCCTCCACTAAGGCAGACAAACTAAAAAAAAACCAGAAAAATTAGAAGTGAATAAATAATTTTTTTCCATCTTTTGCAAACAGTCATAGAAGCCAGTCAAGTCACTTGACACTTCTAAGCATTCCTCACATATCTGTAAAATGAGGAAACATTATTTCTCTTAGTTTATTTTTGGTAAAACCTCATAGTGTCCTTGCCTGAAGAGCACTGACATGCAAACTATTATGCCACTGTGTCAGTGTCAGTACCATTAACTACCAGGCATTTTTTCATTTTCCTGAACCTTTAGCCAAGTGTTTAACTGGAGATGAAGGACGCTGTCCTGTTACCTAAAATTGTCTTGGTTCCTTCATAGTCAGTTTTGTTTCAATTATTCTCAAATTATGAATTAAAGCTCAAATTTGAAACAAAACAATAAATTGAATTCTTCTCAGAGACAAACAAATAGAATACTAAGAATGTGAATATAATTCAACTTTGGGTTCCTCCTTTTCAATTAAATTGAGATCACTGCTTAAACATACAATCTATCCACATAAGTCCTAAGGCCGGGATTTTGACATACATATTTTCTACTAAAATGAATGAAACTTCAAAAGTAGTGTTTCACTTGGCTTTGAAAATCCCATCCTTCATTCTAAAACCTGGCTGATTATTTATACAACAGACTGAAACAGCATAACTTTTAAAACATCTCCTACTACATCCTCATAAATTAGGGCAGATAGATGAATTGATATCACCTCAAACTCAAGCAAACAGAAATCTACTTCCCATATTTCCACTTGCAGCTTGACAGCAGTTTTGTGGGTACTGCCTAAAAACGTATTTTGAAAGGAACTACAGCAGCAATTAAATTATTTTCTGTAAGCCTGATATTTTGTCCTTTTGAAACAATGAAATTAGAGCTCAGGTCTGAAAAACAATCCTGTAATGGAAGGCGAGTGGAATATCTGATCTAATAAGTCCTTTGATTGCTACTTATGATATAATTGCCAGTCAAAAAGAAACTCTTCTGTAAAATAAAATCTGATCTTTTCTTCACCACATCAAAAAAATTGCTTGAAATGTGACGGCACAAGAGGAGAAAAAAGATATTTTTGCACTTTACTGACGCAGCCTCTATTTGAGCACTGTTCTTGTGATAACCACATAAAGCATTCCTGTTCAAAGGTTCTGTTATTGTCAAGGAGATGAATTATAAAGCAACTTTATATTGTGCAATCTGCAGATTTTATTGACAAAGTTGTCAGGAGCAGAAGAACTGGGAGTCTCTCTGCTTGTCATGGGATAAATAAGAGGATCTACAGAGCTCTCAGCTTCATTCAATTTGTTTAGATACAAGTTGACTGGGAGCATTGATTCGATGCAAGACCAGCTATGGATTTTTAGGTAGGAACATACACAGTGGGGAGTAATAGATGGCTCTAAAGTGAGTACAAAGCTGCAATTCACTTGGGAGGCTGCAGAGATTGTGCAAGCCCAGCTGTATAAGCATGCTGGATCAAGAGAAGATGGGTCTGATCCTCCCACAGAAGCTTTTTCTCCGCCTTCCCCAGCAGCAAAATATTGCTTGACCTCTTCTCCCATGGGGGGAGCATCAAGACAGGTTATATTTGTGTGCTAGGGGGTCTTGATTCATAGTCCCTCATTATTTAAAGCTTAGTTTTCCACCCATACTGCACAAATGGAGAAAGTCTCAACTGCAGGGTAATGGAAACACCAAATTCCAGCTAATTTGCTGGTTAAGGCGTGCCAGAGCATGAGATTAACACAATATTTTGCCTTCCTATCTGTTAAAATGTACCTACTTGCTGAAGGCGTCCTGCAAAGCCAGTACAGCTAATGTGAGTGATCAAATAAACCCCATGACCCTGTGCTCCTCTCCCACATCATCATAATTTAACCTAGTCCTGAAAACTCTTTTTTCCTTCAGCTGAGAATACCTGAGGAGTCAACCCATGAGAAGTCCAAACCCAGTGTGGGTTTCCCTAGACAAGGGAAAACATAAAAATTAGTGGGGATTAAAGCTGGTGGGGTGGCTGAAGGAGAAGATCAAATTCAAACAGAAAATTCAGCATCAGCTGATATTTCAGTAACAGTGGAAGTTCCCCTCCACTACTCTGCCAGCTGAGCTTAAAAAGCATTTCTGCATTGGGTACCTCCAATGGTGCTGTTGTAAAGATGGATGGTGCTCAGTGCAGGAGATGAAGAAAGAGGCAAGGGAGGGTGGGATTTATCTCATATTCCAGCCACCCAAAAGTTATATATCTAATCTTAACCAGTCATCTAGTCTGCTCCATAAGGACAGGAAACTGTCATGTTGATTCAAATATTTGGTTGTATCTCCAAGAGGATCTTCATTGCAAACCAACTCATTTCAGACTGAAAATCCATTACATTGCAATTTTCACTGAGTTTTAAGCTGGATGGGATTTAATCTGAAATCTCTGGAATAAAGCATTGCTTCCTTAGGCTTTTCAGCCATGTAGGCACCATCTATTATATCAGTTGTCAGGTTTTGACATTTCAGAATCCATGCAAGATAGTTCAAACTTGTGTTTTGTGGCTCTGCATGCTGCTGAAGTAATTAAAAATGGGAAATGCTCTGAAGCCTTTTGCTGGTAATGGTACTTTAAACATAAAAGCTCTCCTTCATCTTTGTTGAAACTATTTGGTTTGCACTGGTATAAATTATTTGTTCAGCACCAGAGTAATTTTTGGTTTAATATAAGACTGGAGAGAGAACAATGTATTTAGGAGGATTTTTTTCCTTAGAATTTATTTTCTTTCAGTCAGATCTCTAGGTAATTCTGTTTACTTTTCAATTCCCAGCATTGGTGAGAAACCTGTAATGTTTTGATCTTTCAAATATTCTTCACAAAATGCTCCAAGGTCTTTATCTGACAGATAAAACTGTTCTTCTGTTTTATTATTTGTTCAGGCAGTTATTCCAAACTAAAAATTTAAACATTGTGTTCCTCACCACAAGTTTAAGCTGAAAGAGAAAGGCAAAATTCAGTTTTTCCTTCCTGTGTGAGCTGTTTCAATAAAAATCTAAAATAGAAAATGAATTAAAAATATATGATCCATTAAATGTAACTTTACTGGCTGTTTTCAAGTATTCTGACAATTTTCCAACATAATTCCATTTTAAATAACAGATCATTTAAACAAAGCCATAAGAACGTTATCAGCTGATTTCTAAAGAACAGTGATTTAGGAGATCTGGCTCCTACTGGTAGATATAATCCAAGTTTGGAAAAGACACTTAGCATCTCTGTATCTTGCCAGAGTTTCACAGAATGATATTGAAGAACTCTAGCCTGGACCAGTGCCTGCCTCCCAGCATCAGCAGCTCTCAGTCACTGGAAATGCTGCAGGACTACCCTTGACAGATGGAAACAGAGAACAGCAATAAATCATAGTGCAGGGATGCTCAGATTTTGAGAATAGGGATCACATTTCACTGAGTGTCTTTCCACCAAGCCAAGAGATTTGTCTGTGAATATACAATAGCAGGCAGCCTTGATCTGCAATCTTTCAGAAGTGAAGCATCCACACTGTGGTAATCACAGTCATGCCTTCATTATTATCCTTTCTTTTGTGCTCCTCCCAAATTGCCCATATTCAGGTGTCTGGGTCTGGTCCTGAATCCCAGTCCTTTTCTTCACATTTGCATCCCATCAAAGAATCAGAGAACCACAGAATGATGGAATGGTTTGCTTTGGAAAGGACCTTAAATATCACCTAGATCCAACCCCTGCCACAGACAGGGACACTTTCCACCTATCCCAGGGTGCTCCAAGCCCCATCCAACCTGTATATTTCCAGGGATGGGGCAGCCAGAGCTTCCCTGGACAACGTGTACCAGGGCCTCACCACTCTCACTGTTAAGAATTTCTTTCTAACATCTACTCTAACCCTGCCCTGTGTCAATTTGAAGCCATTCCCCTTGTCCTGTCATTCCAGACCCCTGTAAATAGTCTCTCTCCATCTTTATTGCAGGCTCCCTTCAGGTACTGGAAGGCCACAATCATGTCACCCTAAAGCCACCTCTTCTCCAGGCTGAACAAACCCAATTCTCTCAGCCTTCAGCAGGGTAACATCCCTCATTCTCTCTGCAAATGGTGGCTAATCTGTCACACTGTTTTCTATCAGCCTTCCTCATAATTCTCAAATTAAACACCTCTGCACTATCTCCCATGGCATTTTTTTGCACTCCAGTGAGGTTTCCTCTAATCACCCACAGAGTTACCCCACTGCTTGCCTTCTAATGCTCTGCTCCTGTAGATGTACCTACAAACCCTTTCAGTCACACCAGTGCCCTTCCTGTCAAACTCACCAATACAGTCCCATTGCTCCTGCACCAACTTTTGTCCTTTATCTTTTGTTTTATAATTAGATTACAGAGGGGTTTGACTCCTGACCAGCCCTTGTTCTAGTGGGCTAATGATGATTTACAAACCCCAGTGTCTACAAGCAAGGTTTAATGCTCACAAGTCGTCTCTGGTTGGCAAAACTTCCATGAGAGCTAGAGGCCAGATCAGTCCAGCCTTCCCATTACAGACACTGCTGGAGTGGGATGCCAAGTGCCAGGGACACACACAGATTGAATTTTCAAGATGTGACCTGTGCTTAGTCCTATATGCAGAACAAGAATTCAGGTATAGCCCAGCCACTGGTACAGGAAATCCAGGAACAACATTCTGAGGTTTTCATTGCAAAAATCCACAGTGCCTTTGAGTTGCAGTGATGACAGGAGTACAGCTCTTGCAAGACAGAGCACATCAGTGGAGAGTTTCAGTGTCTGTTCCTCTCCCATCTTCCTTTTGCAATAAGGAGCTGCAAGCATATTTGTGGGAGGAAAGGGCTAATTTGGTTAAGGGTATAAGATTGATAAACTCCACCCCTTATGAAAATATCCTGTGATTTTTAATAGCCATTAAACCCCCAAAGGATCTAATTTCTCAGGATTTAACTAAGAGGACTCGTTCTGCTTGTAGTAAATGGCCAAGCACTCAATAGATCTGCATTAGCTTGGTAATGATCCTTCTGGCATTTGAAATTATGGCTAGACTGATCTGTGGCATATGGCTTAAGCTGCTAAGCCACTGCCTGTTGTCTCTGTTTTTCATTTGATTTGGTAGCTTCCTGAGGTCCTGAATTCATCCTTGAGGATAATGCAAGCTTTTCCTGGCACTGAGTGAGCTGTCACGACTTACCTACATGATATTTGAGAGGGGTAAAGAAGGATTACTCTAAATGCCTGACTTAACCCAACTAAAGTTTGACCCATCACATGATATTTTTGGGTCATTTTTGGGTGCGTAGTTTAGTTATTTGCACATTTCTGACATTTTTCTTTGGGAAGTTTCAGATATTGAAAAAGAGCCAACCTTTAACCCAAGGTTAACATAAACAACAAACAAGGATAGTCCTAGTACCTGTTTAGAAGCAGCCTAGTGACTGGTTTTGCACTGGTTTTGATAGTAATTAAAAAAATTAACTTAAGCAAGTGTTGACATGAGAAACAAAAAAAACCTAGCCTTTTTACAAAAATAAAGTGTCATGTGCTGCTTTAAAATAATATTTTATATTGACTGCACTAAGCTGGGGTGAAGAACAGGAAAGTGGGTCTGGCCCCTGCTAAAATGGTTGATAGCATATACTTGTTGCCAGGAGGGAGGTGTAATTCTCTTTACAGCTCTAACATTCAAGTTTTTCCTCCTAGGCAGTGACATGATGCTCCAGAGAACTAATGGCACTTGAGTCATAGGGCTCCAGTCTGGTGCCTTCCTGTACACAGGAAGACTTCAGGTACACATCAGACTTCATGGGCTGCAGGAGGAGCACCTTGCACCTTTCTTTCATTAGCAGAGGTGTTACTGGACTTCTCAGAGGCTGAGCAGATCAGCAGCAAGGTGTGCTATCAGTCAGGAGCTGGGGCCTCCTATGCATCCTCCAAAATCCCCTGACTCCAGCACATTGTCCCTCTCCAGGTCATCCCACAAGGCAGCTACTGGGGTGGGTCAGTGCCTCCAAATCAGTCATTTTCTGCTCATCACAGCAGTGATCATTTCAGCAGAGATGTGTCATTAATCACATCGTAGGCCAAAGAAATCCTGGCGAGGAAAGGGAAATTCTCCCAGGGTCACTCCTGTAAATGACAGCACCCCTTCTTCTCTCCTGGGAAAGGCACAGCCTGGCTGTGTATCCCACAGGCTGCAAAGCCTCCCCCTGGCAGAGCAGCCCTGCTCAGCACTGCTCAGCAGATCATGGCAGTCACTTACACTAACTTTATCACTTACACAACCCGCACGCTCGTGCAGATGTTGTTTGCAGAATCCTGGAGATGATGCCAGCCAGACACTTGGCACCAAGACCCAATCTGGGAGATGAGGAGCTTTCGAGGCTCATTCCTAACATTCATTATTTTCATATTTAATAAGAAAACTGATGCGACATCAGGGAGCTTGGTCAGTCAGCTAGCATGGAAACTATTAGTGCAGAAAAATGAATAGCCTGGCAGATAAATGTCTGCAACACCCACACACTCCATGGAAGAAACTTGGGGTTATTCATCTGAATTTATCTCATGGTCCCTGGGTATCAGAGCAGTGGTTGAAAGTGGCTGAAACTTTTTGCACTGGTTGATGCTCCATCTGGGTTCTCTGTGTTGAACAGTGAGAGTGTTTAAGGCAGAGTTGTCCCAAGTCTTAAAATCCAGTAGGAAGATCTCAAAAAAATTTCAGAAACACTTGTGTGACACACTTGTGTGACCAGGGTGTTTCCCTGGTTGCAGACCCTCTGGACATCAAGTTTCCAAGTGACAGCTTCAAGGTGGGTCCAGGAGGTGACTGTTTTTAGAAAGTCATTTAGATATAGTGGGTCCTGAAAATCTTTACAAATACTATTTTCCATAGTCACTGTCAGTCACTTTCTGGCAGCAACACCAAGAGGACCCTTTGGAATTTTAAAATAAGAAAAGACTCACTAACAGTAGGTCCTTTCTCTTGGACTGCTACTTGCACACAAGCCCCAATTTCAGACAATAAGAAACCTCAGGTTCATCATATATTTCCCCGTATGTTTTTTTTTGGTTTTTTTTCACTGCCTACACCTCTTGGGCTATATCTACATCAGTAAATAAAATGGGCCATCACACACTGACCCTGAAAACAAATGGAATGGCTTGTTTTACTAGGATAAAAATTCCTACCTGAAACATGATCACCTCACCTGTGTCTTGCTGACTGAAAACCATCCCTGGCTCTCACTGCCCACTGAGTCACACTCAGGTGTGATTTGGAGAGAGTTGCCAGCCACAAGCCAAAACACACCTGAGACAGGCTAACATCAGCTCAGGACAATCACCTCCTGTACCCTTTCCAGTCACCAGCACAGATGGGTAGATCTGTGGGTCTGCAACTCAATTAACCAGTTCAGTACTATTAAGACCAGTGGGTATTAAGGAGATTTGCACTCATGTTCACGAAAATAAAATTTTCCTCCAACACTTAGGATGTGATGAGTCACCCTCTCAAAGTTGCTTCCTCCCTCCAGTGACTGTAGGAGGAGCTCAGATCACAAGTTTCCACAGGTTGCCTAGCTTTTGGGTGGCTAGAATTTAGTGAAAATCCCATGCTAAAGGATAAAGGGCTTCCTCCATTTTTTAATCTGAATGATATTAAAACCAACCTCTACTTTGCAGGGAATGAAGAAGTTCTACTTAGAACATATGCAGTTCACTTCTTTCCTGTGAAGTTGCCATATGGCAGGGGAGTGATGGGAAGAAGAAAAATATTGACAGTGATGATATATCTTATTACAGAGCATACGGACCAAATTTTCCTCTCAGTTACACTAGTGAAAATCTGGAGTGAACAGCCTTGTCTTGATAGGAAAATCAGATCAGTCAGTGGATATACAAAGCCAATTATGAGAATGAAACAAAAGCAAACTTGGGAAACATTATGGTATAGTAAAGAAGACATGTGGTAGGATGCCAGAAGACAGGAAGTCATTGAGCCCAGCACGCTTACTCTTCCTTTGAAAAAATCATCCCATCTACAGTAACCACAAGTGGTCAGGATCTTGTTTTATGCCTGAACTTGGCAAACTGAATGAAAGCTGCCCAAAAACATCTGTTCTGGGTTCCAAACATTTATATAGCCCTTTGTTAGAGTACCAAAGATGGCATTGTATGAATGGAAGCACTGCAGGAGAAAGCAGTTCAAGGATGCTATAGGGAAAAATCCAAGATTAACACAAGACCTGCAATGTTTTACACACCAATAACTATCACTTATTTCCTGCTGAACATCCAGTTGATTAAAACTTCAAACTGTATTTGACAGACAAAACTAGAAACTGGTTCAAGGAGAGAGACCATGGTGTGCTCCTATTCCATACTATTTAGAATTTAGTATTCCATTAAAAATTATTTAGAAATACATAGTGGGCAACTTAACAGCAAAAGATGCAGCAATAGTCCTGTTTCTCTACTGCATTAAAAAGACATTAAAGCAAATACATAGCTGAGAAGACCTCTGGAAATATGATGTATATTTAGCAAATAATAGTTATGTTATTTGAAACTTAGTTTTGCAACCAGCTAGTGAAAGGACTGTTTGATTTTTAGGATCTTTTCCAGACTGTGTAAGATAATCAGAAAGGTACAGACTTTTTGGACCTAAATAGCAGGATGATACCATTTATGTAAACTAGAAGAGGTAAACAGTGCATGAAACTCAGCCAGACAAATTGAAAAAATTGAAAACTGAAGTCAAATTACCGCCTGTAATTCAGCACAAAAAAGAGTTAAACAGCAATTTGATAAATAAACTATGTTTTTTTTTTTTCTTTTTTTTTTTTTTTTGGAGGCCTCTGAAGACTGAATTCTTGCAAATGAGTTCAAAGACAAACTATAGCCAACTCAATGTCCACAGTTTCTTTGGAGCCAGCATGGAACATTTGGCCAGAAAAAAAAACCAGTGCCAACTACCCAGTGCAAAGCCTATACTTTAATTTGCAAAAGCAAAAAGCTGTGATTTATACCTCTGAAAGGAAGAAGTTAAAAAAAAGGGATCTAACAGTACATTCTGTGTAGGTTTATTATTTTGCCAACAGTTTGTGGGTTGGATGATGAGGTA